>CM053783.1:140997252-141597252 GCA_028749045.1 Cupressus sempervirens | reverse complement strand
AACAATCATGGGATCATTAGTTGATGAAGAGTGATCAAAAACTAAATTACTATTATATCACTATAGAATAATAATAACTTTAAAGTACCTGGAACTTTGGCTACTTTTAATGGAATGCCTTCATCATCGCTGATGATCAATATGACATCCTTCATCATTCCTGTACTAAGAACATAGGAACATCCAGGAAATGATGCTACAACTCCTATTACAAAAAGTTTCATAAGTTTCATAAGTCTTTATCACGAAGTATAAAAGAACAACTGATAATGATGTTAAAAAGTTGTAAAAAAAAATTGTTTGTTGCTGTCATAAGAGAGAAAAAGAGGGATTTGTGTACCAGCAGATGGTGCAACAGTCGATGAATGTAAGCTGTGTGTTGCTGACTCAGCAGTCAAAAAGAGATTTTTGGTTGTCCTGGATGGAAATGGTGTCATCATAGGATTCAATTGATGTGAAGCTGAAGAATAAAATTGTTAGAGCATGCATAAATATAGAATGTGTGGACTAGCATGGACAAGATTGTTAGAGCATTAAAAAAAAGGATTGTTCGAGCATGTATTTTTAATGATTATGATTATTCCTATATATATTCAGTGGAAAATAGAAGTGGGGAATGAAACATGTGATCTACCTGAACCACCTACAACACCCTCATCATGGGAACGGGGCTCGAAATCACGCGAAAAACTCTGTAAAGACAATGCATCCATATTTTAATTAATGCCATAAAAGAGCATAACATAAAAACCATTATTGAACTCTTGTTATAATTAAAAATTTCATTAATACTTACTTTTAAGGTTTCAGAGGTGTGCATCAATTCAGATCTCCTTTCTCTTATTTCTTGAGTAGTAGGCTTTATTGTTGCCAAACGTAAAATTTCTTTGCCAATTTTCTTTAGCAACTTTCTAGTCGAACCGAACGGGTCATCGGTGTCTGCTAAATCAATATAAAATGGGTCCTCCTCAAGAGGGGCTACTGATCAGGGACTGCAGGTTCCTTTCCCTCCCTCCGACCACTGGTCCTCTGTGACAACAATAGTATTAGTATTATCAAAATTACTCCAAAACAATGAACAAAATAACATTAAAAAAATAACATTTTGCTTCTATCTAGTTTACACAATTACAATGAGTTTTACCTGCTCATGTGTAGATGAGCTAGGAACATCGCCAACATCCCCTCCGGGTAGTTGCTCCATATTGTGCCCCTATGTCAAAGATCAAGTATAAAAATGTTAACTAAAAATTTATTGACTAAATGGTATGTTGGAGTCATTGATTAGAAGTTGGTTAAATAGTATGTACCACCCCCATGATAGTAGCCTTGTTTGTATCTATGCAGTTCACATTGTAATCAATAAGAAGCTCTTCCCCTCCACGTATTGATTTTATCGCACAGATGAATACACGATTGCCCTCGCATGCCTCAAATATGCAATTGGGTTGCTTTATAGTTGACCCAGGTCGTGTACTATTTATAAAACCTACAATATTCCCTGTTGCTTTTGGCCTTCCATCAATGTATATAGCCACACTTTTACTTTGATTATTGTCTTGCTGTTGAATATAATTTGCCGAGAGGGCATACCTACACAAACTTTTTTTTTATTGAACAATATGCATCCAACTTTTGTAATCATAACATGGTCCAGCATACTCCATCAATTCAAAAACTTTGTTGTAAGACACCTTTATGCCATCCATAGAAAATAGGCCCAAACCATGTAGTGATGATGGTGCTATGCGATATATCCTCTCATTAACACAAAAATCAGTGTTTATTGGAGGAAGTTCCTTGGGTACCCAATGTTTCTGTAGATGTTGGTACCTCAAGGGCACCTTGATGTTGCTTTCCATCTCATCATCATAAGAACATGACCCCCCTTGAGCAAGGAAAAATTTCATGCATTTATTGAATTTCCTTCTAGTCCTTTGACCTCTAGTTAATCTCCCTATTCTAGATAAACTATCACTTTCCTCTTCTATTCCTATATTTCCCTCACTTGAGGAAGATGCTTCTGACAAATACCTGTTCAATAGTACCTACAAATGGGAGAGGTCTTAGAAGACATCAATCTTACTATTGATAAGTGTATTAAATAGACTGTCTATAAGGATTATTGACTTATACCTGTCGATCCATGAGACTATGCGGGATGCTCTTGAAAGGGGTTCATTTTCCTACAAATGTAATTCAATTATTGTGAGCATAATCACATCATAATCATAATCACATCCATCATTAGCATCACATAAAAATTAAAAACATTAAAATGTACACAATAAAACACTTAAATCAGGCTCACATTATAAGCCTACTAGGGAAGTAGGCCTAGTGAAGGGCTAAAACTGGGTTTTTCTATTAGCTAATGAGTTGAGGGCTTAGTCACCTTGGGGACATGCTATTTGAAGTTTTTTGATGTGTGTGGAGGTGGAGGAAACACCTAGTTAAGGTGAAGTCAAGTTTGGCGCCTATTGAGGCATTGTGAGCATTTGATAGTTTGTTGATTAGATTGCTTAGATGAATCCATTGGATGGATTGAGGGACATTTATGGGATTATTCCAAAGATGTAGAACCTAAGGTGGCATAAGGATTTGGTGTGCACTCTGATAGGTTACAGAGTTGGCTTGGATCAAGAAGAGCGATCTTATGAAGATGCTTGGTTAGTGTTGTGAGAACACTATGGAAGTCCCTCTTGTTATGAATGATTGCAAGTCCACCTAGGGTCTCTGCATCACCTACAGAGGTAGAATTATTAACCAACAAATTGGGTAAGCACTTATATTATGTTTTCCCTATGAATTTTATTCTAGGTACAACTCCCTTTTATAGATATTTAATGAATTCCTTTTTCTAAACTAAACACTTACAAATGCTTTTGACCTGAAAGAAAATAAGGCTCAGTACATTCATGCATCAATATGTGTTTTAAATAGTTTTATTTAATTAATTTAGATTAATAGTTAATTTAGATTAGCAGTATTCTATTTGTAGTTGAAACTTGTAGCTTTTAAATAGATAATGAATAAACTATGTAACCATATATATAAGACAAATATATTTCTATCAAGAAATGAATATTAAATAGATTAAGGATTGATGGAATACCTCTAAATTCCATCATCATCATCCTCGTCGTCATCATCATCATCATCATCATCGTCATCGTCCTTATCATCATCATCATCATTTTCGTCATCATCATCATCCTCGCCATCGTCATTGTCATCGTTGTCGTCGTCGTCGTCGTCATCCTCATCAACATCATCATCAACATCAACATCAACATCATCTTCATCATCATCATCAGTAGCAGCATCATCGTCATCATCTTCTTCTTCTTCTTCATGAAAATTTGTGTCAGGAACATCATCCAATAACTGTCGATCATGATCACCATCTACATCATCTTCTACTTCTTTGGTATCTTCTTCTTCCATCACATTATACTTTATTGACCTTCCTCTTGGTTCATGTCTAACAACAAATGACCAACCTAGTTTATATGGAACCTCTGAGTAAAATACCTACTCACATTAGCTTGGAAGAACATAAGGCTCATTCCCAACTGGCTCAAATGACCTTGTATTAACCATTGTAAATCCATTATCATGTTCAATAACAGTTCTATCAGGATCATTTGGATTAAGTCGTAGCCTATACCATTTGACAATGAAGAGTACTAATTTGAAGGAACTAAAGTCACACTCAAGTATCTCATCCAAAATGCCATAGTATCGATTTTCAGACTCTTGAGGATGTAAGTCATTTCTAGATGAAATATTAGTCACTTGAAAGATTGCAGTTATTCCTGAATCACAAGTTTTCTTCGTGTCATCCAACACTTTGACGTGAAATTTTTGACCATTATAGAACATAGCCTTGTGGTGTTTAACCTCCAATAATATATGAAACATGTCAAAATTATTGTATCATGAGTTGATAAACATACGGGTGATTAATAAATTTGTACATACCTGGAAATCTCTTGAACCACGTGCTAAATCTATTTCCCTTTGCGTAACATTGGAATCTCCATTACGATGAGCTTCTTTAACCAATGAAGATACACCTTCCCATGTTAATGTGACTAGAATGTTGACATCATTCAATCCATACCGTCATCCAATCAAGATTGTTTGCAATATACAAATGTAGTGCATCCCACTCTCAAGCACCTATACAAAAAAAAAATAGACAACTTACAACCGATTTATTTTGAAGATTAAGAAATAATTTATTACAATAACATCTTATAATTTATTACCTCTCACTTTCCTCAATGTACCTTTCCCCATCAAGTAATCCCCTTCTAATTTTTTAAAAGGCTCGAGATCCCAAATGCGATCTACATGGATATTTGATGTAAACTTAGGAAGATATTTAGTAATGTACACCATAGTCTGGTATACCATATATCCCTGTACCATAGAACCCTCAAGATGTGCTCCTTGTCAAACCAAAGCCTTCAAATATTTCAAATGCCTCTCAACCATCCACATTGACCTAGTGTGTACAGGTCCACACAATTCAATCTCCTCAACTAGGTGTATGAGGTAGTGTTCCTATGCATTGAAAAATGTTGGAGGTAGACACTTTTGCATTTCACACAGTAAATGAGGAATTCTTCTCTTCCAATAGTTTATATCTTCTTTATGGATTTCTTTGAATGACAACCACCTACATTAAGAGATTCAAGTCACAAAAAATATATAGATACGAGACTTTACAAAATAATATACAATAGATTACATAGCAAGAAAAAAAAATCGTGAATATAATAAATATATACAACAAATTGAATAGATATTACTACTTACCTCATATATTTTCCAAGATCATATATCACTTGTTTGATGTTATTGTTGAAGTTCTCTAGGAGAGATAGAGGAAGCACGTACTGCAGTAATTATAAACCAATCATTTCATTGTTTTCTAACATAACATAATGAACATTACAAGTAATTTATGAATATATTGTAAATATAGAAGAACATAACTTACCTTGACGAAAGTATGCCAATCATGCGTTTTGAGCCCTGGCCCAAATTCACTTTTTTTTGATATGAGATTGTTTATGTTCACAGCAAATCCTGTGGGAAATCAAATTTTTCGTATGACTTCTTTTATGGCATCACTTTGCTGCTCTGTTAATAACCATGGAAGGGCACTTATATTAATCTGATCTCTATTGCTATCTGAGTGAATGAAATTCTTCAATGCATGATTGGATTCATGTATGTCATTACAAATTTTGACAATTTTTTCTTTGTCATGCCTTCCATCCAATATTTTCCACAATGTCTCCGTTATATTCTTTCCAATATGTATAGTATCAAACAAATGCACAATTTGTAAGTGTTCGTAGTAGGGAAACCTATTAAATTGTTTGGGATAGCATTTTAGTCCCTTTGGAAGGTTGTCAGTATTGCTTTGACAACCTTCACGATCATCAATTACACAATTAGTAAACAAAAATCACAATAGAAATATATAAATTACAAACATAAACCATTAGGTGGAATGACATTACCTCAACGATTAATTCTATTATATTCCAACTTCCATAGGCGAGGTGTAATTATTTGTGGCTTTGATGTAGTCTCTTCTTTCCCATTGAAAAGATGTTTTTTGTACTTTGATACTTATGATTCCTGTGGAGGAAGTGTCTACACTCATCAAACATCTACTTTCCTAAACTTTTTGAATGACAAGATTTCATCTTTGGACCACAAACTGGACATGCAAATTTTTCCTTTGTTTGAAGACCTACAAGATAATGATATAATTGGATTATTAAATATGTTGATTTTTATAATTAGAATTATTGTGCGCAACTTGAATTCACTATAACATACCACAAAAATGTGTTAGCCTTGGGGCATCATGTATTGTCCATGCAAGTGTTGCATGGAATTGAAATTGTCTTTGTTATATTGGTCTAGACACATCATACATAGTGACACTGTTCCATAACTCCACCAACTCATCGATAAGAGGCTCAATATATACATTCATATCTTTTACTTGATATTTACCTACTTGAATGAATAGTAACATTACATAATTATTGTGACCGTTTTACTGCAAGATTTGTAAGTACATGTAAATTAATAACTATCAAATGATAAGATACTTGGAACAATGATTGCCAACATAATGTGCTCCCTCTTTATTGACATCCACGGAGGAATGTTATTGTTGATAACAAAAATAGGCCACAACAAGTAAATAGATCTCATCTCTCCAAATGGATTGACACCGTTCGTTGCCAATGAAAGCTTGAGATTACGAGGTTCTTCTTTGAAGTGTTGCCACTTTTCCTCTATGTGCATAAATGCCGAACCATCCACAAGGATTTGAATAATGTCATCTCAACTTCTATTGCATGCATGATAATCCATAAATTGAGCCAAGCTACTACACTTGAATAATTGTCGTTTCCATGGAATAATGGGGATGTAACGAAGAACCTTTTGAGGCATCTTTTTTGTTAGTCGATCTATTCGATATCTACTCGTATGACATACAAGGAATTGTGTTACAAATTCATATTCTTTATAAGATATAATATGATCATTGGGACAAGCATGTGTTGCTTCATACTCCATTCCAATATCTTTCATAACAACAGTTAATTCTTGATATGAGCGAGGTAGAATATTTGGTAATGGTAACAGAAACTCGCCTATCAATCTACAACAAAAAATATAAGTTGTTAATATAAACAATATTAGTGGTACATTATTCACCTTTTGTTAACTATAAAGACATATATGACATACCTTAACATACGTGACATTCTTATGTTGGATAAACCATTCATAACCTTCAAGTTCAACAACAACAATACAGCAGAGAGAAGAGTTGTTTGGGAGTCTTTGTATAGGGGCTCATATGCCTTCTGAAGTAGAGGTACATCGAGGCTATCATCATCATCATGATCAGATACGCTTGGATTAGATGTGTCATGGATCAATGTATTTATACCATCCTCTTCAATTGTGTTTTTTGGTGCATGATCGTCATCTTCCATGGGATCATTATCTTCACCTTGGATATTTGCACCTCCATGTTCCTCTACTTCGAAAACCATATTCTTCGAATTGTTGTGGTTCATATCATGCACTTCGCTGGGAAGATCGACCTATATAAAATTGATTAATATAAATAAACCATGATCATCAACTCATCATCAAGTGATTTCATATTCATATAAATTGTTAAAATGATATAATGAACGACTTACCAGTGGATGATAGTCATGCCCCCCTTCAATGTGACCATTCTCCCTACAATGTCTCTTAACTATTTTGATTAAAATTTTTCTACAGTTTAAGCCCTTACAAATATTGCAAGGACAATAACATTTTCCATCACCTTTTCTTTTCAAGTTAGACCACAATCTAGCGATTGTCTCCCTATTTTTTTCTTCACTTATATTATCTGACATGATCGTTCTTTGCACGAAGCAAAAATTGGGCTATGAAAACTTTGGTCTACAACTTTCACAAACTAAGCAAAACTGTCAAAAGTACACAAATCTTCTTAGATCTAGCTAAATACTTTAATATTTTAAAAATACTTTCTTTGACTTTATTCCTAAGATTATTTGTAAAACTTTGACCAACTGCTTGAAGGTCTTATTTCAAGAGACCTTACAACATTAAGTCACTAAAAGCAATTTCAAAACATATAAGCTAAAATTCTAGTTAAAATATACATTAGAATAAAAAATATACAATTTTGATACCCAAGCGCACGGCTATAACAAGTGCAATGACCTTCTTGCTTAGTTGTAGAAGCTCTCTAGCAATCAAATTATACAAACTACATGGCCTAACAACAATTTCAAAACATATAAACTACAAGTCTAGTTAAAATATACATTAGATTAGATTCAACAATAGCAAGCAATGTTATTCAAAATTAGATTCAACAAACCTTAGCAGTGTAAATAGCCATCTCCTCTAAACTAGACTCCAAACACAAGGGGGCATTCACATACTCTTCCCTTAAAGGTATCCTGAAGAACAAAAGCCACTATTCTTGAGTTTATGAATTGCACCTCGAGATGAATGAAGCTTAAAAGGAATGAAAATTGTTTTCATACGTTTAAATTAGGATGTAATATTTATTCATAAGTATATACCTTGCAAGCACTTAAAATTGTTGTTATATGTGTTGCAGGAAAAGAAGAAGTTTCAAGATAAGTTTACATTTCTGTTATATGTGTTGCAGGAAAAGAAGAACTTTACATTGCTTTAACTTGCCATTGATGAGTATCATCTAAGACTTTTACACACTTTTATATGTATGTCCACTTGAATTTTTAGAATTGATTGAATTAAAGTCAAATGACAAACTAAACTTTTTTCACCACAGGTCCCCCCTATCCTCTTAAACAACTTAGAGCTTCATTGATAGTTTGATTTGACCCTATAACTACTAGATTCAATTTGAAGGCTCCAAGAAAATTGTCCTTTATGTGGTTGGCGTGAAGTCAAAGAAAAATCGATGCTCATCCATGCCACATTTATTATTGCATGACCCAAAGATTTACATATCATCTCTAGGCCACTGTTTCAGCTTCTTTTTCCCAGTGATTTCATCATCATTGCACAAAATTTAACACACCATCAAGGGTATGGTGAATGTATAGGAGGATCTTCTAATAGGAAACAAGTGAGATCATAGATTTTCACATGTAGACGCTAGTGTTTACAACTATTTGTGCACAAGCACAAAGTGATAGTGATTTGTTGTTCATTTTTGTTCATGTTGTTAGCATTGTTGTCCTAATTTAAGTGTGTAATGATGCAATTGCTTTAAAAAAATACCCTGCATGTTTTACGCTTAGTTCCAAGGGTTCCTTGGTGGGGCACTACATAGCCAGTACAACCAAAATACTTTCAAATAGAAACTATTTAGTAACCAGGACAGAAAATTCTTCTAATAGAGAACACTAATAGAACTAGATCTAAGGCACTATCATGCATATAATTAAATGTTATGGTTGTGATCTTCTTTTCAAATCTATGCAGCACAGAACATTATACTTATGTGTATAGATGCACTTCCTGTATGCAATCCAAGCTCGAATGTTATCAAGTGTGTCCAATGATGGGGAGAGACCTCTATGCAAGCGGAAGATCTACAATGAAACAAAAGAAAAGAAAATTTTCTTATAGTAAGAACAAGTTTGTTGTGTTGCACAGGGTACCAAAAAAATAGTGTATGATATCTTTTTCTTTACCTAGCTTTCAATTTAGCATGAGAGCCTTTAATAAAAAAGTCAAGTTGATAACATATTTAACAAGAGCTACAGGGTAGCCTAGTTCCTGCATAAGTCCAAGAAAATGTGTGAGGATTGACATAGATTTGCGTGAGTCCAAGAAGATGTGTGAGCATTGACATAGATTTTTTGAACATTTTCTATGTAATGAAGATTTTACTGCAAATGGAATGAACCTAGGGGTCGATTGGTAAACTAATTATTTGTATCAAATGGTGTAAAATTAAAACTAAAACCATTTCAATTGGCCATGCCACTCATGGATTGTTCCTCCATATGTTATAATACTTTCATCATATATCACAAATATGAAATAGAATATGTAGCACACTAAAATAAAGCATTAAAAGATAGTGTCTAAATGTAATTAAATATATGGAACTGGTTATAAGAATCTGTACAAATCAATCAAAATGGGTTGAAATCAGTGCCCAACTTAAGAAGATCAACACTGATAATATGTCAAATATTTATTGTTAATTTCTGCTCATAGCTGTAGGGAAATTAGCTAAGAAAGCAACAAAAGAGATAATAGTTTGTAAGAGTATACCATTTAAACTGTGTATGCTCATTTAACAAGAGAACCCATAATTTGGCATGAAATACTCAAGACAATAGAGGAGCTTCTACCAAATTCCCAAGAAATCTAGAAATTGGATGAACTTAGATGATTTTTTAATTTTATTTTTGCCAAAGTTTTTAGTTTCCTTTAAGCTTTCTTTGTTGGATTATATATTCTTCTCCCGTTCTCCTTAGAACTTATAATCAAATCAGTTAGCTGGCATATTGTTGTGAAAATATGGGTCATTTTTGAAGATACCCTGCTAGGATCCCAAGGAACTTAATATGACTATTAATAATGGAAAACTCAGAGAGTACATAAAAGAGAAGGGTAACCACCGATTCTTGTTTTAAATTATAATTAGTTTCAGGTCACTTATATGTCATGTCAGTGGCATGAAAATTATTTTAATGTGTTCTTTGATTGAGGCTTGAATATAAAGTCCATAGGAGACATTCTAGTTTATTATAACTAAATGAAAAGGTAGAAAAAGTGTTATATAATTGAAAGGCAAAGGCAACTTACGAATAGATAAATAGGAATTCAAGCAACAACTTAAAAAAGACTATGTGAGAAATTGATATATGAAGAAAGATGAAGAGTAATATCAAATATGAATTGAAAAACACTATATTATCTATTGAGAAACAAATCCCAACTAGCAGGAGAGAAAACATGCAATAAAATAAGAATTGATTAATTGCTTGTCTCCAGCCACTTGAAAATTTCTACATTTTTTCGTTGAAATATTTTACAAAAAATCCATCAACAAAACCCTAATTAGTATTACTGTTTGGAAAATGATTCAGAATCTTGGACCCAAAGTTTAGGGCACTAGGGCCTAGATCTCATAAGCTTATCAGCCTTAGCGAGGCCAAGTACAATAGACTCAAAAGTTGTAATATTCTGCACAATTCTCTTGTCAAACTCCTAAACTAGATATAAATTTAGGCTATGAGACACATACAACAATTCCCATTTCCAGGCATGAAATGAAGTCAAGCTCATCACGCACAGAATCATAACCGCAGGCAAAAATGCCCATGTCTGAGTTGGACATAACACAAAAGCCACAACTATATATTTGATATGCATCTTACTTCAGCATTTCATGTAACACAGCCAAATCCAAAAGAAATCTCGCAGATAAACTAACTGAGATTTATAACCTTTATCTTCCAATATCTAATGGCTCCTTATAGGCATTAATACAAAGAAGCCAACTATCAAAAACTGTGGCAATGATAAACATTTTGAAAAATAAAATTGTATTAGGTATAAATAAAAAATAGTGAAGAATGGTGTAGACTTGTAGCCAGAAGATAACACAGTGAAAATTGATGAGCTCTTTGTTATCACCCACCTCAAAGAAATGTGCATATCAACTCCAAGTGTCAAATGTGAGCTATAAGTGCAACAATGCAAGTTTTCATTTGTGTAACTTATTTTTCTGCTACAGTCAATGCTGATACATCCTTCTTTAACATAAATAGATTCAAAAGGAAGCATTGTCAACTTAAGAAAAATAGTAAAAATATACAGATGGATAAATGATGCATTTGTTTGGTATATTGTTAACTAGTTGAGCAATAACAGAAGCTACGCTGACTGCTTGAAACTTTTTGTATGGCTTTTCCTGCCCCTGTGAAGAAGATGAAAAAATGCCATAGATAGTAATCAAAAGGAATTAAGCCTACTAACAACAGCATGATTTGCATTGACAAAAAAAACCACAAATCCATTCATTTAAAGAATGATTGGAGTGATCTTTCAAACAATTTGAAAATGAGCTTTGAACAAATACTTTTAACCATATTTTCTTTTATTATGCTATGTCTCCCTGCAAGAAAAATAAATAGATCTACAAGAAAAATATTACACATGCTCATCTGCATGCCAAACTAAACATGCAATTAAACAAGTGTTACACCATTTTTAGAAATGGGAAGCTCAGGAGCATCCTCTGCGAGAATGATAGGCCCAACGCTTTGGTACTTGCTCCCTCATGCCAAAACGTGCTAGCAAGTATAAAAACCTAAACACTAATTTTTTGATTTTTGCCTCTTCTCTTTCATGGCCAAATGCTACTCAACAAGTGTTATCAAAACTAAATCTGTGGAGAACATCATACAAATTTACAGATACTCTTTTGTTGCAGACATTAGAGAGGACAAAAATGAGGTGACTTGAAATCTCTCACCATCTTGGGCACAAAATTGCAAAGGCATATGGTATTGATTTCATAGCTGGCAGCCTTCCTCTCTTAAAGTGATACCTTTATTAACCTGGCTCTGATACCATGTTAAATAATGAAGGATCTTTGTAAATGTAATGGATCTCTCTAGGTGATAATCAATATAGAATGGATATGAATTAATTCAATATTGAAAAATGTTTGCTAGGTCTGAATATATAATTAGATCACTTATTAGAATTCCCAATCTGAAGAGATAGAATCATTTATAAATCTCGATAATCCATCTCTTGTGATTGGTCATATTATTTAGTGCAATCAAGAGGCATATGAGGGGCGGTTGTAACTGTTCAACTACATGTTTCCTTGAGGAGACACATAGGCATAAACTTAATTAGCCAACAAATCCAAAGGTTATCGATTATAATTAGTCACCAAAAAAATTATCAAGAGACCCTATGATCATCGTCATGATTATTTGCTAAGCCAATTTCAACATCAAGGCCTCTAATATGAATATAGAGGATCATAACTCGATCCCATATGATTGTCATTCAATCCATCTTGATTAGGGATATACTACCCGATCCAAGAGATAGATATAATGTGATTGTTCATATTTTCATACTTAGTTTAATAATGACAATATCAACTCAATACAAGGATGCTAATCAACTCACTGCCATCACTGCTAATGCTTCTAAATTAGCACAAGTGCTCTATATTATGTTTTTGGTACTGAGTTAAACAAGAAAGAGAAAAGAGCATGATTAGTTGTCACATATTATTTGGCCAACTCAGTGCCAAAAATACAACCTTTAATGTGAAGTGAGGAGCTGCAATAGAGTGCAACGATTAGAACCTCTCCCCAAGTTTTTAGTAGACTAGGGAAGATGAAGATTTAAAATGTTGTAATGCAGTTTATGAATCATGATGATGATTTTTAAAGATAATCATTGTAAAGACAATCCTAATTTTGGTTGAGTCCTAAGTATGCCAACCATGCAAGGAACTTTGTATGATGCTGCAAGGAATGCATTGATGCATTTTTGGATTTAGTCTTCTCAATTAAATTCAAATGAGTTGACCTTGATAGAAAACACTTTTGTACTCATTTTTTGACTCATTGGACATATTTTATCATTTAATTTTGTAAAAAATATGTTTTTCTATCCCTTCTGCTCTCTAACATCTAGATGATAGATCATAGAGTGAGATCTAAAAAATTGTGATTCAAAAAACATATACAATCTCTTCTAGAAACAACATCAAGTAAAATCTTAGATAGCAAAAAAATTGTTATGTATAACAGAAAGTTGTTTTTTAATAAACTTAAGCAATTTTTAATTTACCAAAGTTTTTGGTAAGCCCACATTTGCCAACTATGTAAGGAACTTCATATGATGCTGCGAGGAATGTGTGGATGAAGCCAAAAAATGTGATTTTTTGATTAATCACTAATTGCCAACGTTCGTGATTATGTAATTGTGAAGGACATGTCTGAATTGTATCTACTCTGATTTACAATCGATTTTCATCCTATCACTGTGAAAAATGATAATGTGATCTTCATCCTATCACTGTATGTATTTGTCTTGTGAAGTGGTAAGATAAGATAAGATAAGATAATATTATTAATGTCCAAAAAAATACCACAATGAGGGTCTATGGGACTGGAAGATTACATCAAGAAAATAGCAGACAAACAGAGCACCAAATGGTGACCACAAAAGAATAAGAACAAAAAATAAAGAACAAGAAGAAAGCATGAGACATCACGAAAAAGATTAGGTATCCATCCTCACAGAGAAAAAGTCCAACAACAACTTATCAATGCGGCTACCAAAGTCATCGTAAGATTTTTCATGCACTTATAAGAACTTTAGGCATTTTGGTGCAATTGTTTTTACCTAGCTATCAAACAATTAATACATTTTGACTAGTAAACTATAATATATTGATAACATATTGTTCCAAATAAAGACTACCAATAACCCTGACGAGATCAATCTAGATTCTATGTGGATTACAAATGATGATGTTCCTAATGATCATGATCTTTATCTCCTCAGGGAGTGCAACTATGATAGTGATGTGGTTGAACAACTCAAAAGATCTTGACTCGAGCTCCATCATTAGAACCTTCAACCCCCATCATTAAATCCAATCAGATTATTCAATTCTAATATTAGTTCTTTGAAGAATAAATATATTGGTTAGGACTAATAAAATATTGAGAACTCAAATTTGAACAAAGTAGTGATGAAATAATGAATGGCATGTACCCTGAGGGTGTGTGTGGTTTCAAAGGGCTCAATTTGGTCATGATGGCAAGGTACTTGCCCCTTGACTCTACAATGTATTATAAAAGGGATGTTGCTTGTAAATCTTGCTAAGGGTACTAACCCCAAATCCCTATAAGGGACATTGCCTCTTGACCCTTTTAGGTGCTCCATCCCTAAACCTGTGCCAATGATTGTCCCCAAATCAACCCTTGCTAACCACCATCCCCAAATCAAGATCCTAGGTCCTACCCTTCTCAAGACTCTAAAGGAACATATAATTTTTTGCAACTTTGTACTTAGTTTCTAGGTTGACTTCATACAAAGGAAATTGTAATTGAAAACTATCAACAATTAGTTATCATTTATGCAGCGTGTAGTATGTATTATGCAATACAATTTAATCAAATACAATATGAACATAAATAAGAAAAAATGTATCTCATAGTTTATGGAATAAGCTTTCATTTTATTTTATTTTTGTATCTCTATTCTATAAAACCACGTTTTGTTAATTTTTTCATCTTTATTTTACGTGTGTTGAAAATATGATTTTTTCTTGATTGATTCGTGACAGTTCGATAATTTTTGAATCTTTTGGTTTGCCTTTTTTTTTACTAAGAATATTTTTACTACTATGGTAGATACTATAGACCTTGGCAATGAGGGCCATACTTTCATAACTATGCCAGATATATAATACCACTGTATTTCTGTGTAAGATACATGCAACCAAATGTACTTTTTATTAATGGCCATTTTGTGGACTTAGGGCCTTTCATTTCCAATGAAAATAATGTTCTATTATTACTTTTATACTTGAATTAATGAATATTGAGCAAGGATTTTTTAATTTTATTCATTATATGAACATTTAAACTTGAATCTTGATCTCATGCAATGGGATACTTGTAACAATTTTCCAACTTGTATCCCAAATTTTTAATATATAGTTCTAAATCTATTGCTACCATCCTACCATAATGGGCTTGGGGAGTGAGATCTTACCACCCAAGGCTATGCAAAATAAAATAAGCTTTGATGCATTAGACTATGAGGAACAACAAATTTTCATGGATTTCGCATGTCTTTTTGTTGACAAATCCAAGCACACTGCCATGGAAGTATGGGAGGCATCAGCATGGAGCTCTCAGCATGCAATGGAAACACTTAAAAACAAGTGTCTTGTTCAAGAAATGAAAGGGCATTCATGAGAAAAATTAATAGTTATAATGAGAATGCATGACCATTTGCAGGACATGGGAAGATAAATTACAAATAGCTTGAGCCCATCGCATTTTTGGCAGCCAGGAGATAATTTACATCTGGTATGGTTGTGTCTCCTCCCATTTTCTACTTCATATATATAATAATAATAATGATTGGAAAACAAAGGATTAATGGATTTGTTTTTTTTGCACCTTGCCATCATCCTCCTCTAAATGTTGCCCTTGGACCTTTCGCCACAGAGATCCCCATACAATATAGTAGGTCAAACAAGCTCAATGCATCGAGTTAGCCAATGTGGGTCTCTACCCCTCTCAATGCCTCGAGTTAGTGCCTCAATGCCCCTCTCAATGCTGCTGAAGTCTCCTATGCGCCTTTCCTTTCTGAAGAACCCTGTGTCAATTTCTTTCAAATGAGGTTTTTCGGTTTTTTTTTCTCTTATATCTTGGTGGCGTTGCAATTGCGACGTCTTCCATTGCAATTGCGATGGCATCGGGCTAAAATTGAAAAAAAAAAGCCAAAAACACATTGCATTTTCTTGTCGTCGCAAATTGACCCCTAATGTATTAGTGTTACTTTGTTGCCATCAATGCCAAAGGGGGAGATTATTGACAATTGGTTATATCTAGTGATGTATTTGTTTTCATTAATGGTAACACATGATGTACATACTTGTAGTAAACCTCAAAAATAAAGATACTTAGCTTTTGGTACTCAAAAAATTGTCTAAGTATGAAATTGGTTTTACATTAGTTTATTGTTTTATATGTAAAATGTTTCTAACATCATATTATGACTAGAAAAGTTAGATGGAGCTATAATACATTTCTATGATGATGTATATAACCTCAGACATCAATACAAATAGTACAAAAAAGAGATATTGACAATTTACCAGTGAAACAAAATATCGAAATTAAAGGTAAAGGAATTATTTTGTTTACAAAATAATTTCTTGACCAATTAGGGCCAACATCCTAGATGTTTTCTCTAAGTTGGAAAAGTATATTATGGTCTTAGCTGACCTAGCAAAAAATTGTAAAAAGGCATGGTATTTATGGAAAGGACATCTTGCAAGATTAAAATGAAGTGTATGGTATGCTTTTGTGATATAAAAGGTGATATGAAAACTTTTTGTGAAGTGATATATGTGAAGATTTTGTGATCCAAGATGGATCTGAGGTTATAGATCAATCTAGAAGAAGTTATAGCATCTATACATCTATAGTTGAGAAACTTAAAATTTAGTTACTTGTTTGGGAAGTGAGCTCTTCTTGTAATTGGGAGTGCATGTTTGGATAGTGAGCTCATCTTGCATCCATTGCACCACAACTCATAGGGTTGGAATCTCCTAATAAGTATTAAAAGTCTCCTAACATGGACTCTTTATACTGAATTTTCTCATTGACTCCTAATAGGATCCATCCTCTAAAAATAAACACACACACACACACACACACACACACACACACACACACATATATCATCTAGTGGGTATCATCCCCACTAGGGTTTTCCCTTGGCCAGAGTTTCCTTAGTTAACAAAATATGGTGTTATGATTTCTCTTTATGCATGGTTATTATTTATGTTTCACATTACTTTTTTACTTTCTTATGCATCATTCAAAGTAATTAATAATATCTAGTTGGCAACAAAAGTTTGTAGAATATTGATTCATCCCCCTCTTAGTATTCCCTATTTCTAACAAGTATGTTGTTCAAAGGAAGCTAGTTGTGCATTCCTATAAGTTCAATGAGAGACAGAGTCATATCAAAGAGAAGCATAGTGGAGGATTGGTTGGACATTTTAGCAGAGATAAAACCATTGCTTTGGTTGTTGATAATCATTACTAGCCACAATTGTAGCAAGATGTGAAGAAGTTTGTACTTAGTTGCAAAGTATGTTAGATGGGAAAAGGAGTAAAGTAGAATACAAGGTTGTATCAACCATTTCCTATACCAAATAGGTTGTGGGAGGATGTCGGCATGGATTTTGTTCTTAGATTATTGAGGACGTGGTGAGGTCATGATTCTATTTTTGTGGTGGTTGAAAGGTTTCATTTTCTTCTTTGCAAGAAGACTAGTGATGTTGTTCATGTGACAGAGTTGTTTTTCAAAGAAGTGGTGAGACTACATGGTCTACCAAAGAGTATAGTTTCCAATCGAGATATGAATTTTTTTGGGTATTTTTGGCATACATTATGGAAGAAATTGAAGATGGAGTTGAAGTTTAGTTTCTCACATCATCCATAGATGGTTGGACAAACAAAAGTTGTGAATAGGAGTTTTGGAAATTTATAGAGAGTTTGGTTGGAAACAAACCAAAAGGATGATACTTGATTTTACCATAGGTAGGATTTGGATATAATAATTCTATCAATAGTGTTGGAAATATTCAAGACTAAGCTAAGTTGCTGAGAGGGGAGGGCTAAATCAGTAACTTCTAAAATTTCTACAACAATTTGAATTCTGAATCCAATAAACCATTTAAGATTTATTTATCACATCTGATATAATTGCATGCATGTGAAACTAAAAATATAAAAGTATCCACAACACTTGAACATAATGATTTGGTGACCTAGAAACCTTCTAAATAGAAGGTACAACTGGGCTGGGGATGATACCCACAAAACTTCAAATCTGTGGCATAAAGTTGGCCTATTAATGCTTACAATGATCACTTCTAATGATCTACCCTTTTAGGAGCAATTAGGACTGCTAGGTCCACTTTGTTATAGGTTTGACAAACACACAATGAAGTATGCACTCTTTTAAGAGATTTAAGAAAGACTGTTAAGTCTACCTTGTGAAAGGATTTTGACTAGTTCACCTATTAGGATGAAATAGTAGATCTCTAACTTACAACTGGATTGCTAATATAGATTCCTTGATTGTAGTGATCACCTTTCTGTGATAGATTTGTCTCTACTACTCCTCTTTTGATATGGCCTTCACAATTTTCTCTTATCTACTGCTTAACTTCACATTCACATTCTTACATGCTCATCATCATTTCACTTAACTTAAATATAGATGCGATACAATACATTAGATATATATACCAATCCAAATTACAAAATTACAAAGTCAACCAGCATACAAGCTAACACCAATATTATAAAGTTGGCCCAAATGATGATACCGAGTTTTGAAGACTGACTTAGTGAAGTTTTGATACTTAGCGTCCACTATCATTACTTGGCATCATCATGCACTTAGTAGAAGTAGAAGTAGAAGCTCAGTTCATACAAATCACTTCAAGGTAGTCTTGAACTTGGTCTGCACTGGTGACTTGGTAGATACTGTGTAACTTATCATAAACTGAATCACTCAATAAACATTAATCATCATACAACTTAGTTAACACTAGCTTCACATTCCATGAACTATGAACTCTATAGAAACTACAATGCTCAGTAACCACTTAACTACTGGAGTTGAAATCTTAGACTAAATCTACTCATTTTGAACTATTGGGCTTCACATCAACTAAATATACTTGGTAACCACTAAAATGCTCGGTAGCTACTAGATTACATGGAAAAAACTGTTGACTATTCAATAAGCTCGATAGCCATACAAAATTTGAATAAGTGTGTGTCACTAATAACAAACTTGATTGATATGTCAACAATCTCCCCCTTTGGCATTAGTGACAAAAACACCTATTAGCCAAAATCTTATATACATCATCATGTGATACTAGCTCGGTAGAATATATTGTTTTGAGATTTTTCAAAATTTATCTTTGTAAGGTATACTATACATCATTTACTATATACATTCTCCTCATAGCATGTTTCTCCCCCATACTATGTGTCTCTATATACAACACACCATGACTTAACAATAATAATCTCCCCCTTTTTTACAATAATGCCAAAGATTTATTCAAAACTTATTTACATGGAGACACCAATATGAGATAAAAAATTAGAATGTACCTTAAGAATAACTACTAGGGTTTTATCCCAATTTTCTTGCAAAATCTTACATGTATGTAGAGTAATTTGCACTTCTACAGAGAGTTCTATCATGTGATCTACAATAGATAAGTTATTGTCATGGATCAAAGTTTTTGAGTAAGCAATATGTTTTTGCATTGTATCCATGATAGGAAGGATCATATTTTGAATATCAATCAGTGATGAGAAAATCCTTGCTTCTTCTCTCAATAACTTTGCATACATGTCGGTCAAAAATATGATCTTCATGTGATGTGTAGAGCTTGAACTATGGTCAAGTTGCAGTTGTTGAGCACTGGCTTTTAGATCCTCATCAATTTTTCACAATTTTCTCTTTATTTCTTTTGTGAACTCAAAAACATCACATAACTTCACAAAAAGTGATCATGTCAAATTGGTGCAAGATGTTTCAAAATTGGTCAAAATTGATGAAAGCTCAACTTGTTGAATAGCAATTTGTTGAGCAATGTGCTCAAGCACTTTATTGTCAAATTTCTTTTCAATTTTTTCAATTAACTTATCCTATCCACTAGTATCCTCATTGAACTTTTGGAATACTTATGCTAATTACAAAAAAATAGGTTGAGAAGAATCTACCTCAATACTTATTGCCTTAGACAAATTTTTTTTAGCATCATCAATGATCTTATACTCTATATCTCTTACTTCTCTCAATTTCTATCATTTTGCCTTCTTTTGAAGGAGTTCACCAACTATGTGTATTTGGTCTACAATAAGATTATCAATGTCCCATTTGGGAATTTCTATTTTCTCATCTAATTCTATGTCCTCTTCTATCTCCTTTCCTCTACCCAAAAATCTTGTACTCTGTTGAACCTTAGGTTTAACTATCCTTGTACTTAATGCCTTTGAATCCAGGATGGAAACAATTGTAGATATACTAGGACTTGTAGTGAAAATTGATATAGTACTAATCGATGGAATACTACTAGGAATTCTTGCTGAATCCAAAACTAAAGTACTTATTACTGAAGAACTTAAAATTGTAGAAGCCAATATATCCATAACTGGTGACTCGGTAGCTGAAGAAATGAGAGGTTGCAGCTCGGTAGATGAAGTGGAAGTCACTTCTACTATAGATATATTGAGCTGAATGAGGGTGAAGAGTGATTGGACTTTTGAAGTGTCTATGGTTGTCACAATCAAACTTGCTAAATCTATCTGTAAGCTTGATATGGCTGCTAGTTTTCTTGGAGAGTGAGGAAGTGAGGCAATGAATGCAACTGCTATCTTCATTGGTTTAGTCTCCTTATCATCTTCTTTGTCTTCCTTGGTAGCTTCCTCCTCTTTATCTTCTTCAAATTCCTCACTGTCAAAATTTGTGGTCTTAGTATAAGTTTCTTCTTTATTATCATCAATATCATCATCATTATCCTTAACATCTATTGGGAACTCACTTTGTTTATGCAAATGATAAACATTCTTCCACATGCTTGTGGCATTCTTAACCACATGCTCTATATCCTTGATCAAAATTAAACATGTCTTAAATCTAAGAGTCATTTTGTCTTCATTTTTCTTCAAAGAATCTTTTACCTCAACATCTATCATGCTAGGTAGAAATTTCCTTAGGGTTTGTGCATAAATATCTTTCACTTATTGCATTGCAAAGTCCCATTATTGGCTTTATTTTCTCTAATAATTCATTAGAGATTTGAGAGACTATTTGATATGGTGAATACTTCCATTTTCCCATTTTGGTCAACACCAATTCTTCAACCTGTTTCTTCTCTGCCTTTGTCCTAGTTTCATACTTCAAGGATTTGAAGTTTGTTATGTCTATACCTTCTTCCATCTGTTTCAATTTTTCTTGGAAGGTGGGAGGAGGTTTGCTGAGGACAATTGCACTGCCTTTCTTCTTGGACCCCCTTGTGAAGACAACAGTGGATGGCTTTGGTGGCTTGGTGATGATCACTTCATCCTCTACCTCTTGTCCATCTTCTCCTTTCCCTTTAGTTAACATGAGAGGTGTGCTAGATTTTAGTTTAGCTATCCTCATCTTTCCCTTGTCAACTACCTGAGGGAGTTGTATCTCCAGTTCTATTCTTGCCTTGGCCTCATCATAGGTTCCAAAGTATGATGCCTTTGCATTAAAAGGTTCATTAATTAGACCCTCAATAATATCCTTTGCCTCATCAATAGTTGCCTCATAAGGAAGAGGTTTTACCCATACAATTTTGTGCTTTATTGCCTAAAAGTAAACTCTATCACAATCAACCATAAAACATATATCATCTTTGTAATCCACAACTAACTTCTTAGGTATTCTGAACCTATTTTTCATTTTCTTTTTGATCACTTCAAATTAGTTTTCCATAATGCTAACATAATTTTCTCCCATTTTTGCAATATATTCATTTATCTGGTATAATATAGGCACATCTTTTCTCCATGATGCGGTGCCTTTGGAAGGAAAGAACTTCTGAACATACAAGAATGAGTATGTCAAGAGTGAACCAAATTTATAGGAGTTTTTCTTGGATGTCCTGATACTTTCCATATTTTTGTTGAGTTGCTTCAACAACAAATCTACCAAGTCATAAGATAGATTGTTTTTCACCACTTTGTAAGCCAAGTCTATAGCTTCATAGGATACGCTATTAAGATGACTCAAACGATATATCTTGTGTGCTATGACGTGAATTCCAAATTTTAGTTTTTCATCTATTACACTACTAATTTTCATGCCTCTATCATCCCACTCGGCTAGGGTTTTCTTTTCTAGCTCAGCTCGACCTAGGGTTTTGGTGGTTTTAGCTTTGGTGAGCATGGGGAGGCCAGTGATGTGATGAATCATTTTCTTTGTGATCAAAATAGGTTGCTCAAGCCATAGCTAACCATTATGCACTTGACTTAGAATGTATGTAATCCATTTGATTTGAAAACCTCGGGACATGTGAGGAATATGAGTTAAACCTTTGTCTTCCAAGTGCTTATGCTTAGGTTTGAGAATTCCATTAACACACAATTTACCTAAGGCATCATCCATTTCTAGGGTTCCAATTTCTTGAATAGAAAACTTGAAATGAGTAAAAATATCATTAATAATGAGTAACATTGGAGAGATTTGTGATTGAGCTCTAGCTGAGTCAAGGGTTTCTATAATCGCAGACACAAGTTTAAAATCTAGCGCTTTCCATTCGACTCCTCAAACCAACATCTCAGACTCTTTCTTCACATTGTTGTTGCTTGATGCCATTGTACTTGGTAAAATATGAAAACCTTGATAACTATTGCAAATTTTCTTAAAGTCACTTGATTTCTCTATAAATCACTAATTCACAATAGCACTATAGATTTCATGGTGAAAAATGAGTTTGATTTCATGCTTTTTGTTAAAACTTCACCATTAATGCTCTGTATGAAAGTAGCTAGGTTGATGTCATGCTTGGCATTATGCTCGATAGCCTACCATCCACTATTCTATTGATTACTTAGTGAAGGCTTTATGACTCAGTAACCATGTGTGTCTTATTACTCCTGACCTTGCTTGGTAGAGTCTATGATCGGACCTTACTCGATAGAGAAGGTAACTCGATGATAATTGATACCAATCTTCCTCAATGATCCTTTTGTTTCTTGAATACTAATTTGGATCTTTGTCACCATTCAATTGGAACTATTTGAATGTGATCTTGATAACATAGTTCCAATTTTCCTTTGGAAACCTAGTTGAAAATGATGGAGTCACCCACTTCTTGAGTGACATGACCATCATTACTTGAACTATATCCTTGGTAGATTTAGGAATCCATTTTTGCCTCATCTACTTACAAATGTTATCTACTTTTGCCTTCTTTTCATCTTCATTTTTACCAGTGTTCATGCAATTTTTGGCTAGATGACCAAGTTTAGTATAGGTGAAACATCTTATGGTGGTATCTCTTTTTCTTGTGTGATGTTTAATAAAATTCATGCCAATGTGTCTATATTCTCCACAATAATGACATCTACACCAAGCGCTATAGTCCTAACCGAATATTGCTTTCACAATTTGCTCTACTAGCTTGAATGACTTAGTTTTGCAATTTATTGCCTTGTGACCTTATTTCTTGAATTTGTGACACTTGCCCTCAAATTTTTGTTTCTCTTTGCATTCATTAGGATTGTGACCATGTTGACTACAATTGTAGCATTTTCCATTAAATTTTCCTTTACCATTACTCCAACATTTGTTTGATTTATGACCTAACTTACCACAGTGATTACAAGTAGGTCTTTGATTCTTTTGAGCACCTTGTTTGGAGGACTCACCTTCTTCTTTGTATCCAATTCCTACTTTTCCTTTTTGCCTATAGATATTTTGCTCATTCAGTTGAATCATGTCTGCTTGAGATTTCTTCATTCTTCCATTGATTTTCTTTTTAGTGTTTAGGTCATTTTTCAATCTTTCACTAATTTTCTTTTCAAACCTTAGCTCATTTTTTATTCTTTCATTGATTTGTTTTTCTAAATTTAAATCATTTCTTAATCTTTCATTGATCTGTCTTTGGCTCATGATTTTCTCATTTGCATTGGAGATTTGATCCATAAGATTTGCATGTTAAAAGGATTGGTTCTAGATCTCATTGTTTCTTCCATCCATTTCTTCTTCTATCTTGTTTCTCTGTTCCAAGATTTCACATAGCCTTATTGACTAAATTTCTTGTTCTCTTTTCAGCTTTCTTACTTCTTCTTGTAGGGAACCATTCTTCTCTAGGAGTTCTTTAGTTGCATCATTTGCTTCATCTGAACTGCTTGAAGGGAAAAAGTCTTCAATTCTTTCTTCAATGTATTAATTATCATTCATCTAATTTGCAAGTTCCTTCCTTCTTTTTAGGGATTGGGAAAGTTTCTCCTTAGCTTTCTTGAGTTGTGCAATGGCCATTTCCAAATCCAACTTTTAATTGTCAATTGCCTTATCAAGTCTAAATATCTCCATATCCTTGATCTTTTCTCAAGCTATTAAACTTTCTCCTAAGAACCACAAAGCTCTAATACCAATTGTTAGAAATATTCAAGACTATGCTAGGTTACTTAGAGGGGAGGTGTGAATTAGTAACTTCTAAAATTTCTACAACAATTTGAATTTTGAATCCAATAAACCATTTAACATTTATTTATCACATCTAATATAGTTGCATGCATGTGAAATTGAAAATATAAAAGCATCCACAATACTTGAACACAATGATTTGGTGACCTAGAAACCTTCCAAATAGAAAGTAAAACTAGGGTGGGGATGATACCCATAAAACTTCAATACTATAGCATAAAGTTGGCCCGTTAAGGCTTACAATGATCACTTATGGTGATTTTCCCTGTTAGGAGCAATTAGAACTACTAGGTTCACCTTGTTAGAGGTTTTACAAAGACACAATGAAGTATGCACTCTTTTAAGAGATTTAAGAAAGACTGTTAAGTCTACCTTGTGAAAGGATTTTTAATGGTTCACTTGTTAGGATGAAACAATAGATCTCTGACTTAGAAGTAAATTTTTGATAGAGATTCCTTGATTTTACTGATCACCTTTCTATGATAGAATTGTCTTCGCTGCTCCTTTTTTGATATGGCCTTCATAGTTTTCTCTTTATCTGCTGCTTAACTTCACATTCACATTCTTACATGCTCATCTTTATTTCACTTGGCTTACATACAGATGTGATATAATACATTACATATATATACCAATCCAAATTACAAAATTACAAAGTTAGCAATCATACAAGCTAACCCCAATATTACAAAGTTGACCCAAATGAAGATACTCTAGTTCTGAAGACTGACTTGGTGAAGTTCTAATACTTGGCATCCACTATCATTACTTGGCATCATCATGCATTTGGTAGAAGTAGAAGTTTGGTCCATACTAATCACTTTAAGGTAGTCTTTAACTCAGTCTACACTGGTGACTCCATAGATACTATGTAACTTGTCATAAACTAAATCACTCTATAAACACTAATCATCATACAACTTGGTTAACACTAGCTTCACATTCCATGAACTATGAACTTGGTAGAAATTGAAATGCTCGGTAACCATTGAGCTACTTAGGTTGAACTGCTAGACTAAATCTACTCAGTTTGAACTGTTGGGCTTCACATTAACTAAATATACTTGGTAACCACTAAAATGCTCGATAGCTACTAGATTACATGGCAAACACTATTGACTATTCAATAAGCTTGGTAGCCATACAAAATCTGAATAAATGTGTGTCACTAATAACAAACTTGATTGACATGTCAACAAACAAGAGTACTAGTAAATCACCATTCCAGATTGCATATGGGATTAGTCCTAGAAATGCTTCTAAAATGTGGTAGTTGGATAAAGGAGACATAATTAGTGCTAAAGTAGAAGAATTTTCTAAACATCCATTAAGAGGTGAGAAAGCACATCATAAAAATGAATACATAGTACATGGCTAAGGAAGTTGTGAAAAGGAGGTATAAGGACTTTCAGATTGGAGATGAAGTCATGGTTCATTTGAGAAAAGAGCATTTTCCAATGGGTACATATAATAAGCTGAAGATGAAGAAGTTTGGACCATGCAAGGTAGTGAAAATGCATGATTATGAAAATTCTTATGGAGTAGAGTTTCCTGCTGAATTGAATATTTCACTAGTACTTAATATTTTAGATTTAATAGAGTATTATGAAGGAGGTGATGAAGAAGAAGTTACAAAAGTGCATGGATTATTCCAACAACTAGTTTAGTTACAAAGGAGATTGAGGAGATATTGGATAGTCAAGTTGGAAAAAGTATAAGGTACAAAACTTATTACGAATACCTAGTCAAATGGATAGGGAGGCCAGTAAAGGATTCATCATGGCTAGCAAGGGAGAAGGTTAACCATATTGGTTTTCCTCTAAACACATGAGATGTGATGGAGTCACTTTTCAAATTACCCTAGGTGTCTGATGAAGGAGCATCCTGGGTGTAAGAACAATCTTGCACCACCCAAAAATATTTTTATTTTCAGCCTTTTCTATTTAAGGACTAGTAGATAGGAGGGTTGCGATTTTTGGGAACTTGTTATTTTTAATAATTTTGTCATATGAGCTTATAATTTTCTCATTTTCTACATGAAGGTTCATTTTAGAATTTTAAGCCTACTGTAAAAATCTCATTGCTCCAGCTTAAGTATCACAGAAGTTATTGCAGATTTTAGGTGGAAATTTTTGAAGAAAAATCTTCAAGCTCACCATTGGAGGCCTTAGAGTGCCTAGATGGGGTCTAAAAAATTGATGGAAAGGTGCTTGCATAGTTCCAAGCCTATAGATCAGGAGCTGGCATTTTCAAAAAGTGGTTTTAATAGCCAATTAGAGCAACAATTCAAGAGTTATGGCCTTCCAAAGTTGGGATACCAAATGTTTTAAAATAATTGTTAAAGATGTATTTGGCTGGCTCTATATGTATTTTTAAGGTCTATCAACCCTAGGTATTAAGTGTCAATGTCTAAAACCTTCCCAAGTGACATACAATTACCTATTTTAGAAAGGCCTGAACATTGTCTAGGACAACTCTAGGTGATAGTTCGTAGCATTGTCTTATAGATTACTATAAGTAAGGCACCCATGTGGGTTAGTATATTGTACTTGTGAATTTTTTAATTCCACATTTGTGGTGATAATAAGTAGTCCATACATTTTTTTTTGTTTCTTTATTTCTATTATGAGTTTATGGGGAGTTTATAGTATTAAGGGGAGCACCCTTCATCAACTAAAGTAGTGATTGAGCATAGAGATGGTCGAACAAGCCAGTGCAAGCTGAGTGAAACAACTCAATAGTGATTGAGTTGAAGAATATAGTGATGACAGAGTGTCATCAAATTAATAGTTGAAGAAAGAATCAAGATTTGAGGGTAACATGGTTGAATTTATGAAATAGTCAAAATGTGTTAAAGATGAGGATTGATGAGGTGGAGTATTTAATGCATGAACTAAGTTTGTTAAGAAATCTAAGGTGAAAATTCAATGAGAAGTTTGTAGAAGTTTCAAGGAAAGAAGAAGAAAGACAAAATGATAAATAGATTCAATGAATAAGATCAAACCCTAAGATTTGTAATTATGTTTAAGTGACAAAAGATTAAAGTTATCTATTTTTGGAGACATATGAGATGCTTTACAATTGTTGTTGGCTGGTAAATTTGTGAAGTAAGTGAAACAAAAAGAGTTACAGAGGAAAAGTGAGAAGTTGGTGAAATTTATATTGATAGAAGAGTTGCCAAGCAGATCAAAGATGGAGAATGTGATGAAGACTAGTCAATGAACTTGGAATGAGCTGAATGGAGATCTAAACATACAAAGTGAGCTATAATTTATCAGATCAACCTATCTATTGTTTTTTAACCATTGTAGAAGTGAAATCCTTTATTTAAGGTTGACCTAATAGTCATGTTGTAAATCCTTTAATCAAGGTTGCATTTTGATGGGATGTTTTAAAGACATGTAACAAGGCCACTCCTAATAGGGTGATTAAATATTTTAATAGGGTGACACCTAATAGTATATTTTGTAACCTTTAACATGGTTGATTCTTAACTGATCTCACTTTAGAAGAGTGAAAAAGTGGTGGCATGTCACTTGGTGGATTTTCCCAAATTGTGTTTCCATTTTAAATCCTGGTGTCATACTTGTGTGAATTTTATTTTTATGTTTCATGCTATTTATGATTATATGTTTCTACAATTTGACATACACTAAAACAAAGAGTTATGTGTTAATATTATTAAGTTGGATTACTGATGATTTTCTATATGGAGTGAGTGGATTTATGACTGTGATTAAGTTGATAAAAGTTTTATTGCGACATCTAGACTCCAGGATAAATGATTCACCCCCCTCTCAGTTATTTTAATCCTTCTAACACAAGTTTGATGACAAGAAGATCAATAATTCTATTTTCATTAATGTTAACTTAGTGTTGTTTTGGTTCTTATGGGAGATCTTGAGATGTCTTTGGGTGATTTATGATGGCTCATAGAGGTTCTCAACATGTATGGAGATCAATATGATAAATTGAAGTTTGAATTTAGTAGATAATTGATGTAATCTCAGACCTTACACTGGAAATTGAGTATTAAGATGATACCATTGATGGAAACATACCTCATTTGCATGGTCACTTGGATTTACAATTAGTTTTATTAAGGTTTTTATATGAAAAATACCTTAGTCTAAAGGAGGAATACAAGATATAGTCAAATACTTTTGGTCAATAATGACAACCAAGTACTCAAATGTAGCTTTACCTTTGGTAATGTGGTATATATAGTATATACAAGCTTCAAGCATGATTTCTAGTGTTTTTATGATGGATAACATGTGTTTTTTTTTTATTAAATAAACAGGTTTTACAGGGACCCTGAAACCCAAGAGTTAAAACATAAACATGGCTGATAATAAGTGTTAAAAGCCTAGCCAAAAAAGAACAAGTCTAAAGGCTTATAAAAAGCACTAGACCTAGCTGAACAACAAAGGCCATAGGAAAGGCCACACTGTTAAAAAAAATAAAATAAAAATGAAATAGGCAAAAGCTAGGACAAAAAGCCAGACAAAAAAGGAATAACTAGAAACACAAGGATAGAAAAGAGCTAATCCTCATTCTTTCTTTCCAGCTCCTGCATGAACTGGGAAGCCTCATAGGCCATCTAGTTCTCCTCAACCTCCTCCTATATAGTCCTATGTACATCCTAGTCCAGACAAGTGTAAGTGATACCTATGGTAGTTTCATCATTAGATCTAGATTTTCCCTTGTCTTTTCCTTGCTTATCCCATAGCTTCCTCTATCTTTAAGAAAACCAATTAAAGATAGGATATTGTCATTTATCGAGTTGAGTAGTGAGATCATCTAGTTTGAAAAATTGTGGTTGTAATTTTCTAGGTTGAGAATCCTCATCTCCACTAGGCTAATTCTTTCATCCTAATCTTTCCCTTTCTCAAGACCCATCAGATTCCTAGCTCCTTCCATTTAACCCACCTTCTCCTTAACCTCCTCTAGCTCATGAAAAAGCCACTTGATTGACCTAAAATTGTCAATCATGCTATTGTAGGCATTGTTTAAAAGGTTCATCTTAGTTCCCCTGGCTTTATCAGAGATTTCCACAATCATAGGGTCAATTAGCTCTTCAAGCCGTGGCTCCTCCTGGTTCTCCACCAGAATTTGGGGATTGATCACTTCTCTAAAAATACCCAATTTTGTTGTCTTCACTTTAAAATTCCTCTAGACTTTCCTCCCATCTTTGACCAGCACTTCCCCCCCTCATCTCCAATACTATCCTTTTTCTACTCATCTGGTTGAGCTTGAAGATGGATAGGGGAGAGAGGCAACGAAGACATATCCAATTCCTATTGTGCCCTCTCATCCTCCAATCCCACCCACTTACATTTCTTCCCACCCTAGTCTTCCTTTTTATCCTCCTATTACTCCTTATTCTTATCTTCAGTCTCCATGTCTTCCTCTTCATCACTGTAAACCTTCTCCTCATACCCAGGCATCTTTTGACCATAACCCCTAGGGATTTTTCTACTAGGGGTAATGGGAAAGGGTGACTTCTTATCGTGAGGCATAACTTTTTTACTAGAGGAAGTAAACCCCCCTTCCTCAGAGCTAATGATCTATATATCATCCAAGTTAGAGGAGTAGCTTGAGATACCATTTTCCTCTTTCCTAGCCTAGGAGGGGATGTTACTTATTGTCTCAGCACTAAAGTGCTCATAGATAAGCAATAACAACCCCTCATGCAAAGTAGGGTTAACGGTGGGGTTCTTTTTGAAGCTAGACACCACCTTGCTCATGGAAGTCCACAAATAGAAAGGAAATGAAACTTTACTATCATGCCAAAAATGATTCAAAAGAAAAAAATGGTGGGTACAAACATGATCAAACCGAGGGTCAAGAGTAATGTACTTGATGATGGCATGCAGAACATACCTCCATAGTTTTATTATGGAATCCAGATCTTAGAATGTGTCACTCTTTTTAGGGCATTTAGCCCCTTAGTGTTCTTCACGAAGTCCTTCACTACATTGGCCAACATCTTTTTGTCCCTAAAGAATTTAAAACCCTCAATCGAAATCTTAGTTATAGTCGAAATCACCTCCTCCATTATAAAAAATGAAACCCCATTCACCTTGACTCTACTATCCTTCCACGAGCTGACCATACTATTGGTCACTTCTTGATCAAAACCATCCAGATTCTCCCACACTTTCTCCCTACTACTCCATTTTTCCATCTTACCTATCGATTCTTTTCTACACCTTTCACCCACCATTTCAGCACTTTGCACTCCCACAATTATCATAAGCACAACACACTATAACTTTTCCACCTGATGGGGACCTCTGTGTTTAAGAAAAAAGCTAAAGAAATTAACCTTATAGTAGCATAGGTTGCATATGCAAAAAATGACCCATAAAGCGTGTCAAATAAACTATAATAAATTCCACCTCTTGCACTTTCCAATACAACCTTTATGAATCATACCCTTTCCCCAAAAACCATTCCTAGTCATAATTACAAATTGATCTTCTTCGTTCTCACTTGGATATTATCTAGCTCGATCAAGCTCTTAACATCCACCAAAAAACTCTTTCTTGATTGCCAAGTCATCTTTTGGTTAGATCTGGCACCTTTATTTGCAAACCAATCTACCACCGGGTTTGCTTCCTGAAAAACATGAGTGATGTGGAATCTATTAAATTTAGCAAGAGTCTCATGTGTCTCTTCAATTAGATTTACAATCGATGATGAATAATGAGAATTTCCATTAATACATTTTATAATGTTGTTTGAATCCCCTTCAAGCTAGAGATTAGTAACTCCAACTTCAAAAGCCAATTTCACCACATGGCAAGTAGCACTTGCTTTCACAAAGTAATTAGTTTGGAAACCAAGCAGGAGAGAGAAGGCTACTACTCCCTAACCAAATTCATGGGGGGAGAAGCCACTTGGCTTCTTGTCTTTTTAATATTCTATATTTTTCCTTCTTAATTTTTCTACCACCAACTTCGATATCTCCCCCCTTCCTTACTAGGTAGTTTTCCTTTATATTTTTATAAATCTTCTTCTTGAGCACTATGGCTGGCTCCTCTATGTCTTTGAAGATTCTATTATTCCTCTCCTTCCATATGCTCCAGTAGTAGTGAGGTAAGATCTAAGTACTTAATTCCTGCATAATAGATAGATTGAACAAAATTCCCATTGGCTGAAAAAATCTAGGAGATTATTTGGCATGCACCAGCTAATCCTTAAGTCTTGGGTAAGGAAATCCCAAACCTCCCTTGATTAGGAACAGTGAATGAACAAGTGATTTCCTATTTCCATCTAATTATTACATAAAATACATCTGCTTGACATAATTTGTCCTCTTTTTATAAGGTTATCCTAAGTGAGGATTTTATTTTGTAGGGCCAGCCAATAAAATATATTGAATTTTGGTATGAGGCCAGGGAGCCAAGCTCTCAACCATGGAGGCTTCTCTTTTAAGCTCTAAAGAGCCATATAACCTAAAGAAACAGAGTAGTTTCCATTGGAATTGTCCCCCTAGATCATTTCATCCCTCTTGTTGCTAAGAGCCATATAATTTAACATTATCATGATTGGATTTAGATCTTTAGAGATAATAGACAGATCTTTCCAACCCTGGTCATTCGTATAGTTACTGACTTTCAGCCCAAAATGTTGAATACAGTCATTCACCCAAATTGCATAGACAAGATTGTTCATAAGGGGACCCTGAATTAGCCAACTATCAAACCAAAACTAGATATCCTCCCCATTCCCCAATTTCCAAGAAACTTTTTCCTTAGCTAGGTTCTTGACTTTTAGAAAACCATTCTAGATAGCAGATCCTCTTGGAATATCCTCACTAAAAAAGGTGAACTGAATTGAAGGCCTCTTAATATACTTGTTAACCAAAATGTCTCTCCATTCCCAAGTGTTGTTGAAGATATGCCATAATTGCTTTGCCAAAAGAGCCTTATTAAGATGAGTAAGCTTCCTTATACCAAGAGCTCCATATTTCTTAGGGAGACAAACTTTGTCCTAAGCAACTAGAGGATATCTTTTCTTCTTTTCTACACTAGTCCATAAGAAATCCCTCTATATTTTCTCCATCCTCTTAGCAAATTTCACTGGAATCACAAAAAGACTCAAAGTGTATGTAGGCAAGTTCTGAAGGGTGGATTTAACCAATTGGCATTTGCTAGCTTGGCTAAGAGTAGCACCTTTCCAGCCTACTAACTTTTTGTTGAACCTGTCCATAATACCATTCCAGAAAGAGTCAGGAGGAATCATTCCTAAAGGAAGCCCAAGGTAACTAAAGGGAAACTTTCCCATTTCGAAACCCAAAATCCTAGAAATTTTTCTCTGTCTATCCTCTGGGGTATTAATAAAGTATAATGAGCTCTTATCCCAGTTAATAAGCTGACCCAACCCTCTAGAGTACATATCCAAGACTTCCTTCATTGCTTTTTCCTCCTTTACTAAAGCCTTCCCCCCCATGATAGTATCATCAATAAATTGCTGATGTGAGAAAGGATCACTTTTAGAGGAAGGTTTTATCCCTTTGATTCTACCTTCCTCAATAAGCCTACCTATACATTCAGCCAAGATAATGAAGAGAATAGGTGAGAGAGGATTCCCCTGACGAAGACCTCTAGAGGGTTTGAAAAAATTTGAAGGAGCTCCATTAACTAACACAACAAGTGAGGAAGTAGAAACAAGCTGAGATATCATCTTATAGAATTTTAAATCAAACCCAAAAGCCTTGAGTACCATATCAAGAAAATACCAGTCAACTCAATCATAGGCTTTAGAGAGGTCTAGTTTAAGCAACATCCCTTCCCATTTTCTAGCTTCCATAGAGTGAATCACTTCATGCACGATCATGATCAAGCCTAAAATTTGTCTACCCGAGACAAAACTCGTTTGTTGCTATGATATGATCAAAGGAAGGAGGTTGAGAAACCTATAAGTAAGCACCTTCAAAATAATCTTGTAAAAATAATTTCATAAACTAATAGGTCTAAACTTGTCCAAAGAGTTAGCCCCAGACACTTTGGGAATGAGAACCAAGAAAGTGGAATTAATCTACTTAAGAATGCTCCTGGCTTCAAAGAATTCTTGAATAGCCTTCACCACATCTTCCATCACCACCTACCAATACATTTGGAAAAAGAAGGTTGGAAACCCATCTGGGCCTGGAGATTTATTAGTAGGCAAAGAAAAGAGAGCTTCATGAACTTCAAAAGCAGTAGGAATAGCACAAAGCATTATATTATTGTGAGGTTGGATGATCTAAGGAATGCAAGCAACAATGTCTTCCTGGTCCACCTTAGACATCAAAGGGTCCCAAGACAAGAGAGAGGAGAAGAAGGATATAACTTTAGCTAAGATATCATTCTCCTTAGTCAGTAGATCCTGCCCTTTCTTGATACCAACAATTCTATTATTAGCTCTATGCTTGAGAGTGGTTAGATGAAAGAACTTCAAATTCTGATCTCCATCTTTAAGCTAGTTAATCCTAGATCTTTGTCTCCAGAACTTCTCCTCTTTTATGATAATATTATGTAAGTCTTAAAGAATAGACAACTTAGCCTCCCTATTAAGCTCATCATACCCATCCTATTGAATAGAGACCTGAATAGAAATAAGTTTTTCAAACAAGTCATCTTTCTCAAGAAAGATATGGCCAAAGTTATATTTGTTCCAAAATTTAACCATCCACTTTACATTGCTCAGTTTCCTAGAAACTATAAACATAGCAATGCCTTCCACATCTATTCCCCACCAAAGATTAACTTTATCCAAAAGATCAGGATGAGAGGTCTACATTTTTTCAAATCTAAAAGGGGGGTTCCTTCTAGGTCTTATAGGAACAACTACGAGGGAGATAGGAGAACGGTTAGAACCCACTCTAATCAGAAGAGCTAACTTACAAGAGGAAGACTACAACCATTCAGGAGAGATTAAAGCTCTATCCAATCTGACTTGGATACAATCCTGCCCAATATGTTTGTTTGAACAAGTAAAGGCACCTCCCATTAGATCTAGATCCAAAAAAGCCAAATCATTGATGAAGCTAAAGAGATCTTGTTTACTTTCCCTATCCAGAGTTAGAACATCCATATTCTCCTCATCCACAAGAGGGGTATTGAAATCTCCCATAATGATACCTTTCTTTAAATTACTACTGTACACCAACTCTCCTACTTTAGTCTAGTAATTCTTTCTTTCTCTTTTATTGTTAGGAGCATATAAATTCAGCAAAAACTAGCTTTTATTGGATTGAATATGATAAAGTTTACATAAAAGAATATTACCTTCATTAAAAACTGATTCAACTCTAAAATGCTTGTTATTAAACAGAGTCAACAAACCACCAATAGCACCCTTTGAATCCAAAGCCTCCCTACTCATCATGTTACTAAACTTAATTTTCCCCAGAAAATCCTTTTTCATCTTAGTTTCTTGGATCATCATAATATCAAGTCTTTGATCTTTGATCAAATTCCTAATAATTTCTTGTTTGTGGGTTCGATTTAGGCCCCTAATATTCCATAAAATAATCTTCATTTTCCATTATTGGAACGCTCCTAAAGAGTTCTCTAGCACCCATTCGCCAAACATCTTCTGGTCTCCTCCTCTCTAGTTTGCTTCTTTGTTCATCTACCTCTTCTAGCCACTGTTCCCACATCCAATTTATAGCTACTTTGGTCTCCATTAGAGAGGCCAAAGAAGGTTCTCTAACATATTTCTTCCTAGGATTAGGGGAAAGAAAAACTTCTCTTTCCAATTCCATGTACAACGACCTAGATACAATAAGATTGTTCTTTGGAGTACTTGGAAGATCCTCCCAATCATCAAGAACCTTCTCCAAAACATTATTCTCCACTACTCTTTCATCTCCTACTCTAGAGGAAACAAGATTATCATTTGGACCTTGATAGATAATTATATTCTTCTTTACTCTATCATTTTTTTCTTCAATGGAGGCCAAAACACACCCCACTTCAGACTCTTTAGTGATGCCTTCCGAATCAACCTCCAACATAATATGTTGTGAAGCTTCCTTACATTCAATTACCACAGTATCAACCTATTGCAATTCTACTATCCCTTCCATGACTTGAGATTCCACTGTCTCTTGAATGTCATCTTGAATTTCATTTGGGTCATTTGCCTCTGGTAGTTCCTTTAGATTGACGGATCCATCAACATTTAAAGATTTATGGGCTAGCTCCAAAATCTCAGTTTTGGTAACATCCTTCTTATCTTTGGTCTAAGTCATTGTTGTAGAAGATGATAGCTTTTGATTTCCATCGTTCTTAACTTCTATAGCCTTCTGACTAGCCATTTTAGAACCATCCTTCTGGCCTAAGATGGTGGTCTTCTTCTTCCAAACTTTCTTGTCCCTATTGAGAGAAGAAGAAGAAAGAATCTTCTTCTTTTCCATCTTTTCTTTTGGACATTAAAAAGCCTTATGTCCAGTCTTTAAATGATGAAAGCATCCAAAAGGTACACTCTCATAGTCCAATTGTTGAATATGAGTACTGAGTTTAGACTAGGAAAACACACCACTTCTGGCATATCATCCCTTTCCCTAACTCCTATACAAATCCTTGCATAGGTTAGTCTTCTCTTAGAAGCAGTGATAGGATCCATAGAAAAAAGTTCTCCAAAAGAACTAGCCACACCCAAAAAAACATCCTTACTCCAAAATTCCAAGGGCAGCTCAAGGAGTCTAACCCATACTAGAGCTTGCTGAAAAAAGGATTCATTTAAGTCCAATTTTGAAGACCATTTCTGCAACACCAGTGTTGCTTGTCCTATGCTCCAGGGCCCTTCACACATAATATTAGCCATGTCCTCATTATAGGTGAAGTCAAAGAGAGAAACCCCTTTGCCATCACGGTAGCATTGACATAACCTTTTTGATGCCATTTCTTCATGGTGAAGGACCACACCACATCAATATTTGGTCTCTGACCAATAAAATTTCCAACTAGTGTGGAGGTCATTGAAGCAATACTATGATCAACTAATTCGTCTAGAATAGAAATTGTGCATGATCCTTTTTCCAAACTTGAAACAATCTTAACCAGAGGGAAAGATGACTTACCAGAGGGTTTGACACCAAAGAGTGAGGTCCATTTTGCTGGAAGATTCCCTAGCCTATCCACCTTGGGTTGCATTTTTGGCTTGTCCTGACTCTACCAACAACACGTGGGTCCCCATCCCCATTTTCCACCTCTCCACACTCTGCCTAAAACCCCTCCTTCATACTTGGTTTCCAATTTCCTCCTCCATGAGGATTCTCACTTGAGATTAGATTTGAAATTTGAATAGGTGCTTCCCCTCCACTCCCCTGTCCACTCCCTCTCTACATGTGTTTGTTGGAACTACAACTATGGAACAATTTTTATATTATCATTGATGTCAAACCCTAATAGTAAGACATTTTCTAATAGTGAAGAGTATCATATCATTTATTAATCAAGAGGATTTGAAAAGAAGAGATCATGAGTTGACCTAGTGAAAGGTTGAGTGGAGATGTAAAAGAATGATAGAATTACAATGGGCACTTGATAAGTTAGTAATTCAAAAGATAATGTGTTGCTTATTCATTTCAATAAGAAAGGAAGAAAGTTCACTTGAGAAGCATAAAGAGTTAATTCAAGCTACTGAGCTAATACACTTGACTAATTATCTAAAGAAGAAGGTTAAGGAACTTAAGCATTTCCAAGCGGAACAACATTCACCAAGTATTAGTATTGGCCAAGTGACAATAATGATCGAGTTGCATAATGTAAACTAAGAAAGATAGTTTAATGAAGACATAGTGATCCAATGATGACCAAGAAACATAAAATTAGTATGACTAAGTGTTGAAAAATTAATAGTTTGAGAAAGAATCAAGATTTGTAGCCGACACAGTTGAACTCTTCAAATAATCAAATCATGTTGACAATAAGGATTTACAAGCTATATTATTTAATACATGGAAATGATTAGTTGAGTGATCAAAGACTAATATTTGAAGGAATGGTTGTAGAAGTATCAAGAAGGAAGAAGAAGAACATAAGATGGCTAGACTCATTGAATCCATTAAATATAATTGTAACACTAAGACCTACGATTATGTTTAAGTGACAAAAGATCTAAGCTACCTATTTAAGGAGGTATATGAGATGTTTTATGTGGTTGTTTGATTGGAATTTTTGGATACAAGTAGAGAATAGACTTGCAAAAGAGAAGTGGGAACTTTGTGATGTGGGAGATTTCTTGAAGAGTTGCGAAGCAGATCTAAGTTGTTGAGAAAGATGGAGTCTTGTCAATGAACCTGGATTGAGCTGAATAGAGATATGAATTTGCAAAGTGAGTTGTTACTTTCTAATCATTGTGGCAGGAGTAAAATCCTTTTGATTAAGGTTGATCTAATAGTCATTAGTAAATCCTTTAACAAGGTGACATTCTAAGGGAATATTCTAAATTCCTCTAACAAGGCCACTCCTAACATGGTGATTAAATCCTAATAGTGTGTTTTGTAGCCTTTAACAAGTTTGGCTCCTAATAGAGTGCTTAGATTAACCACAAACATAAATAATAATTACATGCAAATATAACCAATATTAGAAAATAATAAACATGGTTTACCCAATCCTTGAGCTACATCCACTAATAACAAGTCTAATATTATTATTATCCAATGATTACAATCCACAATCTATTACATCTCCATATTGCTAAAAGAAGCTATAAGCTCATCATACATTTTGGAACACCTAACCCTAGGTCATTTTATACAAGCTCTTTCTGCTTACAAAATTAGGGCTAGAATAAGTCATCCAATAAGAAAATAGCACCCAAGACCTTTTACAATAATAAATTCATTTGAGCTTTTGGGAGCGCTACCCCTAAAAACCCATGCAAGGGCATTGACCCTTGACCCCACCCTATACTATGATAGGGAGCACACCTGAGGTGCCACCTGAGGACCTGACAAGGGGCACTACCCCCAAACCCCCATTTAATAATCTAGGGGGAAGCTGAGCTAAATAAAGTGGGAGAAAAAATTAACCTCTGAGTCTAATTAGGCTATACATCATAACACATAGCCCACTTCAAAAGATTGAAAAGTGGTCACATGCTACTTGGTGGTTTTTCCCAAATTGGGCTTGCATGTGAGAACCTGGTGTCAAACATTTGTGTGGATGCTTTTTATGTGTTTATGCTACTTACTATTTTAAGTTTGAAGTTTATTGTTAACTGTGATATTATTCTTCTAGTCGGCACATACTAAAAAAAGAGCTAAAATGGAATGAATAAGTTGAATGGTGATGAACAATTTTATTTGATATGTTATTCATGAGTTAAATTAAGCTTGTTGACATTGTTAAAGTTGATTTTATACATCTAAACTTGAGGATAATTGATTCAGCGCCCTTAATTATTCTAAATATTCTAACAATTGGTATAAAAGCATTGGTGCTTGTGTGAAAGTTTGAAGGACTTAAAGTTAAAGATCAAGATGTATAAGAGAGAGGTATCATAGTTGAGCAAGGAGAAATTCTCAGCATGGAAAATGTTGATGAAGTTGCATCTATTTGATATTGGAGATTCTACACTTTACTATCTAGAGAATGCGTACATTGAAGTTCCTAGACCTATGATAGTTGAGGAAATGAAAGATAAGTAGGAGGATAACCAAATGATGATTGACCTCATATCCTCCCTTAGCTATTCTAAATTTGAAGAAGTGAAAGAATATAAATATGAAAATTACATATGGGACACGTTGGTATTAATCCATGGAGGAGACACAAGTGTGCTAAGAGCCAAGTTGAGAAGCTTAAGAGGAAAGTTTGACAACATAAAGATGAAGGAAGGTGAAAATATGACACAATATGTTAGGAGAATCAAAGAAGCAGTGAATGTTATCAAGAGTTTTGGTGGTATCATATCTAAGGAAACAATAATCAACAAGGTATTGAAAACTTTACTTCCTATCTATGGTATTAGTGTTTCTACAATACAAGAACTTTGATGTACACCTGGTAATGATTTGACATTGGATAGTCTAGTTCATAGATTTACATATTTTTAGTTGGATAATATTGATAATTACAAATGTAACAATGTTGAAAGTTCTTTCAAAGAAAAAGTGACTCTTGATGAATCTAGAGGAAAGAAGAAAAGAAAGCATGTGAATAGTGACAGTGAATTAGATGATGAACTTGATGCATTATTGGCTAAAACACTACCAAGAGGAAAGGACAAATACAAAAGTAAACTCCCTATTATTTGTTTTACATGTAACAAGGTTGATCACATTGCAACAAGGTGTCCTAATAGAGAAGAAAAGGATGAAAGGAAGCACAATACATACCAAGGAAGGAGAGACAACCAAGGAAATAGAGACTACAAAGGAAAATGTAAGAAATCTTGTTACATTGCTAAAGAAACTACTAATAGTGATACTAATGAAAATGATGAAGAAGTTGTCTTTGTTTCTATGAAAGATTAATCTAATGTTGAAATGTATGAGAAAATTGGTTTAATATCATATATAAGCAAGAATGATTGATGGATAATTGATAGTGGATGTTCACATTACATGATTGGTGATACAAGTTTGATAAGTTGGTACATTATAATGGAAGTAGTATCCAGTTTGGAAATGATGTACCATGCTATGTGAAAGGTAAAGGATCAATTATACTAAATGATAAGATCATATCTAACAATGCATACTTGGTTGAAGGTCTAAAATATAACTTGTTGAGAGTGGCATAGTTTATCAATTTAGGTTATAGAGTTAAGTTTCAGAATAAGAAAGAAAAGATCTATGATGCTACTAGTGAACTAATTAGAAGTGGAGAGAAAACCATAGGTAGCTTGTTCTGTCTAGACCTATCTAATGAAACATGTTTATTTGAACAATTTAAAGATGTTTGGCTATGGAATAAGAGGTTGTGTAATGTGAAATTTGATAATATTATTGAGATTAGTAAGAAGAAGAGAGTAATAGGATTACCAAATCCAAGTAAAAATGATAAGATGATGTGCAACAATTGTCAATTGGAAAATACAGAAAAGTCTAGTTTCAAGAGAAAAGTTTACCCTTCTGATGATGTTTTGAATTTAGTTCATAGTGATTTATGTGGCTCTAATGGAGTGAAAATATACTATGGTGATAAGTGTTTTATTCTATTTATTGATGACTACTCTAGGATGATGATTGTGATATTTGTTAATTAAAAATTTGATGCTTTTCAAATGTTTAGGTGGTATTTGGCTAGAGTTGAGAATGAAACAGGTAAGAATTTGAAATTTTTGATATCTAACAAAGGAGGATAATTTATACTTGAAGAGTTCAACTTAGTCAGTAATGATAGAGGTATCATAAGGTATATGTATGCACCTATAACTTCACCATGGAATGGTATAGCTGAAAGAAGGAATAGATCTATCATGTATTGTGCAAGAACATTGATGATGGAAAAGAATATCTCTTAAAAGATATAGAGAGAAGCTATAAGTACTATTGTTTATAACTTGATTCGAGTACAAGTCAAGAAAGGTATTGATAAAACACCTTTTGAAATTTGGCATGGTCATGCACCAAAGGTGAATTATTTCAAAGATTTTGGAAGAAAAAGTTATATTTTGAAATACACTAGGAAAGGTAAACTTGATGCAAAAAGTGATGAAGGCATATTCCTAGGATATTCCAAAAAGAGCAAGGCATATAAGTGTTTGAATTCTAATACTTACAAGATTGTAGAAAGTGAAAATGTTTGAGTTGATGAATTTGTAGAAAATAATGAAGAGGAATGCAAGAAGGAACCTGAAGATTATAGAATTTTTTTATGTCTATAAAGGAGAAGCTAGTACCATTCCTAAACCTAAGAGACTAGTTGAAGTGATGCAAATTGAGGACACTATCAAGTCTCAATAGATAAGTGTTGTTGAGAAACATGAACCTTTCAAGAAATAGACTATTGAAGTTGAGAAAGAGGTAGAGATTGCCAACCATCAAATGGATGAATTTGTGATACAACTAGAGATATAAGAAGGACATGAAGAGATTGAACATGCTAAACTAACTAAACTAATTGAACTAACACAAGAAGTAAGAAGACCTGAACCTATGCTAGCAAAATATGTAAGGAGAAATCATACACCAGATCAAATCATTTGAGATGAAGATTCAAGAGTTATGAAAAGAAAATAAATAAATAATAATACATGTTTTTTGTATGAATTCGAACCCAAAATAGTTAAGGATGCACTTGAGAATGAAGATTCGATAGTAGCTATGAATGAGGAAATTTATTAGATTGAAAAGAACAAGATATGGAGCAATGAACAAGAATGTGATTGGAATAAAAAGGGTATTCAGAAATAAGCTGAATGAAAAAGGTGAAGTCATGAGGAATAAATCAAAACTAGTTTGTAATGGATATGCATAAGAAGAAGGAATTGACTATGGCAAGACATTTTCTCTAGTTGCAAGATTGGAAGGTATAAGAACTTTAATTGCATATGCTACTTACAAAGGTTTCAAAGTTTATCAAATGGATGTGAATTCTACATTTCTAAATGATATACTGGAAGAAGAAGTCTACATTGAACAACCTAAAAGATTTGTTGATTCTAGCAAGAGAAACATGATATGTACGTTACACAAATCTTTTTATAGTTTGAGCAAGCTCCTAGAGCATGGTATGAAAGGTTACATACCTATGTAGTAAATATTGGTTTTGTAGGAACTAATGATAAAAACAATGTATACTTAAAGGGTGACTATAAGAACAAGGTATTGCTAGCTGAAATTTTTGTTGATGATATAATATTTGGAGGAAAAGATTCATTATGTCAAACTTTTTCAAATGAAATAAAAAAAGAGCTTGAGATGTCAATGTTTGGAGAGATTAAATGCTTTGTTGGTTTACGATATTATAAAGAAAAAGGAGGAATATATATTACACAATCAAAGAATATGAAGAAGATACTAAAAATTTTTGGTATGAAGGATTCAAGACTAGTTGGAATACCTATGGCCACTGGACATAAAATTTAAAAGAATAATGATTCTACAAAGGTAATCAAATATTGTATAGATCAATGATTGGAAAATTGCAATATGGTGTTCATAGAAAATCTAACATTGCATTAGTAGTTGGAATATTTGCAAGATTTTTTGAATCTAAGGAGAATCACATGTTGGCTATGAATAGAATAATGAGATATCTGAAAGGCACTTAAGACTATGGCTTATGGTACAAGAAGAATGAAAAGTTTGAGCTAAAAGTATATACAAATGTTGATTGGGCTGATAATGTTGATGATAGAAAAGACCACTAGTGGAGATGCTTTATTTCTAGGGAAGAGGTTGATTTCATAGACAAGCAAGAAGAAAAACTGCATTTCACAATCCACAACAGAAGTTGTGTATGTTGCTGCAATAATGAATTGTTCAAACATTGTATGGATTAAGCAATTGTTGAAATGTATGAAGGAAGAGATTAATGAACCTATAGTGATCTATTGTGACAATACAAGTTCTATAAATATTTCAAAGAATCCTATGATGCATAAATAGAAAAATAATATCAAGATGAAGTATCATTACTTGAGAGAGTTGGTGCAAGATATAGAAGTGAGGCTTGAATATGTGAACACAAAGGAGCAGATAACTAACATATTCACTAAGGCACTACCTAAATAAGAATAGGTGTACTTAAGAGACAAGTTAGGGGTTATTCCCCTATCTAAAACAAACTCAGAAGAGATATGGAATTGATTCAAATATTTTTATTAGAATATCTTACATATTGATGCATGAGATTACACTTTAGGATCTGCCTAAAGGTTTGGAGTGATGTGAACTAGTGAGAACAGCTGAAACACAAGTTGTTACCTAATGATAGAGGAAGTAATATTATAGATAAGAAATAATTGATATTTGCATGAAAACAAAGATGTCTAACAATGAACTTGATATGATGACTGGAATGTCTTCAAAATTTTTGTCAAAAAGGGAGAGAAAATAGAAAAAAAGATGGAGAAATAGATGTGGTTATCATGGCTAGATGATGAGATAAATGATGTAGAAGGAGATATATTGTATGATTATTGAAGCAAGAGGGAATGATATACAAGATGATGAGCACATGAGGCTGATATCGAGAGGGAGCATATTTGAGAAGTTGGATGAGAATCAAAATAAGGATATTAATGAAGATCTACCTACTTGAACATAGAGGGAGATGAGAAGTGAAACACTTGAGGTGTTGGTTACTTTTTGGATTGTATGGTAACTTGGAAGATGTTATTTAGAAGGTATTGTAATTAATTCCAAAGAGGGAGATTGTTGGAACTACAATTGTGGAACAATTATTATGTTGTAACTGATGTCAAACCTTACTGGTAAGACATTTTCTACTAGTGTAGATTGCCATATCATTTGATTAATGAAGATGATTTGAAAAGAGGAGATGATGGGTTGACCTAGTGAAAAGTTGAGTTGAGATGTGAAAGTGTGATAAAATTAGAATGGGCACTTGATAAGATAATGTGTTGTTTATTAATTACAATAAGCAAGGAAGAAAGGTCACCTAAGAAGCACAAAGAGTTAATTGAAGCTACTGATATGATACATTTGACCAAGTATCTAAAGTAGAAGATTAAGGAACTTAAGCATTGTCAAGGAAAACATCATTGGTTGAGTATCAATATTGGTTGAGTGACAAAGAATGCCAAGTGATAGTAATGACTACATTGTATTGTATAAACCAAGAGAGATAGTTTAGTGATGACCTAGTGATCTAGTGATGATTGAGCAACATAACATAGTTATGACCGAGTGTGAACAAATTAAAAGTTTGAGAAAGAATCAAAATTTGTGGCCGAAATAGTTGAATTCTTCAAATAATCAAATCATGTTGATGGAAAGGATCAATGAGCTAGATTAATACATAGAAAGGGTTATTTGAGAGATCAAAGGCTAAGATTTAAAGTAATGTTTCTAGAAGTACCAAGAAGGAAAAAGAAGAACAAAAGATGGCTAGATTCATTGAATCTATTGAATATAATTGTATTAACCCTATAATCTATGATTATTTTTAAGAAGCAAAAGATGTAAGCTACCTATTGTATGCACCCAAAAATGGTTGCCTAGACTATGGGCCCCCATTATTCAATTTATCAATTTATCAAATTTTCTGAATCAATGGTTTGTAATATTTTATTAAATCAATTCAAATCAATTTCCTTGATCAAATTCGATTTATTTCATTTCTAAGATTGATCATTTTATTCCAAGTCTTATTTAATTGAAAGAAAATCTTCTCTTTTAATTAAATAAAATAAAATCCCCATTTAATTAAAAGAAAACCTCTCTTTTAATTAAACAGTTCATCCACATTTAATTAATTAAGAGAAAAACCTCTCTTTTAATTTAATTAAATATCTTCTATTTAATTAAAAAGAACTTGCTCCCTTTTGATGAAAAAAGGAAATAAAATAAATTCTTTTTATTTAATTTCTCTACACTTAAAGATGTGATCTAAGTGGGATTTATCTTTCCACTTTCTCCTCAACCACTCATCTTTTCTAATTGGTGGAATCTCGTCTCACATGGATCACCACTTTCTTCTCAACCACTCCTCTTTTCTCATTGGTGGAATTTTGTCTCACATGGATCAAGCTCTATTATCCCATATTCGTTGTGATAAGCCTCTCACCTCCATAATTTCGTTTATAAGGGAGAGCCCTCTCCTCATGTTAGACACCCATGATTATGCTATTGTTATGCTGCAGGTTTGAAGACCAATTTTTGAAGGAGTTTGAATACAAAAGCTTTTTGTGGAGAACTTCTATTTTCTTGTCTTTTTCTCTCTTGCACCCCTCATGGGCTTTTAGCTTAGATCTTGCATTTATAGATTAGATTTTTCTTTCATAGATTAGATCTTATTTTCATGCATATTTGAAGATCATGGAGACTAGCATTCTTGCTTTTCCTCTTTGAATCTCTCATCTCATGGTGTACTTGCATGGGCACAAAAATAGGTCAAACTCAGGGCCTCCATTGCAAAACCCTTGCACTCTATGAGTAGGGAGCTATGGATCGATTTGTGAGGGCTCATTCTTGAGTTTTCTTACATGTAATGATTCATAGAAGTGTGACAACATTTTAGCACACATTTTTGGCGCCCACCGTGGGGCTTGAATCAAGTTTCTAGCTCCATTTGCTTTTATTTTTCATCTCTGGTTTTTTACAGCAGCATATTGGATCTAATCAAGTGCTTTTGTAAATTTTTCACTTTGGTTTTAAGGCCAACCCATATATAGATTGGTTTGCAGACAAAAAATCTAGTTGGTTTAAAAATTCAATCATATCTTTTAAACCACTTAGAGTTTTATTCTGAAAATTTTTTTGTGGGTTGGGTATGTGTCCAAAATGTTTTAGTTTGATTTTTAGAGCATTTTGACATGATTTTCGTGAGTTATGAATTTCTCTTTATTTTTCATAAAAAGCCGTTTTTGATTGCAAATCAGTGTATTTTTTGAAAAAATTTATATTTTCAAACATATTTTTGAATTCTAAGGGGGGTTCTTTCTTTGTGTTTTGAATTTTGAGGCTGTATTAAGGATCAAAAACTCAATTTGATGAATCTGACCTATTTTGAAAAATTAGGTCCCTAGGGCACAAATGAAGAGATTTTTTTGAATTTCTTACATTTTTGGAAAGCTCTTTAGTTTTTAGTAGGGGTCTCTTCTTTTCATTTCTATTTTTGGGTTGGAAATCATAGCAAAAAAAAGGTCTAATCATGTTGACTAGGTTATTCGTATTTTTTTTGCAGGGATTTTCGTGTTTTTCTGATTTTTTTCTGCTAACTGCTCACTGTTTTGGGTTTTTCTGTGTTTTCTAATTTTTTTGGAACATCATAGCAGCAAGTTGTGATTTCATTGAAAAAATGTGCTAAATTTGTTTAAAATAGGTAAGATCTACTAAGCACGTTGCAAGGACTTTAGGTATTCTGCTTTGGCTGATAACACTTTGATTTGGAACCTTAAAATGAACCTCTCATGTGTCTAGCTTGTGTGTTTTGCTTATGCTTTTATTTTTCAAACACATGCATAATTGATACTAGGTTGTAATCTCCATTGATTTTTATTTAGCAAGCTTGATTATTAGTGATAGATTTAGATAGCTATATTGGGTTATTGGACTCGTTGAATCCGTCGACCCCTCATTCCACCCATGGTTGCAAGATCAATGCCACATTAAAGGGGAGGGGTCTACAAGATAGAAGCGTTAAGTGCTCCACTTGGCAACCCTCTTGTGCTTTCTAGAACTCACTAATCTTTGAGTTGTGGACTCATTTTGGCTTGTGTGAGGGGTTAAGTGTTCCACATCTTTGGACTCACCTTGCATTAGTTAAAGCGTTAAGTGTACCACCTTGTGCTTTTTGATTATTCTTGGATAGATTTTCTTTTGGGGAATTAACATCTGTACACACATAGTAATTAGGCCCCATGAATACTATTTGTGGATCTTGAGGGAGTGAGTTCCTAGTGAAACTCCTCTTAAAGATGAATTCCTTGTAGGTGGGGAGGATACTTTGAGAATCTCTTAGATAGATGGATCTTCAACTTGTTGATTGAGGCATCCTTTCTTCGGAGAGGTTGATAGATCACTAGGGGTTGATATCATAGATCTTGAGATAATCTTAGTTAGCATGTCAGATTAATCTGCTTGCTTTGATTGGGCTAAAAGTGAAAAGGTGTCAAAACCTTGGATCTGAAAGCTAAGTCCCCTTGTGGTCCACTATTGTGAGTCGGTCACCTTTAGAGAGGGTTAACCATAGTAGACAATCCCTATACAGGGACAACTGTGAACGAAACCTCAAGCGGTAATAGCCACTTCTGCCGTGGTTGCAACAATCGCTATATAAATGTCCTCGTGGAAGAAATATCCACGGGGTATGGTTCATTGTGGGTTGTCAGATCTCCCTAGCAGCTCTTGAAGATTAAGTTCTCAGACTATGTCAAAACCTCGGTGCGCCGAGATTGGAGGTCACCCCTATGAATCATAAAATTTGCAGAGTCAAACCATTACTAAAAACCTTAAAGAGGCCAACATTTATTTTCTAGGGATGTATGCAATGATTGTGAAACTCTTTGAGAGCATACACAATTAGCTCTCCTAGGGATTAGCATAAACTAAGTCACTTGATTGCTCATGCGCAAGGTTGCTTTGCCCCTTGTTCATTGTTTGAAGACTATTTTCTTGAAATCCCTATTTTCTATCTTGCGTGCTTGGTTTATGATAAAGAATCTATTGATACATCTAGTTGGATATTTAAAATGAACAAAATCTGAGTTCTTGAGTTGAGACTTTGCGATCGAATAAATTTGTTATCCCATTATTTCTAGTCTCTCTAGGTTGGTCCTATTTGGATTAGGCTACTTTTCTCATTGTTAAAAGCCTTTTTGCACCATGGGTTATTGTGCTTTGACCTCTTGAATTAGTAATCATTGATTTCACAAGAGACCTTGTTTGGAGTTGGTAAGTTAGAAACCGTCCTTATTGAGAAAGATATACACTTGGATCCTTTGATATTACACTTGGAGAGTCTTAGTAATCTCTTGTCCATTGACTTTCATCAAAATTCAATTTTAATTATTTATAATTTGGGTCAATCATCCTCCTGGTCCATATGTGCTAGGGTATTCACCCAAAGTTGTGGGCACCTCTGTGGCAGTGTTGGTTTACACCTATTGCAAAATTCTATCTTATCACATCTCTTTTGGACAAGTGAGAGCTTTTACTATCCTAGTTTGGTACCAACGTTTCTTAGAGTTATCCTATCAACTAGTACCTTTTCTTTCATGTTGATTACAAGTGCTATTACATGTTGCTCAACATTCAAATGATCTCAAATGGTATCAAATTTCTCAAAATGACTCTTGGTCTTCTTTCTTCTTTATCTTCCATGTCTTTCTAATTTGTCATTTCCACTCTTCCTCTTCTTCATGTCTTCTTGATTCTTTTCCTCCTATTATCATATATTCTACCTTCTTCTATTCATTCTTTCTCTTCTTCCATACTTGATTCTTCTTCTTCTAGAACCATGGATCTTGGATATCTTTTTAGGGATCCTCATTTGAGCTCAGATGAAATCCACCTCCTTCTTGAATTTGAAAAGTGTTGTCACTCCAATAGATGCATGGATGCTAACGTTGCAACAAAAATGATTAAAAAAATGGATAAATCAGACACCTTTGCTAGGATCATGTGAAAGATCAAATCACAATATCCTTCTTCCAAATATTTTCCATCTTCCAAGTCTTATCATGATTCTTCTAAATATCATACAGATTTTCCATCTTCCAAGTCTTATCATGATTCTTCTAAATATCCTTCATATTCTTCATCTTCTAAGTCTTATGATAATTCTTCTAAATATCATTCACATACTTCATCTTCTAAATCTTACCATGACTCTTCTAGATATCATCCATCTAGGTCTTCACCTACCTCTTTTTCATGATATCATTCTTCTTCTACTTCTACCAAGAGTCTTATTCCTCTTATTAAGACATATGATAATGAACAACATGAAAAGTCTTGTGATATGCCTATCTATAATTCTTCTAGTGACAATGATTATGATGGTGATGATTATTACATTCCAACAGTTCCTAAAAGTCCTCCTAGTCCTATGCTTGTGCTTAAAGGGGATGAGTCACGAAAAGATATTGATGGTAATTCACATGAATCAAATCTTGAAAACAACATTGATAAATTTTGTGAACAATACCTAAATGATAAATCTGTATTTTTTGATGAAGAGAAAGCATTTTTTTGTGCTGAAATACAACATCAATGGGATAAGAGTTCCTCTTCTAAGAACCCTCATGCTGAAAATAAAGATTACACTCTTGAGCAAGATCATGTTAATGCTGAACCTTTGTCTTCTGATGCTCCCCTTCCATCTTCTACTTCCTCCACTATCCATACATTTCCTAAAGATTCTGAGACTCTCAAATCTTCTACCAATCATTCGTCCAACAAAGATCCTAATGCTTTTCATGCAGTTCCCTATAGTTATCCTCAAGGGCTACCTCTTAAAGAAACTCAAGCTAACCTTCACTTAGCTACAAATACCTTTGACAATGCTAAACCTAAAGAGCCTAAGCCTTCATGCACTATAATGCCTACTTCAGCTAGTCCTTCATCATCTATTCCAAAGTCTTCCATACAATTCCAACATGCTTCCTTCTCCTTAGCACTAGCTTCATGTCAAGAGGACTCTAAAAATGATAAAGAAAAGAATATTAAAAAAGATCAAGATCAAGAACCCTCCATGTCATCCAATCCTTTTCACAATGTTTTTGATACATTTCATGGTTCTTTTGATCCCTTACACCCTTTCTCATTCATTCCACCATGTCTTAAGCCTTCTCCTAAGAAAGATCAAGATACTGCTTGCACCACTGAGCCTATTGACAATAAAAATGGCCTTAGTACACTTTCTCCTTCCAAAGATGATACTTCCATTAAGGTTATTAAAAATGATGTTGTTACTTCCATTGTTGAGCCTATTGAAAATCAAGAGAACAATTCTATGCTTATGTTATCCAAAGATCCTTGTCAAGATCAAAGTCTTCCATCTTCTTGTTCTACCACTCCATGTTCCCTTCCACTTTCTACTCTTCCTAAGTCTTCTCAAGCTATAAGTTCTCCTATCAAAGAAGTTGCTCCTATTAGAGATATTTATGTTCCTATTGAAAATCCTGATGCTCACTCTAAAGATGCTGATGTCCTTGATTGTCATATAGATGTTAATGAACTTATTGATTGTCCTTTTGCATCTTCCGCATCCATCCTTGGACCTCCCCCACCAATACTAAATCCTTCAAATTTTCCTTCCAACTTGGGTCCTTATGTCCCTTCACTTTCCCCTCCCAATTCTCCTAGTTCTTCATCCATTTTGGGTCCTTATGTCCCTCCCTCTCCTATCTTTCCTCAAGATCAACATAGATGCATATCCTTGAATCCTTTTCATCCACCCACTCACCTAAACCAGTCATATCATCCTTCTTCTTCCACGAGTCCCAAGTCTTTTGGAAGTAACTTGAATGGTCAATACAAGAAAAAGAAGCAATTCAAGAATCCATATAAAAAATAAGACCGCCATGTCTCCTCTAATCGACATGGGGGCATTAAGTCAAAAGAGATATCTAAGAAAAAAATTACAAGACAAGTATGGGTTCCAAAATCCATCATTGAAGATATTATCTCTAAATCATCAAAAAGAAATGAAAAGAAGCCTAAGGCTATATGGATTCCAAAATCTCTCTTGAGAGAGTCTAATGTTGAACAACAATTAAATTTGACATTCAAGCTTCCAAAGAATTACGCTTCATCTTCTTCCAAAAGCATTCTTCCATTCCATGTGCCTAAACTGCAAACTTTTCTATCCACTCACCATATTCCTTCACATATTACTTCATTCACATTTTCTCCATCCTTTCGCCACCCTTCAAGATGTGTGTTGACGTTGATCTTGCCTTCATTTCCATTTTTCAATCTCACTCACTTCGCATAAAGCCATATCTGCCATTTTTGTCTCCCATCTTCCTTTCCCTATCGACATCTTTGAGCATATCATTTCAACTCCTTTTTATGTCATGGTTTAAAATTTCAAGGAGCATTATCTATAAAGCTTGACTTCTTCCAAAAATAAATTGAAAAAGATTGAAAAAAAAAAGAAAGAAAAAAAATGAAAAATTTGAAAATGTGCCTTGGTGAAAACTTGGTAATCAAGCACCTTGGTAGCGAAAGTAAAGAGAAATAAATGCATCCTATGGTGAAAACCACTCCCTTATGGTGCCTTGGATAAGTACCATGATGAAAACCTAACAAATAGGCATCATGCGTAGTTCTTCTACATCTTTCATTCATTTCATCTTCTCTCTTTGATCTTGACAATGTTGACCTATAGACAAACATTTGGCTATCTTGTGAGATATCTTATGATGATCTTGTTTTCATTCCTTTCATGTTTATCCTTCATATCTATTTTCCTCCATTCATTCTAGTCTTTCGCTATCCTTTTCCCATTTACCCTTTTGGTCTTGATCTAATAAAATAGAGTAAAATATGATGCTATAAAGTCTCTTGACATGTCTACTTCTTTGGATTGCATTTTTCCCACTTTTACATTATGCTTTCTTGAATTATCCTATACTGGCCTTTCATTTCTTGTCCAAATGTTCTTTACATGACAAATTTTCCCTAGCTTGGGTACTCTTGAGGAGTCAACCTTTGAAGATCACTTTCACTTGCTTCATACACTCCTTGCTTATCCATAATATCCATTAGCTTATTGCTTCATCATGTCCTCCACCTTGTTAGACATTGGGACTGCACGATGTGATCTTGCTTAAGAGTTTAATGCCCATTCTGTCTAGGGGTATCTTTGTACATATTTATTGATCCTGAAAAGAAAATCCAAAAAAAATGATATATTTTTAAAAATCCAAAAAAATGATATATTGTAAAAATTCTAAAAATTGAAAAATGTCCTGAAAAAATGATCATCTTAGTGACAACCTAGCAAAAGGCACTTTGATGTATCTTCAAAAAAAATTATATATTCCAAAAATACAAAATAAAAATAAAAAATCCAAGTGGTGAAAACCTGGAAACGGGCGCTACTTGAGGTCTTTGCACCCCTATTTCTTAGCACATGTCCTCGACACTTAGCCTTTCTCCACCATGCCTTGTCCTTGTTACCTTGATTTGGAATTGGTCTTTGTCTAGGGGGCATAACTATGTTAGCTTTGGTTTCTTAGATGTGTGAGTCTTTAGGACACCTCGCAAATGGTGTTTTTCAACACCCATTGACATCGAGTGTTTTTCAACACTTATTGGTTTGGTCTTACCCAGTATCATCATGTGATCTTACTTTCCTGCAACCATTTGATCCTTATCCTCGAAACTCAGTATTAGTTAACACACTTAAATTTTAAATGCAACACTTAATGCTTGACTTATGTCATGATTTTTTCTTTGTGTGCTGACTATTATTGATTTTTTTTGAGTTTCCTTGTCTAATAAGTCTCTCCATGATGCATCGCTAGAGGACTTGGGGCATGGGACATGTTTTTATTTGTTGTTTTCTTGTGGGTGTGGTCTTGAAACTCTAGAGTGTCTCTTGTTGTCCCCTTGAAACACTTAGGAGATTTGAGGTATCATCCTTGATTGTTTTTGCACAACCATTCTTATGGTCATCTTGGCATCTATGCCTTGATGCGAGCATGGTTTTGCTACATTAAATTGGGTAAGCTAACATCGAAGTCATCTTGATCTTTATGTCTTTGATGCTTATGTTAGAATCTTTCCACATTTCAATCCAATATAAATCGCATTCATATCTTCATAGTTACATTTGTAACTAGTGATGATTGTGTGATTTTTTGATGTCCGTTAATAATTTCCCAATGATGAAAATAGGTTCTTTTACATTCTCTAATGAATGATGAACACAAAATCCTATGTTACAGTTGCTCTTTTGCAAGTACACCATTGCGTTTCATGTAGCTTGCATTATTAGACTTCATGTTAGTTTGCATTTTTAGGCTGCATTATGAGTTTGAGAGGGTTCTCCTTTCATCTTTATTGTGGACATTTAATCAATTGTGGTCACATTTTGATCTTCATTTCCTTATTTTCTTTCGTCATCTCAATCGAAATTTCTATCTTAAACAGTTGATTGATTTTTGGAGCATTTTCTTTTCTTATTTCTATTTCTTTCCATATCTTTCAAACTTCTATCTTCCATTTTCTTTCTCCACACTTCTTTTCTTCTAAATCACCTTTGGGGCATAATATTTCATGCTTGATGATCTACCTTGGTTCTATGATTCTTATACCTTACATCTTACATCAAGAACCTTATCTTTTGTTCGATTTGATCAAATTTATCGATTTGTTGTTTCTCCTCTATCTCATTTCGATTTCGATCACGAGGGGGCAGTAATTATCAATTTCAATCCTTGATTCAGTTTTATCAATTTTACCCTCAACTTTTTCAAGTTAAAATTTATTTTTATTCTTTGTCCTGATGTGTTCTCGAGTTGACCACACATCTGGGTTGTTTTGTGATCCCAAATTGACCTCACACTTCAATTTCTTTCTTTGACTACATGTGTTCCCGAATTGATCACACATTAGTCAAAGAGGGGCAAATGTATGCACCCAAAAATGGTCACCTAGACTATGGGCCCCCATTATTCAATTTATCAATTTATCAAATTTTCTGAATCAATGGTTTGTAATATTTTATTAAATCAATTCAAATCAATTTCCTTGATCAAATTCAATTTATTTCATTTTCTAAGATTGATCATTTAATTTCAAGTCTTATTTAATTAAAAGAAAATCTTCTCTTTTAATTAAATAAAATAAAATCCCCATTTAATTAAATGAAAACCTCTCTTTTAATTAAACAGTTCATCCACATTTAATTAATTAAGAGAAAAACCTCTCTTTTAATTTAATTAAATATGTTCTATTTAATTAAAAAGAACTTGCTCCCTTTTAATTAAATAAAAATCCCACTTAAATATCTCTTTTGATGAAAAAAGGAAATAAAATAAATTTTTTTATTTAATTTCTCTACACTTAAAAATGTGATCTAAGTGGGATTTACCTTTCCACTTTCTCCTCAACCACTCCTCTTTTCTAATTGGTGGAATCTTGTCTCACATGGATCACCACTTTCTCCTCAACCACTCCTCTTTTCTAATTGGTGGAATCTTGTCTCACATGGATCACCACTTTCTTCTCAACCACTCCTCTTTTCTCATTGGTGGAATTTTGTCTCACATGGATCAAGCTCTATTATCCCATATTGGTTGTGAGAAGCCTCTCACCTCCATAATTTCCTTTATAAGGGAGAGCCCTCTCCTCATGTTAGACACCCATGATTATGCTATTGTTATGCTGCAGGTTTGAAGACCAATTTTTGAAAGAGTTTGAATAAAAAAGCTTTTTGTGGAGAACTTCTATTTTCTTGTCTTTTTCTCTCTTGCACCCATCATGGGCTTTTAGCTTAGATCTTGCATTTATAGATTAGATTTTTCTTTCATAGATTAGATCTTATTTTCATGCATATTTGAAGATCATGGAGACTAGCATTCTTGCTTTTCCTTTTTGAATCTCTCATCTCATGGTGTACTTGCATGGGCACAAAAATAGGTCAAACTGAGGGCCTCCATTGCAAACCCTTGCACTCTATGAGTAGAGAGCTATGGATCGATTTGTGAAGGCTCATTCTTGAGTTTTCTTACATGTAATGTTTTTATTTATTATTATTATTATTATTATTATTATTGCTTGTGGGTGTGGTCTTGAACTCTAGAGTGTCTTTTGTTTTCCCCTTGAAACACTTAGGAGATTTGAGACATCATCCTTGATTGTTTTTACATAACCATTCTTATAGTCATCTTGGCATCTATGCCTTGATGCAAGCATAGTTTTTCTATATTAAATTGGGTAAGCTAACATCGAAGTCATCTTGACCTTTATATCTTTGATGCTTATGTTAGAATCTTTCCACATTTCAATCCAATATAAATCGCATTCATATCTTCATAGTTGCATTTGTAACTAGTGATGATTGTGTGATTTTCAATGTCCATTAATAATGGCCCAATGATAAAAATAAGTTCTTTTACATTCTCTAATGAATGATGAACACAAAATCCTATGTTATAGTTGCTCTTTTGCAAGTACACCATTGCATTTCATGTAGCTTGCATTATTAGACTTCATGTTAGTTTGCATTTTTAGGATGCATTATGAGTTTGAGAGGGTTCTCCTTTCATCTTTATTGTGGACATTTAATCAATTGTGGTCACATTTTGATCTTCATTTCCTTATTTTCTTTCGTCATCTCAATCGAAATTTCTATCTTAAATAGTTGATTGATTTTTGGAGCATTTTCTTTTCTTATTTCTATTTCTTTCCATATCTTTCAAACTTCTATCTTCCATTTTCTTTTTCCCCACTTCTTTTCTTCTAAATCACCTTTGGGGCATAATATTTCATGCTTGATGATCTACCTTGGTTCTATGATTCTTATATCTTTTATCTTACATCAAGAAACTTATCTTTTGTTCGATTTGATCAAATTTATCAATTTGTTGTTTCTCCTCTATCTCATTTCGATTTCGATCACGAGGGGGTAGTAATTATCAATTTCAATCCTTGATTCAATTTTATCAATTTTATCCTCGACTTTTTCAAGTTAAAATTTATTTGTATTCTTTGTCCTGATGTGTTCCCGAGTCGACCACACATCTGGGTTGTTTTGTGATCCCAAATTGACCTCACACTTCAATTTCTTTCTTTGACTACATGTGTTCCTAAATCGATCACACATTAGTCAAAGAGGGGCAAATGTATGTACCCAAAAATGGTCACCTAGACTATGGGCCCCCATTATTCAATTTATCAATTTATCAAATTTTCTAAATCAATGGTTTGTAATATTTTATTAAATCAATTCAAATCAATTTCCTTGATCAAATTCGATTTATTTCATTTCTAAGATTGATCATTTTATTCCAAGTCTTATTTAATTAAAAGAAAATTTTCTCTTTTAATTAAATAAAATAAAATCCCCATTTAATTAAAAGAGAACCTCTCTTTTAATTAAACAGTTCATCCACATTTAATTAATTAAGAGAAAAACCTCTCTTTTAATTTAATTAAATATCTTCTATTTAATTAAAAAGAACTTGCTCCCTTATAATTAAATAAAAATCCCACTTAAATATCTCTTTTGATGAAAAAAGGAAATAAAATAAATTCTTTTTATTTAATTTCTCTACACTTAAAGATGTGATCTAAGTGGGATTTATCTTTCCGCTTTCTCCTCAACCACTCCTCTTTTCTAATTGGTGGAATCTCGTCTCACATGGATCACCACTTTCTTCTCAACCACTCCTCTTTTCTCATTGGTGGAATTTTGTCTCACATGGATCAAGCTCTATTATCCCATATTCATTGTGAGAAGCCTCTCACCTCCATAATTTCCTTTATAAGGGAGAGCCCTCTCCTCATGTTAGACACCCATGATTATGCTATCGGTATGCTGTAGGTTTGAAGACCAATTTTTGAAGGAGTTTGAATACAAAAGCTTTTTGTGGAGAACTTCTATTTTCTTGTCTTTTTCTCTCTTGCACCCCTCATGGGCTTTTAGCTTAGATCTTGCATTTATAGATTAGATTTTTCTTTCATAGATTAGATCTTATTTTCATGCATATTTGAAGATCATGGAGACTATCATTCTTGCTTTTCCTCTTTGAATCTCTCATCTCATGGTGTACTTGCATGGGCACAAAAATAGGTCAAACTGAGGGCCTCCATTGCAAAACCCTTGCACTCTATGAGTAGGGAGCTATGGATCGATTTGTGAGGGCTCATTCTTGAGTTTTCTTACATGTAATGATTCATAAAAGTGTGACAACATTTTAGCACACACCTATATAAGGAGGCATATGAGATGTTTTATGTGGTGGTTGGATTGGAATTTGTAGACAAATGGAGAACATACTTGCAAAAGAAAAGTGTGAAGTTTATGATGTGAGAGATTGCTTGAAGAGTTGTCAAGCATATCTAAGTTGTCGAGAAAGATGCAGTCTAGTAAATGAACTAGGATGTAGTCGAATAAATATCTAAATTTTCAAAGTGAGTTGTATGCTATCATATCAAACCTAGATGATACTTGCTAATAATTATGGTTGTAGTAAAATCCTTTTGATAGTTTTATATAATAGCCATTAGTAAATCCTTTAATAGGGCAACATTCTAAGGGAATGTTCAAAAGTCAGCTAACAAGTCCATTCCTAACAGGGTGATTAAATACTATAATAGGGTCACAACTAATTGTGTGTTTTGTAACCTTTAACAAGGTTGGCTCCTAACAAAGCTCACATAATAAGAGTGAAAAGTGGTAGCATGTTGATTGGTGTATTTTCCCAAATTGGGTTTCTACGTTAAAACTTGTTGTCAAACCATTGTGTGGACATTTTCTATGTGTTTATGCTACTTACTATTTTAAATTTTTAGTTTATTGTTAACCATGATGTTATGCTACTAGTCAACACATACTGAACAAAGAGCTAAAATGGAATGAATAAGTTGAATGGTGATGAATAGTTTTATTTGATGTGTTGTTCATGAGTTTGACTAAGTTTTCTAGAGTTGTTAAAAGTTGATTTTATATATCTAGACCTAAGGATAATTGATTCACTCCCCCCTTCCCCCCCCCCCCCCCCCCCCCCAATTATTCTAAATATTCTAACAATTTTGGTGATGCAAAGTGGAATAGGTCTAGTATGGTATGGTTACATGATAGATTATGAGATCAAGCAATTTGGTATATTCAATTGAATTGTTTTGAGAATTTAATTTCTTAGCAATAGAGGGACAACATCAAATGACTTAAATATTAGATTTTAAAATCCAAATTTCTTATTGGTATTTGAGTGCACACATATGCTGAAGTGTTATAAAAGTTGATAGAATTAATTATTCTTAAGGGTATAAAGGAAGGTCTTATTTGATATATGAGCATAAGATATATGATGTATGATGTATATAATGTGTGAGGCCTGATGATTGATTAGAGAAGATGTGAGTTTAATTGGGACTAATTAGACATTGTGATGTCATGTATGGTTCACTATTATTGTAATACTTTCATTATATTTGGATAGTGAGTCTTGAAGGTGGATTCAATCTTCACTCTCAAGAAAGTATGCTCTATTTTTTTCCTAACACCTAACTAGGTTAGAAATCTCTAACAAGGTCTTGTACTTTAATAGGGGCCAATGTACTAAATTTTATGTAATGACTCCTTATAGGGTCAAATCTCCTAATAGAGATATTTTTCATATTAGTGCATTATCTTCTAGGTTGATTGTTGGAAATGTATGGTGGGATAGGTGGCTAGGGGGGGGGGGCAGTGAATCAAGAACCAATAAAAATTTAACTTCAATTCACCAATTAATCATCTTTAAGCTAATCTAATCTAATTACATGCATGAAAGACTGAAAGCAATGAAACATTCATAAGAGTTGACACAATATTTGGTAACCCAGAAACCTTCCAAATAGAAAGTAAAACTAGGGTGGAGATGATACCCATAAGCTTTAGTACTATAGTACAAAGTTGGTCGATTAAGGCTTACAAATGATCACTTTTGGTCATCTACCCTATTAGGAGCAATAAGGACTATTAGGTCCACCTTGTAAAAGGATTTATACAATACAATGTAATATACACTCAGTTAGGAGATTTAGCATAAGAATATTAAGTCCACCTTGTTAGAGGATTTGACTGATGCACCAGTTAGGATGAACCAATTGTTGATCTCTATTCTATAAATTAGTTTATTGATTAAGATTTCTTTGATGTAGAGATGATCACCTTGCTATGATGGATGAGACTCTACTTTTCCTTATACTACTCGTAGCCTTTACTCTTCAATTCACATTCATGCTTGATACAAACTCACATTCTTCTTATTTGTCTATGACAAGATATCTTACATATATACCAATCCAAATAATTAACTTTTGAAGTCAGCTATAATACCTAACTCAACAACCTTCACTAAGTCAACTCAATGTAGTAACTTGGGTTCTAAAGACCACTTAGGTGATATTTTGACACTCGGCAACATAGTCAACTAAAAAATCTCTAGCACTTGGTTGAAACTGGTGCATGGTCCACATTGATCACTTAGAGTAGACATGAACTCAGTTAACACTGATGACTTGGTAAACACTAGAGAACTCAGTTGACATTGTAGAGCTCAGTTGACACTCAAGATTAGTCAACACTATAGTTGGTCTACATGGCTAGCTTGGTTTACACTATCCTTTTGTTCTGCTTAATTAACACTTACTTTTTGCTTGGTTGATATTATACTTGGTTTACACTAGGAGACTTGATTAACACTGCAATAGCTTGGTTAACACTATGAAGCTTGGTAGCAATATGACCAACCAAATGATTAAGTGTTTAGGCATTAATTAACAAATGATTTAACCATAAGATCAATGATATCTCCCTTTGGCATTAGTGACAAAAACACTTACCATACCAAAATTTTGAATTCTCAAAAATATAAGTCAAAACTCTGCTTATCAATGTGCTTGGGTTTGTAACTCAATTTTGACTGGTGTGCTGATACTTGGCTGAAACTAACTCTATCTTTTCCTTTTCAAAATTGTTTTTGTAGCTTTGTTGTACATATATTTTCTCATTTATGGATATATATCTTCCTTTTTGTATGTTATAACTATTTCCCCCTTTTTTGACACAAATGTTAAAAAAACTACATATTTACAAGGTAACACCAAAATGCGAAAGGAAATCACTATGTGCCTTCAAAATTGTGGACATTTTTTTGTCCCAATTATCTTGCAAAACTTTTGAAAAGTGCAAAGATCTTTGTCCTTCAGCTGATAATTCCATCATATGATCAACAATAGAAAATTTGTTATCATGGATTAATGTTTTAGCATGAACAATATGTTTTTGCATTACATCCATGTTGGGAATTATAGAACTTTGAATATATGCTATTGTAGCCTAGATTCTGGCTTCTTCTCTCAACAATTCTACTTGCAAGTCTGTTAGATACCTGATCTTGATGAAATGGGTAGAGCTAGTGCATTGGTCAAGTGACAACTAATGTGCACTTGCCTTCAGATCAATATCTATCTTAGACAACTTTTTCTTTATTTTCTTAGTGAAATTTGTAGTATCACTTAACTTTACAAATAAGGAAACAACATTTTTTACATAATTTTGAAAATTAACAAGAATAGTGGACAATTCCACTTGATCAATAGAAATCTTTTGTGCCACCTTTTCTAAAACTTTGTTATCAAACTTTCTTTTTGCCCTCTACAATAGCTTTTCTTGCTACTCAGATCTTCATTAAACTTGTGAACTATGTCAAAAAGTTGTTCCAATATATATTTCTTTTCATCAATTTGAATACTAAGTGCATCAAAAAATATACCTTTTATGTCTTCTAGCACTTGATTCCTCTTTTTTCTTTCTACTCTCAACTTTTGTTGTTTTCCCCTTTTCTTCCAAAAATCTCCAAGGGTGTCCATCTCTTCAAGAGTGAGATTAGAGGTATCCCAATTCAAAATTACTATAGCCTCATCTGGGTCAATCTCATCAATGGAGGCTTCTACCTCTTTACCCTTTTCCTTTGTAATAGAGGAAGGAATAATTTCCTTTCCTTTACTCAAATCCTTAATGCTTGGTTGAGATTTAACCTCAACTGTCATTGCACTTACTATTGAAATACTAGTAGAAAAAACAATATTACTGATCTGAGAAATGAAAACAATAGTAGAAGTATTTACAATACCTTGTTGTGACTCAGTCTAGCCTAGAGCTATGAAGAGTGAAGCCTAGTGATTGGTAGATGAAGTGGTAGTAATGACATTCATCATTGCACTTGATAAGATAGCTCCAATAGTTAATTGAGTGCTTGGTGGAACAATATCTATGATTTGGTAGTAGGCTTCTCTAAACTTGATATAACCAATGTTTTTCTTAGAGGATTAGGAAGGAAGGCCATTACCTATGCTACAATCTTCTTAGGATTAGAATCTTGGATATCTTGAATCTCAAGTAGGATTTCACTAATTGTTTGATCATCCTCATTCTCTTCATCACATTTATCATCATCATCTTCCTCATCATCAATATCAACTACTTGTACAACCTCCTTAGTGGGATTTACAATATGCAATCCATAGATGTTCTTCCATGCATTTCTATTTGACTGCATAATAGATTCAATATCATTAGACAAAACTAGGAATGCATTGAACTTAGGAGTTAGCTTTTGTTCATGCTTGGTCATTATTCCTTCACTTCCTTGTCTAAAAGATTTGACATAACCTTCCTCAAGGTTTGTTCCCCGATATTCCTAGAAACTGCTACAACATTGTCCCGTTGAGGTGCAACTGCTTTAAATATAACATCTAGAACTTGGTTTTTTAATTCATTTGGAGTGTATTTCCATTTAGCCATTTTTTGCACTAAGGATTCTTCAATCTATTTTTGCTCTTCCTTACTCCTAGTTTCATACTTCATAGATTTGAAGTATCTCATACCTTCTCCTTCTACGAGTCTTCTTAATCTTTCTTCAAAGGTAGGAGAAGAATTTTAAAATTTTACTTGCTACTCTTCTTCATCTTCATCTTGAAGTTTGAGCTTCTTCCTTGACTTTGTAGGCCTTCTAGTGAAAAATTTAGGAGAACACCTTGTAGCTCTCTTTGTTATAGTTACTTTTCCCTTTTATTTTGGCGATTCCTCTACTATTTCTTCCTCTTCTTCTTCATGTCCCTCTACTCCTTCAATGTCATCTCCCTTTCCTTCTATGAGCAAGAGAGGGGAACCCAATTTCTTTTCCTTTTGAATTTGTTCAACTATCTTTCTTCCTCTCTTCAAGGCTTGAGGAATCTTGATTTCCAAAGAAAACTGATTCTTTGCATCTTCATATGTGCCAAAATATGGTGCCTTTAGATCCACAGACTCATTGAAAAGAACCTCAATGATATATTTTGTGTCATCAATTTTTACCTCATAACTAAGAGGTTTTACCCATATCACTCTTGGCCTAACTACATGAATATGTACCTTGTCACAGTCCACAAGAAAACATATATCTTGTTCATAATCATCAACTAGTTGTTTGGGTATTTTGAACCTACTTTGCATCCTTTCCTTAAAGGTCTCAAATTAGGTATCCATGATGCCCTCAAAATTATCTCCCACTTTAGCTATAAAATCATTGATCTAATATAAAATAGGTTTGTCTTTCTTCCACACTATAACCTTTTGAAGGGAAAAACATCTGAACATAAAAGAATAACATACAAGAAGTGATCCAAACTTACATGGATTAGTCTTGGATGCTTGGATTATCTCCATTTTTTTTTCTTAGCTGGCTTAGCTACAACTCAACAAGGTCAAAGGATAATTTTTTCTTGACCACTTTGTATGCTTCACATGAAATATTGTTAAGTAGGTTGAAATTGTAAATTTTGTGAGCAATTACATGTATTCTAAACTTAATATCCATGTCTATAATACCATTAAGATTCATTCCTCTAGCATCCCACTCGACAAAAGTCTTCTTTGCTAGCTCAACCCAACCTAGGGTTTTTGTTTTTTAGGTTTATCTAGCATAAGAAACCTGATAACCCTATAAATCATCTTCTTCATTATCTAGATAGGTTGGTCAAGCTAGAATTACATGTTGTGGACATGAATCAGAATAAATCTAATCTATTTTCCTTTAAAATCCCTTGGCATATGTAGAATGTGGGTTAAACCCTTTGTTTCCAAATGGTTATGCTTGGATCTCAAGTTTCCATCCACACATAGTGCTTCATATGATCGATTCATTTAAAAAGTACCAAATTCTCAAATTGAATAGTGGTAAAATACCTAATATCATGGATTAACAATACCTTCGGAGGAATTTGTGAATGTGCTCTAATTAGGTCCAGTTCTTCTGTGATCGTTGGACAAAGTTTGAACTTTGGGTCTGGAGGTGCAACATTTCTTATTAGCATCTCTAAATCCTTCTTAACCTTATTGATGGATGAAGATGCCATATCACTCAGTGATGCAAAGATAAATCTTCAATAAATCTACTTTGAATTTCTTGGGCACTTAGCAATACTCTACTTTATTTTCTCTAAAATTCACGGTGAAAGACAAAACCTTCAATTCTTCCTTTTAACCAAAAATATATCTTCAAGTCACCATTAATGCATCATACATAGGACACCTCAGTGACAACCCATTCAACTCATTGCTTCGTAAGGTCTTGTAACTCGACCTTCCTTGGCAAGGTCTTGTAACTTGACCTTGCTTGCTAAGGTCTAAGACATTACTTCAATTTCTATCTAACTAGGTGATCCCAATACATTTGAAATGCTAATTTAGATCTTATTACTTGTAGAATGGAACTAATACAAGATGTTTCTTCAGAATTATAGTTCCAGTGATCTTCACGGATAACTAGTTTGAAATGGTTGAGTCACCTAACTCATTGACTTGGGTGTTAACACCTTCATGAATTTGATCTTCATTATCTAGATATTTCTTTATCCATTTTTTCCTCATTATATTTTTTATATTGTCATCCTTTTCTCTCTTTTCATCTTCAACTTTACCTTGGTTCATGCAATGTCTAGCTAGATGTCCAAGTTCTATACATACAAAACATCTCCTTGTAGGGTTTCTCTTCCTCATGTGAGTTCTTGTGAAACTTGCACCAATATGTCCATGCTCACCACATAAGTGACATCTGTGCCATGTGCTATAATCTCAACTAAAGATAGCTTTCACAATCTATTTTACTAGATTCCATTTCTTGGTCTTGCATTCTAAAGATTTGTGCCCTTGTTTTTTGCAATTGAAATTTTTTCCTTCAAAATTGGTTTTCTATGTGCATTCACTTGCTCTATGATCTTATTTATTGCAACTATAGCACTTTCCACTAAAATTTGATTTTCCATTGCTCCAACACTTGTTTGATGTATGCCCTATCTTTCCACAATGATTACAAGTAGGTCTTTTGTTCTTTTGAGCTCCTTGCTAAGATGATTCACCTTCATCTATATAGCCTAATCCTTCTTTTCCTTTGTATCTAAATTGAGTTTTCTCATTCATTAATTTATTCATGTTGTTTTGAGATTTCATCATCCTTTCATTAGGTCTCCTTTCAATGCTAAGATCATTCTGCAATCTTTCATTCTCTATCCTCAAGTTGATAAGCTCTTGATTTGCACAATTGAGCTCACTTATCAAATTTGCTTGCCGAAGAGATAGGTGTTGAATTTCATTATCTTTTTCTTCTATCTCTTTAGTTATTAATATCTTCTCTTAATTTTCTATGTCCTTTTGTTCCATGTCTTCACACATTCTGACTAATTGGATTTCTTGTTCTCTTTTCACATTTCTAAATTCTTCATGAAGAGTGAGTTTCTTCTCAAGTAGGTCTTTGATTGCTGTACCGGCTTCATCTAAACTTCTATCTTGGAAAATGTCTTCAACTCTTTCTTCTATGTAGAGATTGTCATTCATTTGTGCTCCTAGGTCTTTTCTTATTTTCAAGGATCGAGAGAGTTGCTTCTTTATTTTCCTAAATTGTTCCATGGCTATTTGAAGATCCAACTTTTCATTTTCAATAGCTTTCTCAAGTCTATATACACTTCCATTTCCTTTGACCTTTTCTCAAGTTGCTAAATTTATGATGTGAGAACCAAAGGATCTGATAATAATTGTTGGAAATGTATGGTGGGCTAGGTGACTGAGAGGGGGGGGTGTGAATCAGGAACCAATAAAACTTTAACTTAAATTCATCAATTATTCCTGTTTAAGCTAATTTGATCTAATTGCATGCATGAAAGATGAAAAGTAATGAAACATTCATAAGAGTTGACACAATATTTGGTAACCCAGAAACCTTCCAAATAGAAAGTAAAATTGGGATGGGGATGATAATCACAAGTTTTAGTACTACAATATAAATTTGGTCGATTAAGGATTACAAGTGACCACTTTTGATCATCTGCCCTTTTAGGAGCAATAAGTACTATTAGGTCCACCTTGTAAAAGAATTTATACAATACAATGAAGTAAGCACTTGGTTAGGAGATTTAGCATAAGACTATTAAGTCCACCTTATTAGAGGATTTTACTGATGTACCTATTAGGATGAACCAATGGCTGATCTTTGTTCTGCAACTCAATTTTTTGATTGAGATTCCTTTGATGTAGAAATGATCACATTGATGTGATAGATGAGACTCTAATTTTCCTTATACTGCTTGTAGATTTTATTCTTTAATTCCCATTCATGCTTGATACACACTCATATTCTTCTTATTTGGATATGAAAAGATATCTTACATATATACAATTCCAAATAATTACCTTTTGATGTCAGCTACAATACCTAATTTAACTATCTTCACTAAGTTGGCTCAATGTTGTAACTCAGGTTTTGAAGATTTCTCGGGTGATATTCTAACACTCAGCAACATAGTCAACTCAACAAGCTTTGATATTTGATTAACACTAGTGGATGGTCCACATTGATCACTTGGAGTAGACATGAACTCGATTAGCACTGATGACTAGGTGAACACTAGAGAACTCGGTTGATAATGTAGAGGTTGGTTGACACTAAAGCTTGTTAACACTACAACTGCTCTACACAACCATCTCTATTTACAACATCTTTCTATTATTCTTGGTAAATACTTTCTTTCTTCTTAATACTAAGCTCGGTTTACACTAGGAGGCTTGGTTAACACTACAATAGCTCAATTAACATTGTGAAGCTTGGTAGCAATATGACCAACCAAATGATTAAGTGTTTAGGCACTAATTGACAAATGATTTGACCATAAGGTCAAAATTCATTCCCCACCAAGGTTTTCTTGAGAACAAAGAAATGCTATTATGAGTTTTCTTTTGATGTATGTTTTAGTTGTATGCATTGTGGTTTGTGGATGCTTATGGTATTTTATGAAGTATTTAATTGGTTTAATGTCACAACACTAATTAATTTTTCCTTGTGGAATACAAAGATAATGAGATGTGTTGCAAAGGTCATGGCATTAGGAAGGATTTTGTGCATGATTCTTTTCTTTAATTATTTGAGTCATGTTCCCCTTCTTTTATTTTAGCTAAGAAAATTTAATTTCCTATATAGCTAACACCTTTGTGTGAATTTCCTAAAAGAGGAGAACCAAGTTACTCAGGAAAAACTTCAAATTTTTTATAAGCATGGTCCATCTAAGAGTATATAATTTTGATACTAATGACCATTCATTTTTGCACCATAATTTTTCTATTGAATTATGGAGACACTTCTATTGATCTCTCTAACTTTTGTTGTCTATAGTGTCAACCAATTAGAAATTTACTAGGTATAGTCAGATGATCATCACTGTGACTAAGCTACTCTATATAGCCAAGTCATAAGAAATATTGATATATAAACTTGTACATATCGAGCTCTATAGGATCTGAGCAAGTATGTGATCATTGAGTATTCTTAATGTAAATTGAGTCTAATGTTGACCAAGTAGTTGAAGCACATCGAGGCCAAGTTATACATGTTGGCTCCTAATTTAACAGTTTTGAAAATGAGCAAGAAACCAGAAAAATACATCTAAGGCTAGCAAATTCCTATGATAGATACATCTGACTGTAGTCTTGCACCAACTATAAGGCATAACTCTTTCTTCACTTCAAGCTCTGCAAGACCTAGGCAGGTTGACCTTGAGGTTTTGAGATATGGTACTAGTGCATTTAAAACATAATTTTGAACCTAATTATGCAGATAAAACCCTTATTTCTCCTAATAACCTTTGCAATAACAAAGAAGTGCAGTAGCAAATTACAACTCGATGGAATGCACAAGCTGAGTGAGGGAATCACACTTTATTTCTTCAACATAAAAGGGAAAGAACATTTGGTTAATAATGTTGAATTCAACAAACCCCCAGATATATAGCAGTAAGACTTTAATGATCCTGTAGCTGACCAATGCCTAATCCATTGGGAAGATCCACGAATCAAATGCATACATATGGATATCTGATACTTAGGTATATATTTAGATATATGATCTATCTATTTACCTTGTAAATAAACATCTGTGCTCAATCCAAACCTCATTCTTACATGATATCCTTCTCAATAAACATGCAACCCTCTTGATTCATTCAAGCATTTACATAACCCCTTGAGTTACAAGCAACAATAAGACAACATATAGCCTTAAGGGACTACAACTACGATCTAGGCTCTTTGTTCAAAGATCATAAAACATTGAAGCTCACTGAGATAGGAGACAAGATTCAAGATGAAGCCAAAGACTAGAACCATGAATGGTCTAATAGTGAAAAACTGGAACCTTTCTAGTATTACCCAGAGAAAACTACCAACCCTTATAATAAAAGAAAAATAGAAAGATATAGGAGAAGATGAATTCCTAGATCTGATCTATGCCTGACACGTGTCCACTTGGAATTCAATCTTTTGCAATTGAATAACCTCTCTCTTTCTTCTCTCATTTTTATCTGATTTGGTTTCATAATTTTTTTGTTATTGATTTGCAAATATCCTTTTTTGAATGATGAAAACCTGTGATTCATCAAAAATGTCTGATAACTTCATGAAAAGCTTGGTAAAATTCAAGTTTTACTGAGTGAATGTGAGCAAAGTGAACTCCAATTGCATCCTTATGAAGTTTTACTAATCCTCTAACTGGATTTTCATTTTTTACCAATTCCACTAAGAAGGCCCCAAATTTCACATTTTTGGCTGTAACTCAAACCAGGAAGCACTTGTGCAAAAATGAACTCCATAATCAAAAAATTTGTCTTCTCACAATTTTGACGATATATAACATCACTATGTTTGCCTTCCAAAAACTCATTAAATCTCAGTTTGAAAAATGCCCTTCTAGTAGATGACTCAGGTCTACAACTTTGATTTTAAATTTTGAAAAATTTAAAATGTCCTAAAGTTAGAACTTTAGAAAATGACCTTTTTGATTTAAAATGAATCAACACATCACCCATTTTGAAGAAATAATTTAAAATGAAAATTTTTAAATTATTTTACTTTTTCCTTAACCCCATGAATTCAGGTCAAAGCTTAGTTGCCCAATTACCAAATGTTTTCTTCTGATTGGTTGAGTCCCACCACGTCTTCATCTCATAGGCCTTTCCTTTGGGTGAGCACCACATCATCGTCACCAAGTTGCAATACTAACTTCCTTGCATCTCTTCAAGAGTGACTTAATGACAGATGCACGATTTACCACGTGGCATGATCTCATTTCATCTCTATTTTTTTTGGTGCCATGGTGCCACTTGTCCTTATGTGATTCATTGTGAGATTGCCATATCATTGCATGATCATTTTGACTGAACAAGCCACACGATTTTGCTAGTTTTATTGTTTTTTGATGACTCGCTATGCTGTTAGCCGAAAAACTTGGGATTTTTTGGTTGGTGACATAACGACTAGCCAAATTTTTTGAATTTTCTGGTAGCTTGCAATCAACTGACATCATCCCTTTTACTAAGGAGTTCTGTCAAAATTTATTACAGCCATCTCGTCCAGTGTAACACTGGGGTCCACCTTGTAAGGAGCTGCCTTTAAAAAGCATTGTTCTTTAGACACAAGCCATCTTGTGTGCTTTGGAATTTAAAGATGTAAAGAGTCCCTCCCAAAGACAATATGGGATAAAACAATTTTATGGCCCCATGTCCTGTGCATCATTGCAAGAAGCTCCCTTGCCTACTATCAGCAGATAACTAAATGCTAAACCAGTGGCTTCTTGCATAGGTGTTTGGATGTGTGAGCTTCCTCATTAGCACAGACCTCTAACAAGTCTACCCCTACTCTAGCATTGAAACTCTCCCTTTACTTCATTTAGTCTGTTTCTCTAAAAATTGTGACTTCCTTTATTTAATTTCTTGCATGGACTTGTTTTTAGAATGTGTGGAGTTGATTTGCTCGTGACTGGTGTGTTTATCTTGATTATGCTCCTTTTCAGCTCCCCTTGTCTATAGCTTGCATGGGCTCTCTTTGACCAGGTGCATGGAGTTCTTTAATAACCTTTTCTTCCTTTGAAAAGAGACACCTTAGGTTCCTTGCCAGCTCCTTTCTAGGCTGCGTGAAGTGCTTTGCCAAATGTGGGCTTACTCTATCTTTTATATGTTGCGCCCATTTCAATGTGGAGCTCCTTCCATGTCTGCTGCCAGTTGCTTTGAAAATGCACGGGCCTTTGATTTACATATATTACTTTTCCTTTTCCTCTTTACATGGCAATTGTTCCTCTTTTTCAAATGTGTATATCTTTGTTCTTTTCTCAGCTGCTTTGCCTCTCTTCTTGCCATGTTTCTCTTTTACATAAGCTCCGTGTGTTCCTTTTTAGCGTGGATCCTCTTGTGAGATGCCTCCCTCAAGCTGCTACTTTTCTTTGAATGTGGATGCCTTATAACTTGACTACCTTGCTCCCTCCAAAAAATGTGTGGATCTCTGCTTCCTTTGGATTTGTGTGAAGTGCCCTATTCTCTTGTTATGCTGAGGTTTCTGTTTGATTGATCTTGACCTGTGACTTAGTGCTCTTATCATTGTCATCTCCTTATAGTTTTCTCTTTTCATGCCATGGAGGTGACTCCCAAGGACTTGTGTGAGTTGGAATCTATTCAAGAGCTCTCTTTTGAATGGGTAAGGCTTTGAACTTAGTGTGTAATCCTTGTATTACTATGGAATTCCTTTTTTATCATGTATTGACTGCATGGGAACTTTTAAACATGAGGTTGATGCTTATGCCATCCCTCTTACCTATACTCCTTTACCTAGAGCTTCTACACAATAGATTTATATCATGGCTCATTTTAAAAGTTACCTCCTTCCTTAATTTTTCAAATCAACTTTTGGCACTAATCATGTGTTTATCATGTAGGAAGTATTTCTATTTGATACGCAAAGCACAACATCCTAATATTACCAGACATATCACATTGCTTGAATTCATAATCTCCATGTATATTCTTCATATCTCAAATGAAAGTATAAGCATATTGACAACCTTAATGAATTCAATTTCTAAAACCTTCAACATAACCTTGCCATCCATAGAATCATATTGGTTTGGTGGAAATAGTCAGATCCCAAAGTGGGTCTGGCTAAAAAAAAAAAAAAATTTGTTTCCACCAACTGAACCATCAAACTAACCCACTAATCTATTGAACTGATTAGAATAAAATTTTATCATTGACTGATTGTTAAAAACTCGTTTTATCATTTTCTTCCTATTGTCAAATTTGTGCCAGGAGCTCCTTTGACTAGCTTTAAAAACTGACCCAAACCTCTGACCGGGCTCTGAAAATTGGCACACTGATTCTTTGTTCTGCATACTTGCACCCTATTGAATCTTGTCTTATTAAATATTCGAGGTCCAAAGACATTTGCTATCAAAGTTGACCTCTCATAACTACCTGCAAACAAACATGGATGAAAGCAATAAATTGCGTTCAGAATTGGCTTCAAAAATTGGGCAAATGAGCACATGGGGAAATGAAAAATAGGGCCCTGGTTACTTGTCACAAGGTTAGTATGAACTTGTGATTTGGGCTCATGATGAATAGTAGGGAAAAAATGGTGATCAATCAAAGTGGGCTACTCAGATTTTGCAAACTGGAAACACTGACAGAAAACATTTTTTGCAAATGAAATTGACCTGGAAAAGTGTGCAAATGAATTCATCAAGACTTGAAACTAGGCACACTTAAATTATTTTTAGAGGACAACAATGTGGTACAATCCATTCATTCTAGGCAATCACAAATTAGGATTTATAACATCACGAACAAGGGTACCAATCAATCTGCACTTACTGACACTAGTGAAAAGATAGAAATTGTGTTTAGAATCTCGTTTGAAAACTAATCAAATGGATTTTTCATAAGATGAAACTTTAAACACTATAAGTCTCTGATGTCTAAAGTGCAACACAATAGGAATTTTAACATTTGGGTCAACTAGGTCAAAATTACAACATGTCAAACATGGCTTCCTAGAATTTTGCACAATTACACAAATGCACAAAATAGTAACTGACCAACTTTGAGGGATTCGAAACCTAGTCAACCAAATTTGAAACAACTCAAAATCTAAAAAATAGGTTCTTAAGTATGGATATTAGATACTCCCAAAGTGGCAAATCACAAAACATTTCTAGGTGTGAGATATTCAATGGCAAACAAAACCTCCTATCACTGTTTGACACTAGGGTGAAATGCAAAATTGACATTTGCTCAAAATGAGACTTCACCAAATGACTCAGAATCTCAATTTAACTTTATGGAACATGTGGGTGGGCTGAATGGAAGGTGTTAGAAACATTAAACACCTCAGAGGCCTCAAAGGTACAGCCAGGTACATACACATTTATGGGGCTTGATTTGACTCAAAATTTCAAATAAATGCTCAAAATGAGAACACAATTTTGAGCACCAACACTGGATCTGTCTGGGGATGCATGCCCCTTGTGGGCATGGCACGATTTTAGATATGTTGGGGAAGCAGACCACACACCTGACTACAAAAATTTCTCTCTCGAACAACTTTATTGAAAATAGGGAAACTATAACTACTATGTACAAACGATGGCCTTGGGCCACTGGAAAGTTTTCAAAACTTTTTACCTCTATCATACACCTAATTTTTATTATCATCTTCTTGAGGTAAAATGAAACTTTCATTTACATTAGTCTCACTGCATACATTAGATCTTCTCATTAGCAGATTAGGTGAAATAAAATCATTCTCATAGTGCATATAAAAACTTGAATTACTTTCTTCATCTTGTTCACTATGAAAAAATGAATTAGCATGATCATAACAACTGATATCAAACTGAAACTAATCACTACTGACTAAATCATGGATTCTTTCAACTAGAAACACAAAGTGCTCATATTCATCTTCATTCAACGAGTTACATGAATTAATTTGTAACTCACCTTGTGCCTCCGGGTGTGAAGAGTATGAAAAATCTGATTTCTCCTTATCTATAATATTAGTATTCCATAAATTAGACTGAACATTCACTACAACCTCTTCACACTCAAATAACTAATTAGATGCTAAATCACAAGAATCCTCATGAAATTGCATGTTCATAATATGCTGATCCGCATCAATGTTTTCTTCAAATAACTCATTAGAGTAAACCACTTCATTAGTATTACTTTCCTCATCATATGAGTAATCTAAATGTATCTCGACTTCATGAAAAAAAGAAGAAAGTGAATCAGCAATAGACCTTATCTCTACATCTCTCTTCTCATCATAGAAGTCATCATGTGTATTGATGTACAAACTACCATCACATACACCTCCCAAACTTGACAGAGCATATTTCGAAACTACATCTTCTTCAACATCAAATTTAGGGGAAATGACTTCACCATATGGAAATACAAAAAGTGGCAAAGAACAATCATCCTTAGATAGATTAGCATAACTTTCAAAATCACGAGCCAACAAATTAGAAATCTCATCAACACTTAACAAGACTTCATCCCTAATTTCTTCTGCTTGGCTGTGATTACTATCTGGATGGCTTGGCACATTTACAACCGCAAACTTATTAGTAATAGAGCATGAAAAACCATAATTATGATCATCCCATACATCTTCCTTTTCAGACAATACCTCAACAATTGGCATCGTAACACATTCACATTCATCACTAGAAGGAAGGCTATTACTACTGTAACACTGTTCCTCTTCTTTATATTCATTATGATAAGAAGTTGAATCCACATTATGCATATTATCAATTTACTGATTACTATCATCTGATTTATAAAAATGAGACTCTTCATATTTAGTATCACCTTCAATGGACTCATTAGATTCACTATTATTAAATTCATTAGCATTCAAAGCACTTTCAATTTCTATGATAAAATCTTGGATTTCATAAATCTTATCTAATCTTATCTTGGCTGGCCAATCAACCAAATGTGGCATAAAAAATTCTAAGAGCACCACTGGCCATGAAGACTCCTTAGGTCTGAAAAACTCATCAAGATTCATAACTACTGATTTAAACTTCATGTAAGTTTGAAATCCATTAAGACTCTTAATATCACCAATCATATTTCTTAACATTAAGACAATCCTATTATGAATCTTTCTTTTCAACCTAGCAATATTTGCACGAACACTTTTAGGAGTCAGCACATTATTTTCAGACCTAGACTCTGAATCCATCTCTTAAAATTTAAAATCCTACCTCTACTTTCTTAGTGTTGAAACCACTAGGTGGAGGCAACCATTTCTACCACTTAACTTTCATGAAAAATAGATACATGAAAATTGTAAATACCTTTATGTGTTACTGTCTAAAACCTCAAATCTAATAATTGGCCTAGGTGCAAATATAACACCATTCACACCTTATATAGAGTCCTTTGTAGAGCCGCCACTTCTTGAAGAGGAAAATGAAATCACAATAGTGATTCACCTTTTGAAATGAATTTCTTTAGCAAACACAAGCAACCACATAAACCATTAATCAAGAACTTGTACTTCCTCTTTCCCAAAAACTAGATCTGCCCACAAATACTAAAAGCCTCTGATATTAAAAAAAACCATGCACTAGTACAAATATTAACTTCAGAGTTGCCACTCACACCTAGTGAGAAAAGATTTGAAACAATTTTACCATTTGTAAATTCTGAACCAGACTTTCAATATGGAAAACTTGTAGATCACTAACACTTTGAAAAGAGGGTACACTTCATTTTCAAATTCTTGACTCTGAATTTTACAACAATAACTCACAAAATTGAATTGATTGAAGGTACACTCATTTCTCAGCACAAATTACAACCAATTCAAGAACTACTATTGTAAGAGAATACAACATACTGGGGAACATGAAAAATTAGTAAGGAAATGGATTGAACACATCAACTTACTGCTATACAAAAACTTTCTCCATGTCGTTCCTTCTATTGTGTTGAATTCCTTTAAATTCTCAAGGTTTGTCTATCATGAATCTCAACACAGCTCCCTAGTAGAGTCACCATTTTGTTGGTGACTCAGATGGGCAAAAACCCAACTAAAAATAGGACTAAAATATTCAACTTATACTAGAGATTCTTGTCCTTTTGATAGTGAATTACTTCATCGATCCCCAACAGAGTTGCCATTTTGTTGGCTCCTAATTTAATAGTTTTGAAAATGACCAAGAAAGTAGACCAATGCATCTAAGGCTAGAAAATTCCTATGATAGAATGCACCTGAATGTCATAAGTAGCTAGATGCAAATCTATGAATCTCATAAGTTGAGTGAGGGTTAATTCTTTTTAGCCCACTACAAAACATGAAAAATTGAATTTATTTGAATAAAAGATTTTATGCAAATGAAATTCATATAAGCTTGCATTTGATTTAGTGATCAATGCCTTATCCATTGAAACATAGAGTCATTACCAGTAGGATGACCTAACTTGTTTGCATTACAATCAAGTTTATCAACTGAAATCCCCAAATCCCATTCTTATGCAATATCCGCTTTATACACCCAAAAACCCTATCAAAACATTGAAGCATTTACCTAACTCCTTGAGTTAGAAGAAACAATAGATTTGATACACAACACATCCAAGCTGCCTTAAATCAAATGAACCTTATCCATTTAATCTCAAAGTTAATAGCACATGAAGAATTAGGAGACAGAATTAGAGAACTTAGATAATTCATGTAAATCCCCTTCTGTATATTCATCCATGGAAAGACTAAATACATGAACTGGTAATACTAAATGAAACTCTAAATAATTCACATAATTCAGCATCAATCTCCATTTATCTCAGAAAACAACACATTAGAATGAACTAAAATCTGCACAAGAGGTGGATGTGTGGCCTTCACTGTTAGAGCACAACTCAATAGACAAGAAGCAAAACCATCTACAATCCCTAGTTTCAACAGTAAAACATTGGAACCCTGTTGGTATTACCCAGAGAAAACTACCAACCCTTATAATGAAACAAAAATAGAAAGATATAGGAGAAGATGAATTCTTGAATCTGATCTATGCCTAACATGTGTCCACTTGGAGTTCAATCTTTTGCAACTGAATCTCTCTCTTTCTTCTCTCATTTTTATCTGATTTGGTTTCATCATTTTTCTATTATTGATTTGCAAATATCCTTTTCTGAATGATGAAAACCTGTGAGTCATCAAAAATCTCTAATAATTTCATGAAAAGCTTGGTAAAATTTGAGTTTTACTAAGTGAATGTGAGAAAAGTGAACTCCAACTACATTCTTCCCAAGTTTTACTGATTCTCTAACTAGATTTTCATATTTTTACCAATTCCATTGAGAAGGCCCCAAATTTCACATTTCTAGCTATAACTCAAACCAAGAAGCACCTATACACAAATGAACTCCATAATCAAAAAAATTGTCTTCTCACGATTCCGACAATATATAACATTGCTATGTTTTCCTTCTAGAAACTCATTAAATATCAATTTGAAAAATGCCCTTCTAGTAGAAGACTCAGGTCTGCAACTTTGATTTTAAATTTTGAAAAATTTAAAATGTCCTAAAGTTATAACTTTAGAAAATGACCTTTTTGATTTAAAATGAATCAACACATCACCCATTTTGAAGAAATAATTTAAAATGACAAATTTTAAATCATTTAACTTTTTCCTTAACCCCATGAATTTGGTTCAAAGCTCTGTTGACCAAGTGCCACATGTTGTCTTCTGATTGGTTGAGTCCTACCACATCATCATCTCACAAGCATGTCCTCTGGGTGAGCGCCACATCATCATCGCCAAGTTGCAACACTAAATTCCTTGCATCTCTTCAAGAGTGACTTAATAATAGACACACGATCTACCATGTGGTGTGATCTCATTTCATCTCTTTTTTTTTTTGCCACCATGGTGCCACTTGTCCTTTTGTGATTCATTGTGAGACTACCATATCATTACACGATCATTCTGACTAAAGAGGCCACATGATTTCATCAATTTTATGGTTTTTTGATGACTCGCTATGTCGTTATCTAGAAAACCTAGGATTTTCTAGCTAGCGACATAGTGACTAGCCAATTTTTTTGACTTTTTTGGTAGCTTGGAATTGGCTGACATCATCCCTTTTACTAAGAAGTTCTGTCAAAATTTATTATAGCCATCTCGTCCAATGCAACACTAGGGTCCACCTTGTAAGGAGCTGCCTTTAAAAAGTGTCACTCTTTAGACACAAGCCATCTTGTGTGCTTTGGCATTTAAAGATATAAAGAGTCCCTCCCATAGATAACGTGGGATAAAAAAATTTTATGGCCTCTTACCCCTATCCTAAGCATCATCACAAGCAACTCCCTTACCTACTATCATCGAATAACTACATGCTAAATCGGCAGCTTCATGCATAGGTGTTTGGATGCGTGAGCTTCCTCATTAGCGTAGAACTTTGACAAGTCTCCCCCTATTCTAGCATTGAAACTCTTCCTTTACTTCATTTAGTTTGCTGCTCTAAAAACCCTGACTTCCTTTATTTAAATGCTTGTGTGGACTTTTTTTTAGAATGTGTGGAGTTGATTTTCTCATGACTGGCATGTTTATCTTGATTGTGCTCCTTTTCAGCTTCCCTTGTTTGTAGCTTGCATGGGCTCTCTTTGACTAGGCACGTGGAGTTCTTTTATAACCTTTTCTTCCTTTTAAAAGAGACACCTTAGGTTCCTTGTCGGCTGCATGAAGTGCTTTACCAAATGTGGGCCTTCTCTGTCTTTTATACAAGAGAATTATGTTGAAAGTGTGGTGTTACAGTTATGGGAACACATCAAAAAATGGAACCAAAACCTGGTATCACAACAGTGAGTGGTTTTTTCTCCAAAAACTGGAACCTGTACAATGAGAAAGAATGAGATTGATAAGATTCCAAGGGAGGAATTGATCTTGGAACCTCAGAGTTTAAGCCTCTAGATCTGCTAGCAATGCAAATGCCTACCAAGGTGTACGTAGGAATGTGCTATTGGCATCCATTTATAGGAGAAGTAATTGAGAAGATCAAGAGTGATGGAATCACTAAACTTTTTGTTCTTCCACTTTATCCTTAATTTTTAGTTTCCACTAGTGTTTCAAGTCTCCGTCTTCTAGAAAGCATTTTCATAAGAAGATGAGTATCTGGTGAGGATGCAACACACATAATACTTCCTTGTATTAGTGAGAAGGATATATCAAAGCTATGGCAAACTTAATTTAAAAAGAGATGAAGAAGTCTGAAAGGCCAATAGAGGTTGTGATATTTTTTAGTTGCACATGGCGTGCCACTTGCATATGTTGAGGAAGCTAGTGATCCATATAAAGTAGAGATGGAAGAGTGTGTGGGATAGATTATGAATAAACTCAAGGCATGGAACATAACCAATGATCACACTCTTGAATATTAGAGTCGAGTGGGACTAGGGGAGGTGGCTTGAAGCTTATAATAAGAAGCTCTGAGTTCCAAACTAGCATTAGACATGGTTACTTGAATATTTACTCAATATATAAAAATGATGTCCACACAGTTAAAAGAAGAGGAAACCACAGGTAGAAGAAAAGATCCATGTGGTACCCTCAGCAATCAATGGATTTCAAATGGAAAGAATACTAACCAATGGTTTTTAGGATTAGATTTATATATTTAAAAATGATGCCTTCTGGAGTGTTATGCATGTCTGGTCCTATGGCACGTGTTAGACAATATGGTGGAAATTGCAAAGAAGGATGCTTGTGGGGGTTTTTTCTGAATTGATGGGGAGAAAGGATGGTTACTCCAAAGGTAAGGACAGTTCCATGCATTTTTACAAGAAGGAAAATGGCTTCTATGAAGGGCATGGGATTGTGGGCACATAGGTTTCGCTTGGCCACAGTTTGGCTTTTGCGTAGAAGTATGACTAGGTGGGAGCGGTTACCTTTACCTTGTATGGAGATAGTCAATGGAGAACAATGAGATTTTTATGAAAGTAGGGTCAAACGCCATGGAGGCCAACCATAAATCTTTCCAGAAGCTGCTAATCAGGGCCAACTTTTCAAGGCACTCAATATTGCTACCTTGTGGAATTTGCTTGTTGTTCTTGTCTAAGAGAACAATCAATATGGAATGGCAAGCTACAAAATCTCCTACATACTAAAAGCAAGGCAAATCATGCCTGTAAGGGAGCTCAATTTTATAATTCGTGCAGGTTCAAGGGTTTTAGAAGATCCATAATGCAATAGGAAGTGATTTGGAGGAAGGGTTTAATTTTTAATTGCAGAGCTACAATCTCCCAAAGTCATAAAAAAGGGAAGAGCTTCTTGAATAAGGAAAATGCTGCAACATTCTGCCTGAAAGAAAAGGAAGCCATTGAGCATTGGCAAGGAAGCCCATGAAAAGAGAGAGCCAATGCATGCAGGGAGGAGTTTTCCTTTGAACCATATATCCCACATTTGCCATGCCTTGAACTTTTCATCACTTTAAATATTATTCAACATGTAACATAACATGTCTTCAAGATGTGCACCTTTTGTGAAAGCCACAGCTTATGTGGTGGGTTTGGTTCATGCTCAATTGGACAAATGGACACAGTCAGAGCCAAAATGTTGAACAGAAATGCATACACAAATTGATGACATCAGCCAATAGAAGGTGACCAAAAAACTCAAAAATTTGGTGCCTCGCTATCTCGCTAGCCAAAAAATCTAGGATTTTTAGCTAGCGACATAGTGAATTGCCAGAAAAATTTTAGGTCCAGCGAGGAGTTAATAAAGTAGCATGGGTCCTATTGCAAATCCGACAGTGAATTGGGTAGTGACAAGTGGCAGTCAATAGGGGTGTACAACATGACTGAGCAATGATGTGGAGCTTCAAACCAATCATAAGGTGCCATGTGGCACAAAATCTGATGCAGGTTGTGACGTGGTGGGCAACTCTTAAGGACGCACCAAATCATGCCATGTGGTGGATCCAACACACGTTTCTATGTTGCTAAGGTGAAGTTGCTCACCTGTTAGCATAGCGAGTGCCTAGGTGGTAAGACTAGGTGGCGATGACGTGGTGCCCAATTATACAGACCTGAGCCAATCACGTGATGACACATAGCAGGATGGTCAAACCAAGTTTGACCCAGATGGAATTGTGAGGGAAATTTAAGAGGTTCAAAATTTTATTTTATTTTATTTCTTCTTAGGTTTTACATGCAAGGCTTAAAGTTAAAATAATATTTGGATTTAATCTATAGTTTTAACTTTTGTAAAGTTAAAATATATGCAATATATTGCCTTGCAAAACCATGGAGTCAGAGGCCTGATTTTCAAATGAGTATAACTAGAGAATTTTTTTTCTAAAATACACCCTCCAATATACCACCAAAACTGGAATGAGCTGAATTTTCAATTTTTTAGGTCAATTTTTGCACATTAATTCATTGGTTTAGTCTATAAGCAACTTTGTAATTTTTAGGGCATTCTAGGTGAACTGGGCAAATTTGATCATGGAGCATCAGTGTTGGTTATAGGGTAGATTTGAATACCTTTTGAAGCTTGAATGTGGAGAAAATAGTCTATAAAAGGTTACATTGGCTTCTTGAAATTACTTTTAAACTGATTTTACTTTTACCGTGATTTCAACTTGGCATCAAAAATTAGTTATGATGGTGAACCAAATATCTGAGATTCTTTATGCCTTGTAGAGGGAAAATGATGGGGATTTGATTTTCAGTTACAGAGAGAAGGTAGAGAGAGGCTTTTGATCTTCTTGGTAAGGAATTTTGAGGGTACATGTGTCAGTTGTAGATTCAATCCAAGAATTGCTTCCTTCTTATATCTTTCTTTCTTCTTCTCTATTATGATTGCTGGCAATTTTCTCTGGGTAATACCTGCAGGGTTCTAGTGTTCTACTATGAAACCATGGATGTGATTGGTTTTGCTTCCAGTTTATTGAGCTGAGCTCTAGCATTGAAGGCCACACACCCGCACCTGTGTAGGTTTGCATTTCATTTTCTTACATTGTTTCTAAGATATGATAATGGATGCTAGATTATGTGACATATCTTGAGCTTCATTTAGTTTTATCAATCTAATGTATTAATTATTTCCATGGATGAATATAAAAGGGGAATTACATGAATTATCTAAGTTCTCTAATTTTGTCTCCAAATTCTTCATGTGCTATGAATTTTGAGATTAAATGGATAAGGTTCATTTGATTTAAGGCAATTTGGATGAGTTGTATGTCAGATCTGTTGTTGCTTTTGAATCAAGGAGTTAAGTATATACTTTAGTGTTCTAATAGGGTTTCTAGGTGTATGAAGGGGATATTGCATAAGAATGGGATTTGGGGATTTTAGTTGATAAACTTGATTGTAATGCAAACAAGTTAGGTCATCCTACTGGTAATGACTCTATGTTTCAATGGATAAGGCACTAATCACTAAATTAGATGCAAGCTAATATGAATGTCATTTGTACAAAATATTTTATTCAAAATAAATTTAGTATTTCATGTTTTGCAGTGGGATGAAAAAAATTAACCCTCACTCAACTTATGAGATTCATAGATTTGAATTTAGCTGCTATAAATCTGTGTCGTTTCATGAGTTATTAGGAGATATAAGGGTTTTTATCTGCAGTAAAAAGGTTCAGATTTATGTTTTAAATGCACTGGTACCATTTCTTAGAACCTCAAGGTTAACCTACCTAGGTCTTGTAGAGCCTAAAGTGAAGAAGGGTCAAGCCTTATAGTTGGCCCAAGACTGCAATCAAGTGCATTCATTATGGGAATTTACTAGCCTTAGATGTGTTTGTGTAGTTTCTTAGTTATTTGTAAAATTGTTAAATTAGGAGCTAAGAAAATGGCAACTCTGCTAGGGAGTTGTGTTGAGATTCACAATAGACAAACCTTGAGAATTTAAAGGAATTCAACACAATAAAAGGAATGACATGGAGAAATTTTTTATATAGTAGTAAGTGATGTGTTCAGTCCATTTCCTTACTATATTTTTATGTTCCCCAGTATGCTTTATTCTCTTATAGCAGTAGTTCTTGAATTGGTTGTAATTTGTGTTGAGAAATGACTATACCTTCAATCAAATTAGTTTTGTGTGTTTCTGTTGTAAAAATCAAAGTCAAGAATATGAAAATGAAGTATATCCTCTTTCCAAGGTGTTAGTGATTTGCAATTTTTCCATATTGAAAGCTTGGTTCAAAATCTACAAATGGTAAAATTGTTTCAAATCTTTTCTCACTAAGTGTGAGTGGTGAATCTAAAGTAAATCTCTATACCAATGCATGTTTCTTCTTAATATCAGAGGCTTTCAGTATTTCTGGAGAGATCTAGTTTATTGTGAAAGAGAAATTATAAGTTTCTTGATTGATGGTTTATGTGGTTACTTGTATCTGCTGAAGTGATTTATTTCAAAGGGTGAATCACTATTATGATTTCATTTTCCTCTTCAAGGAGGTGGTGGCTCTACAAAGGACTTTATCTACAATGTGAAGGATTTTCAGTCTTGCACCTATGCCAAATCAGCAAATTGAAGTTTAGCATCAACACTTGAGGTATTTTGATTTTCATGTTTTCTTTTCATGGAAGTCAAAAGTTGTTAAAAATGGTTACCTCCATCTAGTGGTTTCAGCACTAAGAAAATAGAGGTGGAGTTTTAAAATTTTGAAAGATGGATTCTGAGTCTAGGTCTGAAAATGATGTGCCAACTCTTGAAAGTGTTCGTGCTAATATTGCTAGACTAAAAAGAAAGATTCATGATAAGACTATCTTAATGTTAAGAAGTACAATTGGTGATATTAAGGGTCTTAGTGGATTCCAAATTTACATGAAGATTAAATCAGTAGTTATGAATCTTGATGAGTTTTTTACACCTGAGGAGTCTTCATGGCTAGTAGTACTCTTAGAAGTTTTTATGCCACATTTGGCTGATTGGCTAGCCAAGATAAGATTAGATAAGATTTATGAAATCCAAGATTTTATCATGGAGGTTGAAAGTGATTTGAAGGCTAATGAGTTTAATGTTAACAAATGCAATGAGTCTATTGAAAGTGATATTGAAAATGAAGAGTCTCATTTTTATTAATCAGAGGATAGTAATCAGCAATATGATAATATGAATAATGTAGATTCATCTTCTTATGATGATGAGTATACAAAAGAAGAACAATATGATAGTAGTAATAATATTTCTTCTAGTAATAAGTGTGAATGTGTTACAATGCTAATTGTTGAGGTATTGTCTAAAAAGGAAGATGTGTGTGATGATCAGAATTCTAATATTTTAGAATATATTACTAACAAGTTTTCTATTACAAATGTATCAAGCTATCTAGATAATAATCACAGCCAAGGAGAAGAAACTAGGGATGAACTCTTGTTAAGTGTTGATGAGATTTTTGACTTGTTGGCTCATGATTTTGAAAGGTATGCTAATCTATCTAAGGATGCTTATTCTTATCCATGTTCTACAATTTCATATAGTGAAGTAAGTTCTCCTAAATTTGATGCTAAAGAAGATTTAGTTTTAGAATATGCTTTGTCAAGTTTGGGAGGTGTAGGTGATGGCAATCTGTGTATCAATGCAAATGACGACTTCGATGTTGAGAGTGAAAATGTAGGGATAAGGTCTATTGCTAGTTCATGGTTTTCCTATTTTCATGAGGCTGAGATACATGTTGATAGCTCATGTGATGAGGAAAGAAATAGTAATGAATTAGTTTATTCTAGTGAGCTATTTGAGGAAAAATTTGATATGGATCAGCATGTTGTTAGAAGGCAATTTCATGACAATTCTTCTGATTTGGGATCTAATCATTTGCTGGAATATGAAGAGAATGCAGCATATATTCAGTCTAATGTATGGTGTACTGATGTTGCAAATGAGGAGAAATCAGATTTTTCATTCTCTTCACACCCAGAGGCACAAGGTGAGTTAGAAATTGATTCATGTAACTCATTGAATGAAGTAGAATACCAAGCTTTTTTGTTTTCGATTGAAGGTTTCTATGTGTCAGTCAATGATGATCAGTTTTAGTTAGATATTAGTAGTGATCATGTTGATTCATATTTTCATAGTCAGTAAGACAAAGAAAGTAATTAAAGTTTTTGTATGCACTATGAGAATGATTTTTTTTCACCTAATCTGCTGATGAGAAGATTTGATGTATGTGGTGAAATTGATGTAAATGAAATTTTCAGTTTACCTTAGGAGAATGTAAATGAAAATTAGGTGTATGACTGAGGTAATAAGTTCTAAAAACTTTTCGGTGGCCCAAGGCCATCACTTGTACATAGTAGTGTAGTTTTTCCCTGCTTTCAATAAATTTTTTCAAGAGAAGTTTTTGAAGTTTAGGTGTGTTTTTTTCTTCTCCCAGAGATCTGAAATATTACCATGCCTTCAAGGGGCATGCATCCCTAGACAGAGCCACTGTTGGCGCTCAAAATTGTAGCTCAAATTTTGAGCACTGTTGAGAAAATTGAGCCCTATAAATGCTTTTAAATGAGATTGTACCTGGTTGTATGTTTGAGGCCTAAGAGGTGTTCAATGCTTCTAACACCTTCCATTTGGTGTGTTTACCTATTCCATGAAGTTAAATCACCATTCTGAGCCATTATGTGAAGTCTTGTTTTGTGCAAATTTCAAATATGCATTTTACCCCAAGTGTCAAATAGTGACAGGAGGTTGTGTTTGTGATTGAATATCTCACACCCAAAAATGTTTCATGACTCACCACTTTTTAAATGTCTTGTATCCATAACTATGAACCTATGTTTTAGATTTCAAGTTGTTTCGAGTCCATTTGACTAGGTTTTGAATCCCTCAAAGTTGGTCCTTTAATGTTATGCTGATGCAAAATATTCAGAATTTTGGGAAGCCCTATTTGACCTGTGATAATTTTGATCCAGATGACCAAAATGTTGAAATTTATTTTGCATTGCATTTTAGATGTTAGAGACTTGTTATGTTTCAAGTTTCAACTTATGACGAATCCGTTTGATCAGTTTTCAAATGCAATTCCAAATGGAATTTCTATCTTTTACTGGTGTCAGCATTTGCAGATTGTTTGGTACCCCTGTTCGTGATGTCATAACTCAAAACCCATGATTGGCTAGATCCAATGGATTGTACCACTATCTCATACTCTGAAAATACTCCAAGTGTGTCAGTTTTTAAGTCATGAAGAATCCGTATGCACACTTTTCCAGGTCCATTCCATTTGTCAAAATCACTTTTCTGCCATTGTTTCATTCTGCAATTTTCGAGTAGCCTACTTTGACCATTTTCCAAATGCACCCAATTATTCATCATGATCCTAAATCACAAATCCATATTCTCCTCATGACAGAGAACCAATGTCCCAGTTTTTGTCTTCCCAAGTGTTCATTTTCCTAGTTTTCAAAGCCAAATCTGAACCCAATTTATTACTTTCTAACATGTTTCTTGTAGGTAGTTCTGAGAGGTCAGCTTTGATAGAAAATATCTTTTGACCCTAAATTTTTCATGAGACAAGATTTGACAGGGTGAAAGTATGTGGAATAAAGAGTCAATGTGCCAGTTTTCATAGCTCTATCAAATGTTTAGATCAGTTTTTTAGGCCAGTCAACAGACCTCTTGACATGAAATTCATAGTTTGCAAATTAATGGTAAAATTAGTTTTGAATGATTCTTTCGCGATCAAATTTTTTTTGAATCAGTATCAGATTGATCAATAGGTTACTTTGCAATGTTAGTTGTCTAAAAATGATTTTTTTTTTAGTTGGACTCACTATTGGGCCTGACTACTTTTGTTAGATTGATAAGATGCTAGGGGAGGAATTGATCTTGGAACCTCAGAGTTTAAGCCTCTAGATTTGCTAGCAATGCAAATACCTACCAAGGTGTACATAGGAATGCGCTACTAGCATCCATTTATAGGAGAAGCAATTGAGAAGATCAAGAGTGATGGAATCACTAAACTTGTTGTTCTTCCACTTTATCCTCAATTTTCAATTTCCACTAGTGTTTCAAGTCTCTATCTTCTAGAAAGCATTTTCATAAGAAGATGAGTATCTGGTGAGGATGCAACACACAATAATACTTCCTGGTATTAGCGAGAAGGATATATCAAAGCTATGGAAAACTGAATAGAAAAAGAGATGTAGAAGTTTGAAAGGCCAATAGAGGTTGTGATATTTTTTAGTGCACATGGTGTGCCACTTGCATATGTTGAGGAGGCTGGTGATCCATATAAAGTAGAGATGGAAGAGTGTATGGGATAGAATATGAATGAACTCAAGGCATGGAACATCACTAATGATCACACTTCTGCATATCAGAGTTGAGTGGGACCAAGGGAGGTGGCTCAAAGCTTATAATAAGAAGCTTTGAGTTCCAAACTAGCATTAAACACGGTTGCTTGAATATTTACTCAATATATAAAAACTTAATTGTTTCCAACTGCACTTGGTATAAGAGCATTAGGTTTTAACCTATTGAAGAGTTTTTTGTTTTGATGAGACGTGCCCCTCATGGCTTTTGACCATGAATTCAGATGTGTTGAACATGGGGTTGGTTTAACTATGTGAATTAATGCAGATTTTGATCTTACTTTAATAAAGAACCCATAGAGTATCCACTCAAGAGGCAACGCTAAGAAAATTAAAACCCATGCCAGCTAAAGCCATAAAGTCTATGAAAAGAGAGGTATTTAAAGCACTTTAGGGGAGTACGTGGGAGGATAAGCCAATAAAAAGGATGTCCACATAGTTAAAAGAAGAGGAAGACATGGGTAGAAGAAAATATCCACGTGGTACCCTCACCAATCAATGGATTTCAAGTGGAAAGACTACTATTCAATGGTTTTTAGGATCATATTTATATATTTAAAAATGATGCCTTCTGGAGTGTTTTGTATGTTTTGTCCTATAGCATGTGTTAGACAATATGGTGGAAATTGCAAAGAAGGACGCTTGTGGAGGTTTTTTCTGAATTGATGGGGAGAAAGGATGGTTGCTCCAAAGGTAAGGATAGTTTCGTGCATTTTTACAAGAAGGAAAATGGCTTCTACGAAGGACATGGGATTGTGGGCACGCATGTTCCACTTGGCTACGGTCTAGCTTTTGTACAGAAGTATGACAAGGCAGGAGTGGTTACCTTTACCATGTATGGAGATAGTCAATGGAGAACAATGAGATTTTTATGAAAGTAGGGTCAAACACTGTGGAGGCCAACCATAAATCCTTCCAAAAGCTACTAATCAGGGCCAATTTTTTGAGGCGCTCAATATTGTTGCGTTGTGGAATTTGCTTGCTATTTTTGTCTGAGAGACCAATCAATATGGAACAATGGGCTACAAAATCTCCTACATACTACAAGAAAGGTAGATCGTGCCTATAAAGGAGCTCAATTTTATAATTCATGCAGGTTCAAGGGTTTTAGGAGATCCATAGTGCAACAGGAAGTGATTTGGAGGAAGGGTTTAATTTTTAGTTGCAGATATACGATCTCCCAACGCCATAAAAAAGGGAAGAGCTTCTTGAACAAGGAAAATGCTGCAACATTCTGCCTAAAAGAAAAGGAAGCCACTAGACATTGGCAGGGAAGCCCATGAAAAGAGAGAGCCAATGCAGGTAGGTATGAGTTTTCCTTTGAACCATATATCCCACATTTTCCACACCTTGAACTTTTCATCTCTTTAAATATTATTCAACATGTAGCATAACATGTCTTCAAGACATGAGCCTTTTGTGAAAGCCATAGCCTATGTGGTGGGTCCGATCCATGCTCAGCTGGACAGATAGATGCAGTCAGAGCCAAAAATGTTGAACAAAAATGCATGCACAAATTGATGACATCAACTAATAGAAGGTGATTGAAAAACTCAAAAATTTGATGCCTTGTTATCTCTCTAGCCAAAAAATCTAGGATTTTCGGCTAGCGACATAGCGAAACGCTAGAAAACTTCAAGCTTTGGCAAGGAGTCAATAAAGTAGCATGGGTCTCGTTGCCGATCTGATAGCGAATCGAGTAGTGAGAAGTGGTAGTCAGTAGGGGTGTATAGTGTGACTAAGCAATGATGTGGAGCTTTAAACCAATCACAACATGCCACATGGCATGGAATCTGAGGTAGGTTGTGGTGTGGTGGGCAAGTCTTAAGGACGCACCAAATCATGCCATGTGGCAGATCCAACGCATGTTGTTATGTCACTAAGGAAAAGTTGCTCACCTGGTAGCATAACAACATAGCCAGTGCCTAAGTGGAGAGACTAGGTGGTGATGATGTGGTGCCTAGTTATACAGACCTGAGCCAATCACGTAATGACACATGGTGGGATGGTCAAACCAAGTTTGACCCAGATGGAATTGTGAGGGAAATTTATGAGGTTCAAAATAATATTTTATTTTATTTCTTCTCAAGTTTTATGTGCAGGGCTTAAAGTTAAAATCATATTTGGATTTACTCTATAGTTTTAACTTTTGTAAAGTTAAAATATATGCAATATATTGCCTTGCAAAACCATGGAGTCAGAGGCCTAATTTTCAAATGAGTATAACTGGAGCAATTTTTATCCAAAATAGCTCCTCTAATATACCACCAAAACCAAAATGAGCTGAATTTTCCATTATCTGAAGTCAATTTTTGTAAAAGTCCTCACCGGTTCGCACTATAGGCCAATTTGTAAAATCTGGGGCATTGGCAGTAGAACAAGAAAATTTGATCATGAAGCATCAGAGTTTGTTAGAGGGTGGGTTTGAAAACTTTTTGAAGCCTGATTGTGGTAAAAGTAAGCTGGAAAAGATTATCTTGCATTTTGAAAGCCAGTTAACTAATTTTTACTTTTTACTTTGAGTTCAATTTGATATCAGAAATTAGTTATCTTTTCTACCAAATATCTGAGATTCTTTATGCCTTTAAGAGCCAGAATGATGGGATCTGATATGCAATTATAGAGAGAAGGTAGAGAGAGGCTTTTTCATCTTCTTGGGAAGGAATTTCATGTGGACAGATGTTAATTGCAGATTCAATCTGGGAATTCCTTCCTCTATATCAATCTCATTCTTTCTCATTGTACAGGTTCCAATTTTTGGAGAAAAAACCACTCAATGCTATGATACCAGGTTTTGATTCCAGTTTTTGATGTGTTCCCATAACTGTGACACCACACTTTCAACATAATTCTCTTGTATGAATAGCATTAGGAAGGATAATACAGATAGTTCAGATCTATTAGGTGTTTTCATGTTTTCATTTCATGCATATGGTTGTATTGTTTCAAAGAAATTAATACAAAGAATAGTAGGTTGAGTTTCATCTTGAATCTTGTCTCCTATCTCAATGAGCTTCAATGTTTTATGATCTTTGAACAAAGAGCCTAGATAATAGTTATAGTCCCTTAAGGCTGTATGTTGTCTTATTGTTGCTTGTAACTCAAGGGGTTATGTAAATGCTTCAGTAAATCAATAGGGTTGCAGGTTTATTGAGAAGGATATTATGTAAGAATGAGGTTTGGATTGAGCACATATGTTTATTTACAAGGTAAATAGATAGATTGTATATCTGAATATATACATACGTATCAGATATCCATATATATGCATTTGATTCATGGATCTGCCCAATGAATTAGGCACTGGTTAGCTATGGGATCATTAAAGTCTTATTATTGCATATCTGAGGGTTTGTTGAATTCAACATTATTAATCAAATGTTCTTTCCTAGAGATCTAAAATCTTGCCATGCCTGCAAGGGACATGCATACCCAAACAGAGCCACTATTGGGACTAAAAAATTGCACAGTCAATTTTGAGTACCATTGAGAAAATTAAGGTTTATAAATGCTTTTAAATGAGATTGTACCTGGTTGCACCTTTGAGCCCCAAGAGGTGTTTAATATTTCTAAAACCTTCCATTTAGTGTGTCTACATGTTCTATGAAGATAAATTGCCATTCCAAGCCATTTTGTGAAGTCTTGTTTTGAGCAATTACCAAATTTGCATTTTCACCGTGTCAAACAGTGACAGGAGGCCATGTTTGCAATTGAATATCTTGTACCCATAAATTTTTTAGGACTCACCACTTTGGGAGTGTCTGGTATCCATACCTAAGAACCTATGTTTCAGATTTTGAGTTGTTTCAAGTCTGTTTGCCAAGGTTTTGAATCCCTCAAAGTTAGTTAGTTATCAATGTCATGCTGATATGAAACGTTCAAAATTTTGGGAAGCCCTATTGAACCTATAATAACTTTTGACCAATTGATCAAAATGGTGAAATTCTTTTTGTGTTGCATAGTAAAGGTTAGAGACTTTTTATGTTTCAAGTTTCAACTCATGACAAATCCGTTTGATTAGTTTTCAAATGTGATTCGAAATGCAATTTCTATCTTTTTACTGGTGTCAGCAAATGCAGATTGATTGGAACCCCTATTCATGATGTTATATCTTGAGATCCATGATTTCTTAGATTGAATGGATTGTACCACTATGTTGTCCCCTAAAAATACTTCAAGTGTGCCAATTTTTAAATATTGATGAATCCATTTGCACACTTTTCTAGGTCAATTCCATTTGCAAAAATTGATTTCTTGTCACTGTTTCTAGTTTGCAAAATCCAAGTAGCTCACTTTGACCGCTCGCCATTTGCGCCCCATGATTCATCATGAGACCAAATCACAGAGTTATGCTCTCCTTGTGATAGAGAATCAACGCCCCAATTCTCGTTTCCCCAAGTGCTCGTTTGCCCAATTTTCAAAGCCAAATCCAAACACAATTAATTTTTTTCTGACATGTTTTCTTGTAGGCAATTCTGAGAGGTCAACTTTGACAGCGAATATATTTTGACTCCAAATTTTTCATGAGACAAGATTTGACAAGGTTCAAGAATGCAGAGGAGAGAATCAGTGGGTCAGATTCCAGAGCTTGGTTAGAGGTTTGTGTCAGTTTTTAAGGCTAGTCAATAGACCTCCTAGCATGAAATTCACAATTTTTAGATCTATGGTAAAATGAGATTTAATTGATGGCTCAATGATTGAACTTGATTCCAATCAGTTTGAAATGATGAATAGATCATTTTTGCAGTTTAGTTGTTTGAAAACAAAACAAAAAATTAGTCAAACCCAGTTTGGGCCTGACTAATTTCATCGAAGTACAAAGTAATACTTGGAGATTAAAATTGTACTAAGTGGACATGATAGTTATAACAAAAGGGGTCCACTTACAATGCAAGAATGTGTGTTTGGTTTTCCCACTAAATCACATGAAATCTATTCAAGGATTTGTATCTAATAATGCCATGATGAAGAGTGCGTGTATGAATGTATTGTACTTCATGACATGGAATGTCTTCTCTCCAACAATATCATTAGGATCAGCTATCAACCAAATTGATAATTTCTTATCTAATCCAAAAGATATACCCTGGCAATTTGCAGCTATTTGTTCTTGGATAGAAAGAAGCATAAGAATTGTATAAAAGGTTATGGGTTTCAAGTCAAAGCCTTAGCTTCAAAGGGTAACGTTAGAGGAAAGCTCTTGAGGTAATGGCATGGGAGAAGAAACTTTTGGAAAACATATTGAACAACATCTACCCTTTATCTTTTCCTTTTGAGACTTATTGCCCAATGAGTTTTTCATTGATAAGTAAACGAAACTTAGGTGGAGAATGCAAGGCATTTAGCCTCCATATACAACCCCTCCACTAGCGGTGGAAGAATTATTCAAGTGTACAACATCTATGAAGGTAAGGAAGAAGAGAGAATTGAAAAGTATATACAAAAAGCTTAGAAATACTTCCAGTATACCAAAAAGTATCCAAACTCTTCGTATTCTTCTTTGTTGATCCACATTTGTCATCCAAGAACACAAAACAACATTAAATTAGCAATGGAAATCATCAGTTTGCTACACATATCTAAACTGTATAACACTACCCATTATGCACAACTTATAAACAAGTCATACTTGTTGGAAGGTATAGACCAGTAGGCAGGGGAGATGGCCATACTCCACACTGGAAAGAGGAGGCATCTCATGTAGACCTATAGCAAATCACACATTATGTAAAAGGAAATCCATGCCAACACACAAGAAAATCATAGTCTTAATGTAGGGGAATACAAAGAAGTTAGCCACATTAGAGGAAGTAAAAGGAAGCCTCAACAACAAACATAAAGGAGCCCACATCTTTCGAGACAAAATTCACACATACAAAGATGCTTATGCTAAGAGTAAGCCACCAAAGACAGAGTTGTTGGCTAGACACAACCCCATGGTTTAGGAAAGAATCAAAGTGCTAGTTTCAAAGGAAATTCCTTCCATATTAAGGGTAGTTAGTGGTGTGCTGAAGGAGTTTCCCATAGAGAGGTGCAACCTTACATATAGAACAAAGCCCATAGGAAGCTACAGATTGAAAAGAACACCTGCAGGTCCAAGAAAGCTCCGAGCCACTAATAGCATAGTAAAAGCTCTATGCAATAAACCCATGCATAAGCAAGGGAAGTCTGCACATTTAAAAGAGAAAGCTACCAATAAAGAGAAGATGCTAGCATAGAAAATAAAGCCCACACATGATCAGAGGCAAACTCCATAACAAAAATTGAGAAACCTATAGTAAGAAGCCCAGTTTCAAAGACAAAGACTTGTGCAAAAATAGAGGAATCCACCAATTAGAATGGGAAAACTCCACAAATTCTCATGCTAGCCAAAGTCAAGAAGATCATGCCAAAGAGGAGGTTCTACATCCATGGCTAAGACTGGAATCCTCACCAGGATCAGAGATCCACATATAAAAAAAAACCTACAAAAGTACATGGGACATCCATAATATGAGGAAAACACCATCTTCTAACAAAGACATCACGTAGAGGGTAATATGAAAGGGCCACCCAATGTATAACAGGAAGCCGCAGCCTACATGAAACCACCAAAACAAGAAGGAAGTAATTGATTTTAGAGAAAGCAAGTAAAGGTTTATCCCACATCGGCTACATGGTGAACTTCTTATCTTTTTATATACTTTTTCACTCATATGACTTATTGTCAACAAGAGAAGCACCTTTTGGAAGGCAATCTTGTGCATGGGTCCCAGTTAGCTGGGAGATAAAGAATACTAAATTTTGAACACAAGCATGCAGACCAAGACTATGACATCAGCAAGTTGTAGGCGGCCAGGAAAATAAAAAATCTAGCTAGTCGCTACCTCGCTAGCCAGAAAATCCCAAGTTTTTCAGCTAGTGACATAGCAAGCTACCAAAAAACCTCAAAATCTAGCAAAGATGGTCGTCGATCCCATGTTTGTGTGATGTGGTAGTTTGATAGCAAATTGGGTAGTGCCAAGTGGCAACTGGTAGGATGATGAGATGCTGACATGAAATATGACTGTTGAGATCATGACACGTGGTGGATCGTGTGGTTCTCGCTATGTTGTTAAAGAAAAGATGTAGGGAAGTTAGTATAGTGACACAACGAGTGCCTAGGTGGCAGGACTAGCTGGCAATGAGGTGGCAATGATGTGGCACCTATTTGTATAAGCTTGAGCCAATCACGTGATGACACATGGCAGGATGGTCAAACTATGTTTGACATAAAATGAAACTTGTGAGGGAAAATTTCAAGAGTTAAAAAATAATAATTTTTAAAGATTTTTTCCTCCAAATTTGCAAGTCAAACATTTAAATAAAGTTAGAAACTTTATATAGTTCAAACTATATAAAAGTTTACATTTTTGCAAAATATTATGTGCAAACCTGAGATAGAGGCCTGAACTTTAGAGGGTTGTAATAGGGACATTTTTTAATAAAAAATGGTTGCTCCAATATACCATCAAAACCAAGAAAATCTGAATTTTCCAAATATGAAGTTAGATTATGCACATGTGTTCACTAGTTTGAGGTATAAGCTAATTTGTGAATTTTGGGGCATTCTCAGCAGAATAGGAAAATTTAAACATTGATCATCAGAATTGGTTAAAGGAAAGATATGAAGGCTTGGTGAAGTCTGACAGTGAAGAAAATCAATTTTGAGGTGTTTTCTTAGCTTCTTGAGGTTATTGTAACTGGTTTTTCACTTTTACTATGGTTTCATTTTAAAACCAAAATCAGTTACATTCTTTCATCATGAAATTTCTCAGATATTTCTATCTAGTAGAGGCCAAATAATGGGACTAGATATTCAGTTACAGAGAGAAGGTAGAGAGAGGCTTTTTCAGCTTCTTAGGAAGGAATTCAGAGGGGACACTTGTTAGTTGCAGATTCAATATGAGAATTGCTTCTTTCCTATATCTTTCTTCCTTCTCTTTTGCAAGGTTGTTGGCAGTTTTCTTTGAGTAATACCAGTAGGGTTCCAATGTTTTACTATTGAAACCAAGGATTGTAGATGGTTTTGCTTCCTGTCTATTGAGCTATGCTCTAACAGTGAAGGCCACACATCCACCTTTTATGTAGATTTTAGTTCATTCTCATGTGTTGTTTTCTACGATAAATGGAGATTGATGTTGGATTATGTGAATTATTTAGAGTTTCATTTAGTATTACTAGTTCATGTATTTAGTCTTTCCATGGATGAATATAAAAAAGAGGATTTACATGAATTATCCAAGTTCTCTAATTCTATCTCCTAATCCTTCATGTGCTATTAACTTTCAGATTAAATGGATAAGGTTCATTTGATTTAAGGTAGCTTGGATGAGTTGTGTATCAGATCTGTTGTTGCTTCTAACTCAAGGAGTTAGGTAAATGCTTCAGTGTTTTGATAGGGTTTCTGGGTGTATGAATTGGATATTGCATAAGAATGGGATTTGGGGATTTTAGTTGATAAACTTGATTATAATGCAAACAAGTTAGGTCATCCTGCTGGAAATGACTCTATGTTTCAATGGATAAGGCACTGATCACTAAATCAGATGCAAGCTGATATTAATGTCATTTGCACAAAATATTTTATTCAAATAAATTTAGTTTTTCATGTTTTGTAGTGGGCTGAAAAGAATTAACCCTCACTCAACTTATGAGATTCATAGATTTGCATCTAGCTACTATAGATCTATGTCATTTCATGAGTTATTAGGAGATATAATGGGTTTTCATCTGCCTTAATCGGTTCAGATTTATGTTTAATTGCATTGGTACCATTCATTAGAACCTCAAGGTTAACCCGCCTAGGTCTTGCAAATCCTGAAGTGAAGAAGGGTCAAGCCTTATAGTTGGCTCAAGACTGCAGTCAGGTGCATTCATCATAGGAATTTACTAGCCTTAGATGCATTGGTCTGGTTTCTTGGTCATTTTCAAAACTGTTAAATCAGAAGCCAACAAAATGGCGCCTCTATTGGGGATTGTATTGAATCTGTGTGATGGACAAACCTTGAGAATTTAAAGAAGATTCAATACATTAGAAAAGTGTTGCTACAATAGTAGGGTTTTGAGGTGTTTCTTATTTCCTTGCTGAATTTTCATGCACTCCAATACATTTTATCCATTTGCAACAGTAATTTCAAGGTTGAATATAGATTGTGTTACTGAGTTGAAGACTTGAAATTGGGCACACTTAAAGTATTTTTAGAGGAAAACACAGTGGTACAATCCATTTTATCTAAGAAATCATGGATTAGGAGTTATAACATCATGAACAGGGGTACCAATTAATCTGCACTTACTGACACCAGTAAAAAGATAGAAATTGCATTTGGAATCACGTTTGAAAAATGATCAAATGAATTCCTCATAAGATGAAACTTGAAACACTATAAGTATCTAACATTTACAATGAAATACAATAGGAATTTCAACATTTGGGTCAACTGGGTTAGAGTTACAACATGTCAAATAGGGCTTCCCAGAAATGTGAACAACTACACAAATGCACAGAACAGTAACTGACTAACATTGAGGGATTCAAAACCTAATCAAATAAACTCGAAACAACTCAAAATATGAAATATAGGTTTTTAGGTATGGACACTAGATATTTCCAAAGTGGAAAATCACAAAAAAAATTTGGGTGCAAGATATTCAAATGCAAACAAGGCCTCTTGTCGTTGTTTGACACTTTGTTGAAAAATGCAGATTTTGCATTTGCTTAGAATAGGTCTTCGCCAAATGACTCAAAATGATAGTTTATCATCACGAAACATGTGGAAAGGCTAAATGGAAGGTGTTAGAAACATTAAACACCTCAGAGGCCTCAAAGGTACAACTAGGTACACATGCATTTATGGGGCTTGATTTCTCAAAATTATTGAAAATTTAGGCTACAATTTTGAGCGCCAACAGTGCCTCTGTTTGGGGATGCATGCCCCTTGTAGGCATGGAAAGATTTCAAATCTTTGGGAGAAGCAGAACACACACTTGATAGCAAAAACTTCCTCTCAAGAAACTTTATTGAAAACAGGGAAACTACCACTAACTATGTACATACAATGGCGCTGGGACACCAAAAAAGTTTTCAAAACTTCTTACCTCTGTCAAAAACCTGATTCTCATTTACATTCTCCTGAGGTAAACTAAAATTCTTATTCCCATTTGTTTCACCCAACACATCAACATTTGCAATCAGCTCATTAAGCAAAACAAAACTATCATCATCTTCATAGTGCGTATAAAAATCAAACATACTTTCTTCATCTTGCTCACTATGAAAATATGAATTAGCATGATCATAGCAACTGACAACAAACTGAAATTGATCACTACTAACTGAATGATGGTTTCCTTCAACTGAAAACACAAAACCTTGGTATTCTACTTCATTCAATGAGTTACATGGATCAAATTGTAACTCACCTTGTGCATCCATATATGAAGAGTATATAAACTCTGATTTGTCCTCATTTGCAACATGTGTATACGATACATCAGACTGAATATATGCTACATTTTCTTCATAATCTAACAAATCATTAGATCCCAAATCACAAGAATTATCATGAAATTGTATTCTAACAATATGCTGATCCGTATCAAAATTTTCTTCAAATAGCTCACTAGGATAAATTAATTCATTACTATTTCTTTCCTTTTCATATGAGCAATCTGAATGTATCTTGACCTCATGAAAATAAAAAGACAATGAACCAGCAATAGTCCCTATCTCTACATTTTCATCCTCAACATAGAAGTCGTCATGTGCATTGATGTACGAATTACCATCACATACACCTCCCAAACTTGATAGAGCATATTCTGAAACTATATCTTTTTCAACATCAAATTTAGGGGAAATGACTTCACCATAAGGAATTGAAAAATGTGGAAAAGCACAAGCATCCTTGGATAGATTAGCATAACTTTCAAAATTGTGAGCCAACAAATCGAAAATCTCATCAACACTTAACAAGACTTCATCCCTAGTTTCTTCTCCTTGGCTATGATTATTATTCGAATGGCTTAGCACATTTGCAATAGTAGACTTATTAGTAATACATTGTGAAAAATCAGAATTCTAATCATACCATAGATCTTCTTCCTTAGACAACACATCAACAACTAGTATCTTAGAACATTTACTTTCATCACTAGAAGAAGAACTATTACTACTATTATACTTTCCATCTTCCTTATACTCATCATTATAAAAAGATGAATCCACATTATGCATATTATCAGACCGCTGATTGCTATCCTCTAATTCATAAAACTGAGACTCTTCATATTCATTATCACTTTCAATAGACTCATTGCATTCATGACTATTAGACTCATTATCCTTCAAAGAACTTTCAACCTCCATGATAAAATCTTGGATTTCACACATCTTATCTAATATTATCTTGTCTGGCCAATCAACTAAATGTGGCATAAAATTTTCTAAGAGTACCACTGGCCATGAAGACTCCTTAGGTCTAAAAAACTCATCAAGATTCATAACTACTAATTTGAACTTCATGTAAGTTTGAAATCCATTAAGACCCTTAATATCACCAATCGTACTTCTTAAGATTAAGACAATCTTATCATGAATCTTTCTTTTCAATCTTTCTTTTCAGGAGTTGGCACATCATTTTCAAACCTAGACTTAGAATCCATCTCTTGAAATTTTAAAAACTCCTACCTCTATTTTCTTAGTGCTGAAACACTAGATGGAGGCAACCAATTCTACCATTTAACTTTCATGAATGAAAAAGACATGAAAACTACAATACCTTTATGTGTTGTTATCTGAAACCTCAAATCTATTGATTCACATAGGTGCAAATATGAAATCCTTCACATCATAGATAAAATCCTTGTAGAGCAGCCACCTCCTTGAGAGGAAAATGAAATCACAATAGTGATTCACTCTTTGAAATGAATTACTTCAGCAGATACAAAAAACCACATAAAACATCAATCAAGAAACTTATAATTTCTCTTTCCCAACAAACTAAATCTACCCAAGAATATTAAAAGCCTTTGATATTAAGACAAAACATGCACTGGTACAGAGATTTACTTCAGAGTCACCACTCACACTTAGTAAGAAAAGATTTGAAACAATTTTACCACTTGTACTTTCTGAACTAGACTTTCAGTATGGAAAACTTGCAGATCACTTACACCTTGGAAAGAGGGTACACTTCATAATTCAATTCTTGAATCTGAACTTTTCTCAATAGCACATGCAAAAACTAAATTGATTGAAGATAGACCTATAATAGTCATAAAACACATTTTGCATCCAATTTTACAACATACTGTTGTCCATGAATAAAGCTTGACTGGGGATCACAAAATTCAGCAAGGATATGAAAAACACCTCACAACCCTACTGTTGTAGCAAATCCTTCTTGTTGTATTAAATCTTCTTTAAATTATCAAGGTTTGTCTATCATTCAGATTCAATACAATCCCTTGCCATTTTTTTGGCTCCTGATTTAACAGTTTTGAAAATGACCAAGAAACCAGACAAATACATCTAAGGCTAGAAAATTCTTATGACAGATATATTTGACTGCAGTCTTGAGCCAACTATAAGGCATAACTCTTTCTTCACTTCAGGCTCTGCAAGACCTAGGTAGGTTGACCTTGAGGTTCTGAGATATGGTACTAGTGCATTTAAAACATAAATCTGAACCTAATTATGCAGATAAAACCCTTATTTCTCCTAATAACCTATGCAATAACAAAGAAGTGTAGTAGCAAACTAAAACTCTATGGAATGCTCAAGCTGAGTGAGGGCATCACACTTTCATTCTTCAACATAAAAGGGAAAGAACATTTGAATAATAATGTTGAATTGAACAAACCCTCAGATATGGAGTAGTAAGACTTTGTTAGGAACCTATGTGTTCCTTCTGTTTATTTTGTTAGAGTAGTGTTGTTGGATGCATATGCTTTGTAAGTCGTCCCGTGAGTATATTTTATTATCTCACATGCATAGGTAGTATTACTTTTCTAGATCGTACTCAGTATATAAGAATAGGTTGAGGCCCTTGATGGACACGGACGAATTTATTGTATTGAGCTTGCTCAAAGGAGGTTACCCCCTCGAAGTGGCCTGCGATCAGTAGATTCATTCTGAGTTCTGCTATCACTTTGTATTCTGTTATTTCGAGCATTCTCACGATTTTGCTATAAGGAGGTTCATCACAGACTTTAATGATCCTGTAGCTGACCAGTGCCTAATCCATTGGGAAGATCCATGAATCAAATGCATACATATGGATATCTGATACTTATGTATATATTTAGATATACGATCTATCTATTTACCTTGTAAATAAACATCTGTGCTCAATCCAAACCTCATTCTTACATGATATCCCTCTCAATAAACCTGCAACCCTGTTGATTCACTAAAGCATTTACATAACCCCTTGAGTTACAAGCAGCAATAAGAAAACATACAACCTTAAGGGACTACAACTACAATCTAGGCTCTTTGTTCAAAGATCGTAAAACATTGAAGCTCACTAAGATAGGAGACAAGATTCAAGATGAATCTCAACCTACTGTTCTTTGTATTAATTTCTTTGAAACAATACAACCATATGCATGAAATGAAAACTTGAAAACACCTAACAGATCTAAAATATCTATATTATCTTTTCTAATGCTATTCATACAAGAGAATTATGCTGAAAGAATGGTGTCACAATCATGGGAACACATCAAAAACTAGAACCAAAACCTAGTATCATAGTAGTGAGTGGTTTTTTCTCCAAAGACTGGAACCATGAATGGTCTAATAGTGAAAAATTGGAACCCTATTGGTATTACCCAAAGAAAATTGCCAACCCTTACAATGAAAGAAAAATAGAAAGATATAGGAGAAGATGAATCCTTGGATCTAATCTATGCCTGACATGTGTCCACTTGGAATTCAATCTTCTAGAACTGAATAACCTCTCTCTTTCTTCTCTCATTTTTATCTAATTTGGTTTCATCATTTTTCTACTATTGATTTGCAAATATCCTTTTCTGAGTGATGAAAACCTATGAGTCATCAAAAATGTCTGATAACTTAATGAAAAGCTTGGTAAAATTTGAGTTTTACTGAGTGAATGTGAGCAAAGTGAACTCCAACTACATTCTTACCAAGTTTTACTGATCCTCTAACTGGATTTTCAAATTTTTACCAATTCCATTGAGAAGGCCCCAAATTTCATTTCTCTGGCTATAACTCAAACTAGGAAGCACCTATGCAAAAATGAACTCCAGAATTGGAAAATTCATCTTCTCACAATTCTGGCGATATATAGCATTGCTATGTTTGCCTTCTAGAAACTCATTAAATCTCAATTTGAAAAATGCCTTTCTAGTAGAAGACTCAGGTCTACAACTTCGATTTTAAATTTTGAAAAATTTAAAATGTCCTAAAGTTATAACTTTAGAAAATGATGTTTTTGATTTAAAATGAATCAGCAAGTCACCCATTTTGAAGAAATAATTTAAAATGACAAATTTTAAATCATTTAACTTTTTCCTTAACCCCATGAATTCAGGTCAAAGCTCCATTGACCAAGCACCACATGTTGTCTTCTTATTGGTTGAGTCCCACCACATCATCATCTCATAGGCTTGTCCTCTAGGTGAGTGCCACATCATCGTCGCCAAGTCACAACACTAACTTCCTTGCATCTCTTCAAGAGTGAGTTAACGACAGATGCACAATCTGCCACGTGGTGTGATCTCATTTCATCTCTATTTTTTTTTTGGTGCCATGGTGCCACTTGTCCTTCTGTGATTTGCTATGAGACTACGATATCATTACACAATCATTTTGATTAAATAGGCCACACGATTTTTGCTAGTTTTATGGTTTTCCAGCGACTCGCTATCTCATTAGCTGAAAAACCTAGAATTTTCTTGCTAGCGACATAACGACTAGCCAAATTTTTTGACTTTTCTAGTAGCTTGCAATTGGTTGACATCATCCCTTTTATTGAGGAGTTCTATCAAAATTTATTATAGCCATCTCATCCAGTGCAACACTAGGGTCCACCTCATAAGGATTTGCCTTTAAAAAGCGTTGTTCTCTAGACACAAGCCATCTTGTGTGCTTTGGCATTTAAAGATGTAAAGAGTCCCTCCCATGAATAATGTGGGATAAAAAAATTTTATGTCCTCTTAGCCCTGTCCTACACATCATTGCAAGCAGCTCCCTTACCTACTGTCAATGAATAACTACATGCTAAACTGATGAATTCTTGCATAGGTGTTTGGATATGTGAGCTTCCTCATTAGCACAGACCTCTAACAAGTTTGCCCCTGCTCTAGCATTGAAACTCTCCCTTTACTTCATTCAGTCCATTGATCTAAAAACCGTGACTTCCTTTATTTAATTTCTTGCATGGACTTGTTTTTAGAATGTGTGATTTGATTTGCTCGTGACTAGTGTGTTTATCTTGATTGTGCTCCTTTTCAGCTCACCCTATATGTAGCTTGCGTGGGCTCTCTTTGACTAGGCATGTGGAGTTCTTTTATAACCTTTTCTTCCTTTGAAAAGAGATGCCTCAGGTTCCTTGTTGGCTCCCTTCTAGGTTGCATGAGGTGTTTTGCCAAATGTGGGCCCGCTCTATCTTTTATATGCTGTGCCCATTTCAACATGGAGCTCCTTCCATGTTTGCTGCCAGTTTCTTTGAAAATGCATGAGCCTTTAATTTACATATATTACTTTTCCTTTTCCCTTTACATGGTGACTATCCTCTTTTTCAAATGCGTATATCTTTGTTCTTTTCTCAGCCGCTTTTCCTTTCTTCTTGCCATGTTTCTCTTTTATGTGAGCTCTGCCCATTCCTTATTAGCATGGATCTTTCTGTGAGACACCTCCCTCAAGCCATTTCTTTTCTTTGAACATGGATGCCTTATAACTTGACTGCCTTGCTCCCTCCAATGAATGTGTGGATCTTTGCTTCCTTTGGATTTGCATGAAGTGCCATGTTCTCTTGTTATGTAGAGGTTTCCATTTGATTGATCTTGACTTTCAGCTTAGTGCTCTTATCACTGCCGCCTCCTTATAGTTTTCTCTTTTCATGTCATGGAGGTGACTCCCATGGACTTGTGCAAGTTGGAATCTATTCAAGAGCTATCATGTGAATGGGTAAGGCTTTGAAATTAGTATGTTATCCTTTTATTACTGTGGGATTCCTTTTTTATCGTGTATTGACTACATGGGAACTTTTAAACATGAGGTTCATGCTTATGTCGTCCCTCTTACCTATACTCCTTTACTTAGAGATTCTACACATTAGATTTATATCATGGATCATTTTAAAAGTTACCTCCTTCCTTAATTTTCCAAATCAACTTTTAGTGCTAATCATGTGTTTATCATTTAGGAAGTATTTCTATTTGATACACAAAGCACACCATCCTATTGTTACCAAACATCTCACATTGCCTGAATTCATAATCTCCATGTATATTCTTTAGATCTCAAATGAAAGTATAAGAATTTTGACAACCTTAATGAATTCAATCCCTAAAACCTTCAACATAACATCGCCATCCATAGAATCATATTGGTTTGGTGGAAACAGTCGGACCCCAAAGTGGGTCCAGCTAAAAAAAAAATTGTTTCCACCAACTGAACCATCAAACTAACTCATTGATCTATTGAACTAATTATAATCAAATTTGATCACTGACTAATTGTTAAAAACTCATTTTATCATTTTTTGCCAACTATCAAATTTGTGCCAGGAGCTCCTTTGATTGGCTTTTAAAATTGACCCAAACCTCTGACTAGGCTCTAAAAAATTGGCACATTGATTCTCTATTCCACATACTTGCACCCTATTGAATCTCATCTTATGAAAAATTTGAGGTCCAAAGATATTCGCTGTCAAAGTTGATCTCTCATAACTACCTGCAAACAAACATGTTAGAAAGCAATAAATTGCGTTTAGAATTGGCTTCGAAAATTGGGCAAATGAGCACATGGGGAAATGAAAACTGGGGCACTGATTCTTTATCATGAGGAGAGTATGAAATTTTGATTTGGGCTCATGTCAAATAATAGGGTGCAAATGTTGATCAATTAAAGTGGGCTACTCAGATTTTGCAAACTGGAAACACTGACAAAAAACATTTTTTGTGAATGGAATTGACCTGGAAAAGTGTGCAAATGGATTCTTCAAGACTTGAAACTAGGCACACTTAAAGTATTTTTAGAGGACAACATAGTGGTATAATCCATTAAATCTAGTAAATCATAGATTAGGATTTATAACATCATGAGCAGGGGTACCAATCAATCTGCACTTACTGACACCTGTAAAAAGATAGAAATTGTGTTTGGAATCGCGTTTGAAAATTGATCAAACGGATTCGTCATTAGATGAAATTTGAAACACTATAAGTCTCTGACATCTACAATGCAACACAATAGGAATTTCAAAATTTGGGTGAACTAGGTCAAAGTTACAACATGTCAAAAAGGGCTTCCCAAAAATGTGAACAACTACACATGCACAAAACAGTAACTGACCAACTTTGAGGGATTCAAAACCTAATCAAACAAACTCAAAATGATTCAAACTTTAAAACATAGGTTCTTAGGTATGGACACTAGATATTCCCAAAGTGGAAAATCACAAAACATTTCTCAGTGCAAGATATTCAGATGCAAACAAGGCCTCTTGTCATTGTTTGCCACTTTGGTGAAAAATACAGATTTGGCATTTGCTCAAAATAGGAGTTCGCCAAATGACTCAAAATGACAGTTTATCATCATGGAACATGTAAACAAGCTAAATGGAAGGTGTTAGAAACATTAAACACCTCAAGGGCCTCAAACGTACAGTTAGGTACACATGCATTTATGGGGCTTGATTTCTCAAAATTGCTCAAAATTTGGGCTACAATTTTGAGTGCCAACAATACAAAAGGTACCAAGCACAGTAAATAATGAGTGTCAACAACATATACAATGAGTGTCGAGTGTTAGAAATAGTAATTGCCAAGCAATGCATAATTTACATTCAAGTAAGGTATGATACAAACTTTGAGGTAAACCATTTCAGGCCAACATGGACATGATATTTAATATTTGCAGATTTTTTACAAAGATTTTTACACATTTTATGATGTGTATCATAGATCCCTATGTTTTGTGAAGAATGAATCAGATGGAGAGACGAAACAAGGAAGCATCTAGAAAACTCTTTATGAAATCTTTAAATAGAGAAGATCTTAACCTATTTTCATATAGATGGTATGTTGAATAGTATGATACAAAGGCGCGAACAAGATATTCATGCAATTAAACTGTGAATATGTGAATATTGTAGTAGAGGCAAAATTTATGTTATTACAGAACATAGCAAGCAACATAGTCAAGTAGTGAAGGACATAAGAGCAATATCAGATTATATTAGAAAGAGGAGATCTAACATTGGCTTATTAGAGCAAACCAAGGATTAGGTACTGAATCATTTTTAACAAATTGAGTTAAGTTAAATCTCTTAACAAAGTGATCTTAATAGATCTTTGTAAATCTCCTAAAAGAGTCCTTAATTTTTTGTAAGTGTGAAATCTTATAACAGGGTGCGACCTAATAGTCTCAAAATATTTTAATAGGGCATATCCCTCATAGGGTAGAACATGGATATGGTAAAAAATTGTGACCTAACAAGTTAACTTTATTACTACAATAGTGAAGATTTGTGGATGTCATCCCCACCCCACCCCAATTTTACCTTCATTTTGAAGTGTTTCTAGGTAACCAAAATCTTTTTGTCATATGATTACTTTTCATGCATGTGAATGATATATTAGATCTATATGCTATTATAGTTTGATTTTATAAGTCATGCATGCATAAGAAATTGGACATGAGATAGTAAATGTGGTGAATGCATTATAGAATTTTTGAAAATCTTAAAGTAATACAGTTCCTGATTCATCCCCCCTCTCAATATCTTGGTGCCTAATTAAGACTTCTAACAAATTCTTGGGTTTGGGAACTTTTTGCAATTTCTCCTTTGTATATCCCTAATATATTAGCATGAGGGTTCATGAATATTAGGAGTCTCAAGATAAAATTTATTTAGGATGACCTCCCAAAATTTTTGGTCTATATAATAGGTGTATTCAAAGAAATATAAGAATATTTAATGATAAAAATGTTGGCATAACTAGTGCAAAGACTATTTAGAGTATTTTGGTACAAGTTTGATGATAAGAAGATCAATAGTTGTGTTTTTATTGACATCAACTTAGTGTTGTGTTGGTTTATAATATTCTAGATGAGTTGATAAGTATTTGAGTACTTTAATCTAATATTGTGGTGTGAATTTGAGTGTGTGGTTATTATGGAATAATTGGAGATGTCTCAAGATTCTTTTTTTTTGGTTTCATAGAGGTTTTCAACATGTATGGACAGAAATATGATCAATTGAAGTTTGAAGTTGGTAGATAATTGATTCATCTCTCCACCCCTTAATCTAAGACCTTGTGTTGCCAATTGAGTATTAAGATGTTTGCATTGATAGAAACATAGCTCATTTTCATTATCACTTGGATTTACAATTATTATGTTTAAGTTTTGAATATGGAAAGTGCCTCAATCCAAAGGAGGAATACAAGATATAGTCAAATAGTTTTGGTTAGTGACGACAACAGAGTACTGATCTGTGGCTATAACTTTGGAAATATCTTATATATAGCATATATGGGATTCAAGTATGATTGATATTGTTTTTATTATGGATAACGCATATTTTGGTGATGCAAAGTGGAATAGGTCCAGTATGGTAGAGTTATATGATAAATTATGAGATCGAGAAATTTGGTGTAGCCAATTGAATTGTTTTGAAAATTCAATTTTCTTAGAAATATAGGGATGACATCTAATGACTTAAATAATGAATTTCAAATCCAATTTTTTTTAATGCTATTTGAGTGCACACATATGGTGAAGTGTTATAAAAGTTGACATAATTAATCATTCCCCAGGGTATAAAGATATATGATATATATAATGTGTGAGGCTTGATGTTGGATTGGAGAAGATGTGAGCTTATCTATGACTAATAATAAATTTTCATATCATGTACAATTCACTATTATTTTAATACTTTCATTATATTTGGATAGTGAGTCTTGAAGGTGGATTCGACCTTCACTCTCAAGCAAGTATGCTCTCTTTTGTTCTTAACACCTAACTAGGTTATAGACCTATAATAAGGTCTTGTCCTTTAAAAAGGGCCAATGAATTTTATGTAATTACTCCTAATAGGGTAAGATTTCCTAATATAGATATTTTCATATTAGTGCATCATCTTGTGGGTTCTTTCCCCACCAAGGTTTTCTTGAGATCAAAGAAATGGTGTTATGACTTCTCTTTTGATGCATTTTTTGCTTTTATGCATGGTGGTTTATGGATGCTTATGGTAAGTTATAAAGTATTGAATTGGTTTAAAAGTATTTTATATTGTCGAAGAGTTATCCTTTATCTTTGCTTGTAGCGTGTTCATTTCTTGGCATGTATAGTAACATGTGGTTATTTGCTTCTATGATATTTTTGTGATATCAAGGCTTTTTGTTTCCTTAGTGATATCTTCTTGGATTACATGTGGACTTATATTTGCTTCCTTGGATGCTATTTTTCTCTTTTATGTGGTCACTAATTTTCCCTTTGGGGTGGGACCTATATTTTTTTAATAATTTTATTTGTTAGGCCAATGTGTGGTCTTGATGGCCATATATTTTGGCTCTAGGATTATAGTAAGTAGTGATCAAGTAAGTAGAGGAAATATAACATAATTTTGTCTCTATAAGCCTAAGATTATAAGCTTGTTGATTGTCATTCAATTACATATGGATACAATCAGGTAGGGATTATGCCTAAAACATTATAAAGAATATTTTCTCAGCATATCTACATCAAATTCTATATAAGTCTTTATTTCTTCCATATTTGTGTTTGCTTCTGTGTGTATACTCTAGCAAGGTGGTTGGTGAATAGTTCCCCTTGTTCCATTCATCCCACAACCCTTGCATTAGGTGGTATTAGAGTGGAGGTTTTCTTCCTTATGGAGTCTTGGGATTATGGAGAACCTTATTTGAATTGGTTGTAGGGTGTTATACCTAGTTTTTGACCTCTAACTTGCAAAGGGTTAAAATTATTGTAGAAACTATTGTTAAAATGGTTCAACATAGAGGAAATGTAGGTAATGCTATTATGGACATGTTTCAAGAAAAAATGCAGGCAGACTTGAAGTTGTTGAGATAAACCAAAGAAGAGGAGCACATCTTGATGATGTCAATGACAAAGAAAAAGTAGTTGTACCTAATCTTGAACCTAAAGTAGAACATGATGAGGAAAGGCTTTTGAGAGCTTTGAGTAGAGAAAATTCTAGAAATTCTTTTGAACTTTCAAGTTACTATGGAAACCTTGATGCAAATGTTTTGTTGGATTTGATATCTGAGACTAAAAAGTATTTTGATCATGAAAGCACCCTTGAGGATAGGAAAGTGAGGATAGAAGCTACTAAACTAAAAGGACATGCTTCTCTTTGGTGGGAACATGTGCAAACTATAGACAAAGGAGGAAATAAAATGATTAATACTTGGGTGAAAATGGTTGGTAAGTTGAAAATTCATTCATTCGTGATGATTATGAAGTTAATTTTTAAAGAAGAATATAGAATTTGGGACATAAGGATATGCATGTGAAAGATTATACTGAGGAAATCTACAATTTGAAAATCAAATCTGGACATCTTGATGATGTCATTGAAAAGGTTGCTAGGTACTTCAATTGACTAAGAACTCTAATTCAAGATGAGATCAGTTTTGTAAATATGGAAAGTGTGGAAGAAACACATTTGTATGCTTTGAAAATTGATGAAATAGATGCAAAGAAACATGAACACAAATGAAGGAAAAGACGTGGAAGATTTTAGCAAAGTAGAGATAGATCTTAAGGAGAAGGTAGCATATCTAATAGTACATCTCATGACAAAGGAAAATCAAAATGGAAAGAGGATAATGGTAGTACAGGAAGATGGAACTACACTAGAGGTAATTTTTCTACTTACCATAGGAGTAATGGTATTGGAAAAATAGAGGATAGATCTTGGTTCAAAGGAACTTGTTTTAAATGTGGAGAAGGACATGGAGATTTGGAATGTACCTTTCCTAGTAAGGAGACAAGAAGTAGTGGCGGAAATGATTTTATTCAAGAAGAAGTTATTAATCTTCTTAATGAACCTAAAAATGGGAAAAACCTTATAATTACAAGAGCTTTTTGGAATGAACTATTAGATGGAGAACCTATTTTGAGGAAGAGTTCTTTCAAAACCAAATGTAAGATTAAAGGAAAGTGTTGCCAGGTGATCATTGATAATGAAGGTTCTAAAAATTTGACATCCGAAGAGCTAGGATCTAAGTTCCAGTTGTAGAGGTTAAAACATCCTAGTCCTTATCACATTTGTTTGATCAAGGATGAGCACAAGTTACTATTAAGTGAATAATACCTTGCAAAGTTTAAAATTGGGAATTATTGTGATGAATTTTTGTATGATATTATGCCTATAGATTTTGTCATACTCTTTTGGGAAGACCTTGGTAACATGATAGAAAATATTTGCATGATGGTAGATTGAATTAGTATACTATTTGGGATAATGGAAAGAAGAAAGTATTGTTACCTTTGATAGAGAAGCCTAAAGAGAAATATTGTACCATAATTAGAGGTTGTTTGGTTGAAGGGAATCAGTTTGTTAAGGACATGAAGAAAAAAAATATTTTCTTTCCTTTGATCCCTAAAAAAATTAAAAAACAAGATGAAATTGAGTATTCACCTGAGGCTAGATCTTTGTTGATAAAATTTCAAGATATTATTTCAAATAATGTACCTGATAGTTTACCATATGTGGGAGTATTAGTTATTTTATGAATTTAATACTTGGAGCTAGTTTGTCTAATAAGACACCACATAGAATAACTTCCACAAAGAATTAATAATTGAACATACAAGTGCAAGAATTTCTTAAGAAGGGTTTGATAACAAAAAGTTTGAGTCCTTTTGTGGTACCTATTTTATTGACACCTAAGAAGAATAGAGAATGGGGAATGTGCACTGATTCTAGAGCTATAAACATAATAAAAATGATTTATAGCTTTCCTTTTCCTAGGATAGATGACATTATGGATTGTTTGAGTGGAGAAAGGTATTTTACTAAAATTGATTTGAAGAGTGGTTATCATCAATTTAGAATCAGAGAAGGGGGTGAATGGAAGAATTCTTTAAGACTGATGAAGTTTTATATGAGTGGTTGGTAGTGCTCTTTGGTTTGACTAATTCACCTAGAACTTTAATGAGGTTGATGAATGAGGTCTTCAAGAAATTATTGGGTAAATTTTTAATTTGCATCTAGATGACATAATAATCTATAGTAAGATTAAAGAGGAACACATAATACATATCAAACAAGTGTTGCAAAGGCTGAAAGAAAGGTTGTTGATAAACCTAAAGAAATATTATTTTATGAAGGAGGATATTGTGTACCTTGGTTTTGTGAGCTTTGTTGATGAACTTAAGATGAATTGTGAGAAATTAAAAGCTATACTTAAGTAGCCTATATTTGAGAGTGCTAGAGAAGTTAAAATATTTCATGGCTTAACAAGTTTCTACAGGAAGTTTATTAGAAATTTTAGTTCAATATGTAATGTTATGAAAAAGACAATGAGAGGTGATAAAAAGAAATTCATATGGACACATGGAACAAAAAAAAGCTTTGAAACATTCATACAAAAGGTAAAAAAATTACCAGTGCTTTCTTTACCCAATTTCACTAAACTTTTTCAAGTTGACTGTTATTCTAGTAGGGAATGAAATTGGAGTTTTTTTGAGTCAAGAATGTAAGCTTATAGCTTTCTATAGCAAGAAGTTGAATGATGCTAAGAAGAAGTATTTTGTCTATGATAAAGAATTTTATGCAATGATTCAAGCTTTGAAGAAATAGAGACATTACTTGATGCCTAAGGATTTTTTTTGTTTATTGATCATAAAGATTTATAGTATTTAGAGACATATGAAGTGGGTTGAGTATATACTGAAATCTTCTTTTGTGTTGAAGAATAGGAGTGGATAATAAAATAAGGGAGCATATTATTTGAGTAGAAGAAGAAGGTTGTTGATAGAGATGAGGGTTGAAGTGTTTGGGTTTGTTGATTTGATGAAATTGTATCCAAGTGATCTTGATTTTGCAAAACCTTGGAAAGCTTGTAAGAATCACATGAATAGTGAGTAGGATAAATTGGTTGAATTTCATTTAGGAAGATGTATTTTTAAAATGAATTCACTTGTGTATACCAAGAGGATCTATGAGAGAAAAAAACATTAAAGAGAAACATAGTGGTGGCTTGTAGGATATTTTTGGATCAATAAAATAGTGAAGTTGATATCTAAGAGATACTTTTAGATGTAGTTATATAAGGAGTTGTAGAATTTTTATAGTAGCTAAGGGAACTAGTGAGAATGTGGGCTTGTATACACCTTTACCTATTCCTTGTAAACCTTGGGAAGATATTAGTATGGATTTTGTTCTTGGATTACCTAGAACTCAAAGAGGTAATGATTATATCTCTGTGATAGTTGATATATTTTCAAAGATGACACACATTGATTACCTAAGACTATTATTTTAGATGGAGATACAAAGTTTATTGGTTAATTTTTGAAAACACATTGGAAGAAGTTGAATAATGAGCTAAAGTTTAGTTCTACATTTCATCCACAAACAAATGGAAAAATTGAAGTTGTAAATAGAAGTTTGGGTAACTTGTTGAGATTCTTGATTAAAGACAAACCTACTAATTAGAACTTGATTTTTGTACAAACTAAATTTTCATATAATAGTTTCGTTAATAGAAGTACTAAGAAGACTCCTTTTGAGATTATGAATGATATGCATCGTAGAGGTACTACTAAATTGAGGAACTTGAATGTTGAAATGAAGAATAGTGTTGAAGTAGAGGAATTTATGAATTTTATGAAGAATATTTATGAAGAAGGAAAGAGTAATCTGAACAACATTAATTAAGAATATAAGGAGAGAGCATATAAGAAAAGAAGACATGAAACTTCTAAGGTTGGAGATGAAGTGATGGTACATATGAAGAAGAAATTTTTTCTAGTTGAGACATATAGAAAGTTAAAGATGAAGGAATTTGGGCCTTGTAAGATTTTGAGGAAGTGTGATAGTGAAAATGCTTGTGAAGTTGAAATACCCGAAGAAATGGATATTTCACTAATTTTCAACATTTCTAACATCTATTAATATTTTTAATTTGATGAAGAGGTAGATGATAATCCTAATTATCCTAAGAAGACATAAGGAATCAAAAGAATCTTGGTTACTAGAGTAAGCAAGAGCAATAGAGTAAAATACTACAAGGAATATCTTGTTCAGTGGCAAAATAAACCAGTTGAAGATGGTTCTTAGATATATCAAGCTAAGTTGGAACTTTATGATTCTTTTAAAAATGTCAAGTCTTTCTAATGTTGACATTATTCCTTATTTACCCCAAGATTCTAATGTAGGAGCATCTTGGATTCTTTGGAAATCTTACATCATAGAAAAATATTTCATGTTTATTGTTGTAGTCTATTGTTCATGAGGCAACCCCTACTTTCTGTATTATTTCTTTTTGTGCAATTGTTTACCTAATGTGGATGTATCATAGATTAGTCTCTTTTGTTCATGGAACTTCATTTCATCTCATCAATGGGTTATCCTTTCTCTTTATTCATAGCATGTTCATTTCCTAGCATGTAATGCCCCGCTCGGAGATCCTTGGAACAAGGATTCAATACAAGCCAAGACTTTTTTTTTACAAGTATGAATGCACATGACAACATCATACAGGGATCATAAAGATCACAATGGAAGACTTCACCACAATCCTGACAACCAATGGATCTCGAAATGCCACTACCAAACTAACACACGCAAACAAAAGCCAACAATGACCACACACAAGATGAGGGCTCGAAGAAATGACCACACATCAATAAAACACCAAGCTGGGGTAGAATGTAGAATGTTGAAATGTGTCCAAGTCTAAAATATTGAAGCCCTAAAAATTGGCTAATTCTAGATTTTTGAAGCCCTAAAATTTCCTAGAATCTTTATCTTATCTCCAAGAGGTCTAAAACCTATCTCAAAAGATTCATCACATATATTAAAATATAATTTTAAACCCCAAGAGACTAACTACAGAAACATGCACAACTAAAATCAAAATGCAACACCATAAGGTTGAAGAACACTGAAGAGGGTATCCAAATCAACTCTCAAACAGTTTGGACCAGACCAAAAAGAGCCCTCTACCTGCCTGCATAGTTTTTTATACAAAAACTAGGCCATACTTTAATACAGCATAGAAAAGTATTGCACAATATTTCTAAAGAAGGAGGGTGACACTTTTAGGGATTGGGTGATACTTCTCCCAAAGGTGTGCAACATTTTAAGGGTGTCATACTACATTTCTTACAAGGAGGTGCAATACTTTCCAGTATCGCGCGATATTTCTCCAAGAGGCATGAAATAGAATCAGGGGGCACATGATAGAGTTTCAATGGGCATTCAATACATTTTTGTGTCACACCATGTTGATAAAATGTCACCCATAGAAATGTATGTACACATACTCATGTGTGGTGCACCACCATCATGAAGATCATAAGGACATGATGAGAACACAATGCAATAAAAAACACCCAACCGAAAGCAACTCAGGAGGACAGATTCTACATGAATCCAAAAGCTAATAAAACCATACACCATGAAATCACTCTACCGACCTCAATCTGGAAGTATGGATTCTACACAAATCCTAGTCGAGAGTACGAATGTGACATGCATCCCAATGCAACATAAAAGTGCAATAAAGGTCAGACTCGTATCCGAATGGGAAATCCAAGTCCACAACCCAACTTGTGCCAAGGAAACTCGAGAAAATAGGGCAACATGCAAAATGAGGTAAAAACCCCAAATTTTGGAAAACTTCAAAATTAAAACCCATTTGGCCTTTGGGCACAAAAACTCCAAAAATCCAAAAATAATTGAGGTCAAACACTATATGAAAAAATGGGCAACATAACGGCCAACATAACATAATTGAGGTCTAACATCTATGATACTAAAATCAAAGTATAAGATCTGTCCCTCAAGTCCTCTCAAATATAAAACATCACATAAGTAACAAATATCTCTTATATCAAAATATAACAACGTAAATTTCAGTAGCACATAACCAAATAATCCAAATGCGCAATCCATTTCTAATTATTTAAGAATTTAATAATGGTTGATTAAAGAACAATAAAAAGGCACTTAAAACACATAAGTAAACATAGTCATAAACATGACTAACCACAGCTACAAGAACCTAGTCTAGTGTAGCATGGTAAAAAGTACACAGTGCAATCTCTGCACACATCTCAAGGTAATCATGAAACAACCTCAAGATACTACATCGATCCTGGTAACCACTCACACAAACCTCAGTGAGCCATAAATCACATCATAATCTCATAACTCAGCCATAAGCATAATCAAAGCAACTAATAAAGAAACATGCATCAAATCACCTCAACAGTGTAGATCACTCATGATCAAAATCATGATCCATCACAACAAAAGATCAAATGGGTTGCATCCATCAGGATGACTTACAAAAGTCAAATGGGAGAGGCACTACATCATCCCCCCCAAAGACTAGGCTTACTCCTGGAAGTCTACACTCTAAGAATAGAAATCAAAACACATCAGAACACAATTGAGATCAAACAAAAGGAATGACTCACCGACTTCTTCACAAGTTTGACCAAAACACTCCAACATTCTCAAACCATCTCATCAACCCCCAAATAGGTTAACCACAAGAGAATAGGTGTCACACAGACACAAGGTCTTTCAACAAGGAACCTTCTATGTGCTAGGAAAAACCCATCTAGCCATAAAGTCAACAATACAAGGTAAGGAAAAACCCTCTCTACCTCATCAACAGGTGCCCAAACTAAACATGCACCTACCACATGACTGCAAAAACTAGGTCAACACACTATGCACTCCCAAAAGAGTTGGAATCATGGGGAATAACCATACCAAACTCCCAAGAATACTATCATGTCACACATGATCATTTTGGAATCCATGTAAACTCATACTTAGAACAAAATGGATGACAATTTACCAACAAAATTACACACCCCAAAAGACTACTCACCAACAAGCGTAGGAGCACAACACCTCTCCAAGGTACAAAAGCTCAACTACCTTTGGGAACTAGGGTCACACAACCCAACCAAACAAGATATCACCTTTCCACAAGGTTCAAAGACTCTCGTCAATGGACACAATCATGTAGTATCTGCATACCAACTCATAAGATGGTAACATGTGTCCAACAATACCATGTCCCTCTAGGACCACGTTGGGAATACTACACCCCACCTACCACTAAACTCAATCTCCAGCCTCAAGTCAACAGTTAATGAGAAAACTTGACTGAGACAATCCAAATTAAGATATACGCTTACGGAGAAGGATATTAAAGGGTATTAGGAATAAGAGGGTGTAACTCTCAACCTCTGCACAAAATCAGCCCAAGACACATAGGGAACTCACAATTCCACCAACCATCAACATACTCATTAGAAAACATTAATTGAGCTAGTGGCATAACCACAGTAGCCTACTATCACAAGAGAGAAAAGGATATGGAGATGCACCAAAGTCAACATCTAGAAAGGAGAATCTAGACTCATCAAGAGCTGAGTCATTCCTAAATGACAAGGTAGCATCAACCTTGAGCAAGGAATGCTCACAAACCACACTTCACCTCACAAGGGTGGTTCTGTGCAAAAAGGAAACACACAAATCCAAGCACAAACTCCAAAAAATACCTAGTAGATTATGAGGACTAGATAACTCTTCCATTACAAATAACATGAAGAGTTAAACTTCTCCAATGGCCATAACTATGATATGTCATGATTGAATTAACCTCTACTTGATAAAAATGGTAATAAGAACATTAACTAGAAACTCCAAAAGTGTAAACAATATGTTTGTTGTTCCTTAGAAGAAATTTTGCATTAGCACATTCTTGCACAATGTTTCTTAACAGACCAGGCAAGAAAGTGTAATGAACCAGGTGAGAAAGTGCATGACCACCAGTTTCTCATGCAAAATTTCAAATCAGCACAAAAACTGCCTTCACTCTAGGGACCAAAACTTCCATGTTCAAACTCAGATTGACACCATTCAAAAAGTGTCACAAAGATATCGATGAGGACTATGAAATGATGAAGTTAAGAGAGTCTAGAGACCTACGATTAAGTCACCACTTAGGACAAAACCACAAAGGAAAATTCAACAGTCTCAGTCACCGAGACAAGTGACAAACAAAATGTCCAAAACCACTCAAGAACACACATGCCCAAAATAATCATAAGACATGGAATTAAAGGTAGTTCACACACTAAAAACCATCATTACTTATCTTTCATAATTTCCTTGAACATAAAATGAGCACTAATGCACAATGAAACTTAAAGGTTTTCAAAGCAAGGGTTCAAGAGTCATCATAAAACAAGTACATACCTTTCAATTTCTTTCAAGAATAACATTCCATTTACTCATCTTTTAAACCATTCAATTACAATAACAACTTTAAATCTAACAAAGACACACTCGCATGTTCTCCATGATATTATCCCTTGAATGTACTACCAGAGGTTCGAGATGAACATGATAGAGTCACAACACACAACTGGGCAGCAATAAAACATATCCAAAATAGTCATCATGAAACATAATCAAAAAGCCCAAATGGGGGAATTGTCAATTCCAACAATAAATATCAAAAAGAGCTCATTTCAACAATAATCCAAGTGTGACAAAAGCCACAAAGAGAGCGATGGATAAAATTTGATGACTACTCCAAGAGAGGAAAATACTGAAAACCAATGCTAGCCCAACAACATGAGGAAAGTACCTCTAGCCAAATAAAATAAGGCATCAAACAATTCACATTACAGGTGATGACTGAGTAGTCACACAAGAGGGATAAATCACCACAAAATGCTAAGGAATACATCATCCTTGCAATGTTAGAGAACACACTCACACACATCAAGCAGTATACCATAAGTAACCTCATGCATATGTAGATAACAATAATTTCCTTAATTATTTTTCCATGCAATGCAACAATTATATATCCATCAATTTAATACAATTTACATAAGCTTAAGAAGCAATCAGATTGGGAACTTAAGTCATTAACTCAAGGCTATAATGCAAACCTACTTCTTTGCAATGATTCACAATAACACTCATTTCTCAATGAAGAGAACCATATCATTAGTATAATGACATAACACAGAATCACAAATAAGATTCATCTATTTACTTACAATTAGGAGAAAATAGGGAATCAATGCACCTTACTCCACAAGGAGAAACAAGAAGAGGCACACAAGCCAACACATGGAAACCAATCAGTGGCTCCATCCAAAAGGGTCACACACATGCAACCAACCAAAAAGACACATTGATTCCACTTACAAAACTAGGAAAGGCTCACCACCTTCTCCTCACATGGATCCAGTTGCATCTATTGGATAAGAAGGTCCATCCCAAGTAGACACTGAAGCAACACAAGATCACGAGCTCTTCTCCAAGACACTCGAACTCAACCAATGCAGCAACAACAATATGGACAACATATACATAGAGATCCCAATGTTTGAATAAGGGCTCCGATACCAAATGTAATGCCCTGCCCAGAGATCCTTGGAACAAGGATTCAATACAAGCCAAGATTTTTTTTTTTACAAGTATGAATGCAGATGACAACATCATATAGGGATCATAAAGATCGCAATGGAAGACTTCATCACAATCCCAACAACCAATAGATCTCCAAATGCCACTACCAAACTAATACATGGAAAAAAAAGCCAACAATGATCACACACAAGATGAGGGCTTGAAGAAATGACCACACATCAACAAAACATTGAGCTAGGGTAGAATACAAAATCCTAAAATTTGGCTAAGTCTGAAATCTTGAAGCCCTGAAAATTGGCTAAGTCTAGATTTCCAAAGCCCTAAAATTTCCTAGAATCTTTATCTTATCTCCGAGAGATCTAAAACCTATCTCAAAATATTCATCACATATATTAAAATATATCTTAAGTATAAGGAATTAAATATATATCAACTTATACTTAGATGATATATTTTGAAACCCAAGAGACTGACTACAGAAACACACACAACTAAAATCAAAATGCGACACCATAGGGTTGAAGAACACCAAAGAGGGTATCCAAATCAACTCTCAAATAGTTTAGACCAAACTAAAAAGTGCTCACATAGGTTTTTATACAAAAACCAAGTGATACTTTAATACAGCATAGAAAAGCATTGTGCGACATTTCTAAAGGAGGGCGACACTTTCAGGGACTGGGCGATACTTCTCCCAAAGGTGTGCGACATTTTAAGGTTGTCATACAATATTTCTTACAAGGAGGTGCAATACTTTCCAGTATCATATGATATTTCTCCAAGAGGCATCTGATAGAATTAGGGGATGCACAATAGAGTTTCAATGGATGTACAATACATTTTTGTGTCACACCATGCTGATAAAATGTCAACCATAGAAACACAAAAACACTTAAGGAAAATACAAAAGGGGAAAAATGGAGGAAAACTAAGTTCAAAACCTCCACACTAGGGAGGACTAGATGCACATAGATCAAGGAGTGAACGCTCGAGTGCATAATCAACAATATGCCAAGGAATGAGAAAGAGGAACATCTATCATTCTAAATCATAGAAATAATAGAACGTACTGAAAATGACATCACTGTGAACATAAACAACATCGTAATGAAAAAAAAACTAAGTACGCAGTTCCTCCCAACCATCAATGGTATCATAAGACCATCATAGGCCCTAGCCATCCCTCGTGCGTAACATCCCAAGCCACCGATCAAATAGTCAGTACTATTGTAATAGGAATGTCATTACTAAAACATGCTATAAATAAGCATAAGGAAATCTAACATGCTAATAATAAAGCATAAGATAATCCTACAAGGTAGATAACATCACCTATCACATGCTAATCAGCATAATAAGGAAATCTAACATGCTAACCAGTAAGCACTAGATAATCCAATACAACAATTCACATCATCTAGTCATATACTAAACATCATAATATGGGAATGCATCAAATAAACTAACATTAGCTAAACATGATATTCAAGCATTCCAATGAAAGCATAAATCACAAGAAAGCATACTTTGAAACTCGAAGCATCAAGTGAAAACATCTAGAAACGATCATACTAGGATAAGAGACTATCTTTGTACACCAGTCCCTAGTAGTGGTGAAGGTAGCTATGCCTCCCAACCACATGGAACCCATAGGTCCACACCTATTGTGCTGATGGAGATAATGATCCAACCACAAATACACATAAAGCACACTCATGCTAGACAATATGATAGTTGTAACCCAAAACCTAAGATAATGTAAGGAGTATAGGTCCTGGTTAGACACTCAATAGGATACTAAGTAGGGGCTGACATCATGGAGATTTTCTTGGCATCGAAAAGCCCAAGCTTAGATCGTGCAGATTCAGTATCCCTCAATAGAATGGCTCGGCATAGCATTTAGTTATCTTAAGTTTTATTAACACTCACACATTTTATTTAGTTATCACTTATTTAAAAAACTTCTTCTGTCAAATAGGAAATGGACACCAGAATGCATGATAGAAGCCCCCTCCATATGCTATCCTAGCCTACCCATGCTCATCCTATGACAAGTGCCTATGGGCATGCATACTCCCATCCCAACCCCAATGATCATAACTTTCAAAAGTACCATAGAAGATTGGGACTCACAAGTCACTTGACAAATGTATGTGCATGTACTTGTGTGTGGTGCACCACCATCACAAAGATCATAACACAAGGATAGGATGAGAACACAATGAAAAAGAAAACACCCAACCGAAAGCAACTCAAGAGGATAGATTCTACATGAATTCCAAAGCCAATAAAACCATACATCATTAAATCACTCTACCAACCTCAATCTGGGAGTATGGATTCTACACAAATCCCAATGATGCAACAAGACCAAACATCATGAACTCACTCAACCAGCCTCAATCCAAGAGCATGGATTCTACATGAACCTAGTGTCCACGAAACAAAAGCAAAGGTCCAAAGGAAACCATAACACCAGGTATAAAAATTACTCAACCAAACACAATGTCAGGAGTACGAATGTGACATGCATCCCAATGCAACATAAAAGTGCAATAAAGGTCTGACTAATATCCAAATGGATAATCCAAGTCCACAACCCAACTCGTACCAAGGAAACCTGAGAAAATAGGGCAGCACACAGAATGAGGTAAAAACCCCAAATTTTGGAAAACTTCAAAATTAAAACCCATTTGGTCTTTGGGCACAAAAACCCCAAAAATATAAAAATAATCATGTTTGGACACCATGTGCAAAAATGGCCAACATAATGGCGTAAAATCCCAAACCCTCATCCCAAAAAATAGGGAAATGTTCATACCTGCCCAACCGAGTAGAACTAGCATACAAAAATAGAGGGGAACACTAGTTCTCAGCCTCCAAACAAATGGCTACCAAAAAGAAAAGTAGAAACAGAGTAGAAACAATAAAATAGGAAAGTCCTACCTCACTGCCAAAAGGGCAAAACGGGAATCTAAACCATAAAATAAATAGCCCACAGAAGTAGCTGAAAATCATGACAATCCAAGGCTTCCTCGAGCTGGATCCAATGAGCCCAACCTTGTGATGATCCCACACCTGTAGCTCCCACAATGAACAAAATAGTAAATCCTCATGAAGAGGATTTTGGGTTTTATTCTCAAACTTTCTAATTCAAAAGTGAGAAGTGAGGAATTAAATTCATTTTTGGATATTTATTTACTTTTCAAGTGAATAATCGATTAGGGAAATTAACTAGCCAACCTAGTTAAACCCTGTATCGATCAAAATGAAAACAAACTATTCCCAAAAATAGGAATTTATCTATGGAAAAGCTGCCAAAAATTAAAATAAATCAATAAAAAATCTTGAAAACCCAAAAACACATAAATTTCCTTAACAACTTTCATGACAATGCGAACTTCTAAATGCACAGACACGCTTACTGGTCTAATAACATAATGCAAATGAGTTCAAATTTAATAATCACTGAAAGGATTAATTAAACAATTAAAATAAGGATACATCGACTATACAAGGATGACATTGGTAAAATATGAATGGTTGAATCACTAACTCCATGTGCCACTGCCAAGGATATAAATCCTACACACTAAACAACACAATCAAGTGCAATTGCATATAATAACATAGCTGAAGCAATAAATGCATTGAATCACCTAATTTAACCATTTATTTAATTATATTAAAATAATCTATTTACATCACTCATGTTCACATAAAGCATAACAACACAGGAATGAAGCAAATAACCATAGCATTAAATCCATTACATAACATAATCAAAGGTATGTCCAAATACCAAATAACAAGATATCATCATAAAACACACTGTCACCTCAAAAAAAAATCATCATGCAAAATGATCAACTCAATAGCATAGTAGTCTAACATTTATGATACTGAAATCAAAGTATAACATCTGACCCTCAAGTCCTCTCAAATATAAAACATCACATAAGTAACAGATATCACTAAGATCAAAATATAACAAGGTAAATGTCAACACATAACCAAATAATCCAAATGGGCAATCCATTTCTAATTATTTAAGCATTTAATAATGGTTGGTTAAAAAACAAAAAAAAGGCACTTAAAACACATAAGTAAACACAGTCATAAACATGACTAACCACTACTACAGGAACCTAGTCTAGTGTAGCATGGTAAAAAGTACATAGTGCAATCTCTACACACATCTCAAGGTAATCACAAAACAACCTCATGATACTACATTGATCCTAGTAACCACTCGTACAAACCTTAGTGAACCATAAATCACATCATAATCTCATAACTCAGCCATAAGCATAATCAAAGAAACTAATAAAGAAACATGCATCAAATCACCTCAACAGTGTAGACCACTCATTGTCACAATAATGATCCATCACAACAAAAGATCAGCAAGGTTGCATCCATCAGGACAACATACAAAAGTCAAATGGGAGAGGCACTACATAGCATGTCAAGTAACATGTGGTGATTTACACTTCTATAAGGTTTATGTGATATCAAGGAATCATCGAAAGGAATATTTTTGACTTGGCCATACCAAATCTTGAAAACATATAAACCCATAGTTGAGAGTGTGCACACTAGTTCTCTAGGACAAGGTTAATAAGGATAAGTATAAGAGAGAGGATAGGAGAAAGAGAAAGAGAAAGAGAAATAGGAAAAGGTACAAGAAGATGAACAAGAAAAGAAAGATATGATGGTTATGCATCCATCACATAATTTAATTGGAAAAAGGATTGAGTCTTCAATTCAAAAGAGTGATGAAATCAACAAAGAAAGAAGATTATAGTATTAGAGACATCTCCTAAGGCATATGATAAAATTCCAACAAGCACATCAAAATTACCTTTTGCAATACTATTTTCAGATCTACCTGAGAATGTTACAAATATGTTTTATGGAAATATGGAAATTCAAAGTTACATCCACTTATCAACATGTTCTATTGAAAAGATAGAAAAAGAATCTAGTTAGATGAGAAAAAATGCAAAAAGATTGCTTGGATAGACCATTGAGGAACTGCATAGTACTTTTCCCTTTCCTTTGTGAATGAGAAAAATATTGAAGATAAAATAGAGAAAATAATAGAAGAGTTTGATAGCCATTATTATACTCTCAAAGAGGTAGTGAGAAACAACAAAGAAGTTGATCATGATGGAAGACTTTTCAATACAATGTATGACAACATCAGAAGCGATATGATAGGATTAGATACTAGGATTAAAAAAATGAGACAATGTATTACAAAAGGGAAGAATTTGCAAGTTGAATGTGCTCTTGAAAATAAATACACATCTGCCACCACAAATACCATAAAAATAAGAAACAAAAAATAGAGAAGTTGATTGATGATTTGAATAATAAAGATGTAAAACTTATTGAATTTGATTAGAAGGTTGGGAAAGCAAGGAATGAGCTAAGAATTTTGCAGCATGACACAGATAGTGCTGGAAATATTCAAGATATGATAGGTTACTGAGAGGGGAGGGGTGAATCAATAACGTCAAAACTTTAAAACAATTCAGCACTTTAACCATATATACTATTCACCATTCATTCATCTAATCTACTGCATATATGAGTGAACAAACATTTATAACACATGTATACAGTGATTTGGTGACCCAGAAACCTTCCAAATAGAAAGTAAAACTGGGGTGGGGATGATACCCACAAAAATTTGTTACTGCAATATGAAGTTGGCCTGTTAAGGCTTAAATTGACCACTTATGGTGATCTACCCTATTAGGAGCACAAAGGACTGCTAGGTCCACCTTGTTAGAGGATATACAAACATACACTAAAGTATTCATTCTATTAGGAGATTTATACAAAAGACTGTTAAGTCTACCCTGTTAAAGGATTTACAAAACTAATTCACCTGTTAGAATGAAACAGTGGATCTACTTACAAACTTGATTGCTCATTAGATCCTTGAAAGATAGATCACCTCTTGTGACTGATGAATTTTTACTGCTCCTTGTAGACCTTGCTGAATACTCTGTTCTGCTCATGATTTGTTTTCATTCAAAGCTTTTCATATCCATTCCTTCACACACATCTCTCTTTTGTAAAATGATATATTACATTACATATATACCATTCCAATAATTATAATTGCAAGGTCAGCCAAAACATAAATGAACAAAACATTACTGAGTTGGCCAAACAATAGAAAACTCTGGTTCTTCAAGTTGACTTGGTGACCTTCTGATACTTGGCATCCACTGCATTACTTGGCATCATCATGCACTTAGTAGAAGTAGAGGATCGGTCCATACTAACCACACAACATAGCTTGGAACTCGGTAACCATTGGAGACTCGGTAGATATAGTGTCACTCGGTAAAAATTGGATCTTTCGTTTACCTTGATTTCATTTGGTAAACACTATACTTTCATCACTCAGTAAATAATGTACTTCCATCACTTGGTAAACACTGTGAAGCTCGATGAACACTATAAACTCAGTAGACACTGCTAGATTGCACATTCACTCGGTAGCTTCATGAATACTTGGTAAGTAATGAACCTACAAGGTAACCACTGAATGCTCGATATACATTATAGATGCTCGGTGTAAATTGCAAAGCTCGTTTAACACTAGAATGCTTGGTGGCTATACTGATGTAGATAAGTGTTGTCACTAATGGAAATAATAACTTAATGCCAATAGATAGAATATTGAAGAAATTCAATTTACTCCAAGATCACTTGACTCTTAAACTAAGTTTGATTCATAAAAAAATTGATTCACTTTTAAAGACAAATAAATCTTATGGAAAGTTTGCCTACATAGATCTTAATCTAGTAGAAATGGTAGCTTATGCCATATGCAAAGTTCCCAGTGTTGTAGAAGTCGTTAAATCTTCATGGGATGAAGACTTCAAGAATCTAAAGATTAAATTCATTGATTGTATAAGTCTTTTGGGAAAATAATTAGCATAAAGACTCCAAGTTGGTCTTGATATTTTATCTTGTACATAAGTTTTTGGATTCACCTGTTATTGATGTCAAAAGGGGAGATATGATGGTAAGAAAAAATATTAAGTATTATGCATAATGTAAATATTTTATGAGGGAGACATAAGAGCATAGTCTGAGAGGGAGTATAGTATGCATGAAGATTATTATATTACTAATATAGACGATCCACATTTTTGAAATTTTCACAAGGCCACAAATTTTGCAATTTTGTTACTTAGCCAAATTTTCATATGTTGCCATCAATGTGAAAGGGGGAGAACATTGGAAATTTAGATAAGGTGATCTATTAAGGTTTTCATTTATGAAAACATATAGTCTACTTGAAGGTGGTGTCAGAACTACAATTGGAACAATTTTTATGTTGATATTGATGTCAAACCTTATTGGTGAGAAAATTTCTACCTAAGTAGAATGAAATATTAAGATGATTGATGAAGAGGATTTGACAAGAAGAGACAACAAAATGACCTATATGAAAATTTGAGTTATTTGAAATTACCATGGGCACTTGATCAGTTAGAACTTGACAAGATAATGTAATTGTGTAATCATAACACCAAGGGGTGATCATAGTTTTGGTAAATTCTAGAAGAGATGATCAATAGAGAACAAATACTTAGGCTTAACTAAGCTTTAGAGTAGAAGATTAAGGAACTTATAGTTGAATTCAAGCTATGCTAGTGTAGATCGATTAAACAGTAAAAGCTAAGCAAATTTAGTATCAATCAAGTGCCAGTAAAAGATAAAATAACAATGAAGTTAGACTGAGTGCCAATAGATGGACCAAGTCAAAACAATGTAAGTTGAGTAAGTTAGTATAGTGATGAATGTGTTATCTAGTGATAACTAAGGCTGAGGAAAATAGTGTTGGTTGAGTGGTAACATTTTGTAGTTTATGAAGGAATCTCATTCCTGGCCAACATAGTTGAATTCTTGGAATATTGAAAGCATGTTGAAGATGAGAATTGATGATCTGAAACATTAAATACAAGGGAAACCATATTTAAGCATTTCTATGTATGGATTCAAAAAAAAGTTTTGAGAATTTTCTAGAAGAGGAATGAGGAAATTAAAAGATAGAATTATTTGATGAATCTGACCAAACCATAATATCTATGGTGATGTTTAAGCAGAAAAAAGATTAACCTATCCATTTAAGAATGCACAAGGGTAACGTAAAAGAGTTTGAGGGGTTTGTTGATGCTATTAACTAGTGAATTTGAGAAGAAGGCTGAGAAGAGGTGAAGTGTGATTGCTTGAAGGGTTGCCAAGAAGATTAGAGAAAAATATGATAATGAAGGCCAGTCAATGGATTAGCACATGAGCTACATTGTGATGTGTATTTGCAAAGTGAGTTGTATTTATCAGATTAACCTATTGTTACTTTCTAACCATTGTATTAGTTTGAAATCCTTTAATCAAGGTTGACCTAATAATCATTTGTAAATCCTTTAACCAAGGTGACATTATAATGGAATGTGCTTAAGCCCTCTAACCAGGCTACTCCTTATAGGATGATTAAATCTTTTAATAGAGTCACACCTAACAATGTGTATTGTAACCTTTAGTAAGGTTGGCCCCTCATAGCGCTCACTTTAGAAGAGTGAAAATGTGGTAGCATGTTCCTCATAGTTTTTCCCAAATTGGGTTTCCATATTAAATACTAGCATCATACTTATGTGGATATTATTTGAAATGTTTTACTATTAATATTTTACATTCTACTAATTTGTTATTATTGGGACAATGAACTGCAAGTTTTATGTTATTGATTATTTACTATAGAGACCGAGTAAATTAATGAATAGATATAAGGTGTTTGAAGTGTTTAGAAGTTGAATTAGTACATCTAGACCTAAGGATAACTAGTTCACCCCCATCTTAGTTATTTTTAATCATATTAATAGTTGGTGTCAAAGTGTGTGGTGCTTGTAAGGAAAAATTTGAAGGTACTTGAAGCTAAAGATAAAGATGTACAAAAAGGAGGTGCCAAGGATGGACAAGGAGAACTTCCCTACATGCTAGAGTCTGATGAAGTTGCATCTAGTAGGAATTGGAGATGGAGAAACATACTATGTGCAACATGCATACATAAAGGTACCAAGACCTATGACAACTCATCAGATGAAAGAGAAGCAAGAGTAGAATCATACAAGGTAGGAGATTGCATTAGTCCTAAGTTATACCAAGTTTGATGAGATATAAGAATGTAATACTACAAAGAAAATTTTGGATACATTAAAGACTATATATGTTGGAGATAGGAATGTTCGTAAGAGCTAAATCAAAAAGCTTGAGAGGAAAGTTTGATGAGATGAGAATGACAGAAGGTGAAACTATTGCTCAATATGGTGGCTGAGTCAAAGAGGTGGTGAATTCTATAAGAGGATCTAATGGAAGATTGATGATGAAACTATGATTAGCAAGGTACTAAGAACCCTACTTCCTATTCTATGGTATTAGAGTTTCTCCAATACAAGAACAATGATGTACTCTTGATAAAAATATGACTTTGGAAGGATTAGTTGGTAGACTAACTACTTTTGAATTGTTAAATTTTGATAATTTTACTCCTAATATTGAATTTTCTTTCAAATATCAATTGGTTATTAATAAGAAAGGAAATAAAAAATGTGTGAATAATGATAGTGATATCTAGAGATGATGATCTTGATGAAATTGAAGCACTAATGGCTTGAAGACTACCAAGAAGCAAAAGAAAATTCAAAGGTAAAATTCCTATAATATGTTTCTCATGTAAGAAAGTTTGTTATATTGATGCAAGATGCAATGACAAAGAAGGCAAGGATGAAAGAAGGGAAAGCAAGGATAAAGGTAAGAGATATGACAAAGATAGTAGAAGATACAAGGACTACAAAGATAAAGGTAAAAAATCTTGCTATATTGCTAAAGAAGAAACTAACAATGAGTCTGATGATCATTATGAATAAGTTATCTATGTTGTTGTAATAGATGATTCTGATGAAGATGAGGAAATTGCATTAATTTCATATGTCATTAAAGGTGATCAATGTGTAGTACCTCTCATGTTTTCATTTTGTACCTTGTTATATTTTGATTCAAGAGAGATACTCAGATACTCATGTTCGATGACATTCAAGACAACCTGATGGTTAGATATTATATTATGATTTCTAGTATCATAGATGATAGATTCTATGATATTCAGTTTGATCATATCTTCATGATGGTGCTTATTGATGTGACTTAATGCTTTATTATGAGATCTGGTAATTTTCTATTTGGACATATACTCTGTTTATGATTATACGATGGAGTTATTGGATTCTAGATACCATGATTTGATGCTACAAATATTTGCTTAATTATTTATTTGAGATGTTTTATGATGTAGTAAATGATTTAAATATGTTATTTTAATGTAATTAAATAAATGATTAATTATGTGATTTAATGCATTTATTGCTTTGGCTATATTATTATATGCAATTGCACTTGATCATATTGTTTAATGTGTAGGATTTATGTCCCCAATAGTGGCACATGAAATTAGTGATTTGGTTGTTCATACCTAGCCAATGTCATCCTTGTATAAGTGACATATCTTATTTAATTATTTAATTAAACTCTTCGATAATTTAATAAATTTGGATTCATTTCTAATTGGGACTAGACCAATATTATGTCTGTGCATTTAGATGTCCACATTTTTCACAAAAAATACTAAGGAATATTGTGATTTAATGTCTTAATGGAATTTCATTATTTGACTTAATTATTTTAATTATCAACAACTTTTCTGTATTTGAATTCTATTTAATTGGAATTACCCAATTTTGTTTGGGTTAAAAAGGGGTTTAATTAAGTGAGCTAGTTAGTTCCCTATTTTAATAAATTCACTTTTCAAGTGAACATATATCCCAAAAAGAGAGTTCTTTCTCACTTCTCACTTTTAAATTTGATTTGGAGAGCAAAATCCAAAATCCTCTCAAGGAGGAATTATTGTTTTGCTCATTGTGGGAGCTATGGGCATGGGATCGATGCGAGGTTGATCTCATTGGATCTAACTTGGGGAGACCTTGATTTTATGAGACTTTTGATAGCTTTAGTGGAGCAACTAATTTATCACGAGCATTCTTGTATTTTCCTTTTTGGGTGCCAGGTAGGGTTCTCCCATTTTTACATTTTGGCTCCATTTTAGAGTCTATTTTGGATAGTAGGTTTCTAGGAGAGAGGAAACTAGTGTTCCCCTCTATTCTTGTATGCTAGCTCTACCCAGTTGGGTGGGTATGAGAATTTGACTACCTCTTGAAATGGGGTTTTGGGTTTTCAAACTATTATGATAGTCATTTTTTCATACAAAATCCAAACCCAAATTTGATTTGATATTTGGGGTTTTTATACCCGATTTTAAAAAGGGTTTTAATTTCATTAATTTTCATCAACATTGAAGTTTGGGCATTTTTTACTTTGCCTTGATTTGCACACCACCCAGTTTTCTTGGGTGTTTCTTGGCACTGATGTTGGTCATGAATTTGGATTAACTATGAGGATTCCAATTTGGCCATAGATGTATTCATATTGCATTAGATTTGTGTTGAATCTATACTCTTGATAATGTGCTCGATTGAGTGATTTTTATACTTGGTGTTTTATTGTTTCTCATCCAACCCTCGTTGTTTATGACCTTCATGTAGTTGGTGAGCCCACACACAAATGTGTTAGTGTGCACTTGTTGGGTTCTTGTGAGAATTGAACTCTTGGTTGATATCAGAAGTCTTATGTTCATTGGAGCTAGCATGGGAAACTACATTACCTAAAAGCACTCATTGTATGATGAGCATGGGTATGTAGGGTAGACATGTGGAGTGACTTCTCTCATTACCTTGGGTAACATCTTCAAAAAGGTAAACATAAAGTAGTTCCTAATAAGTGATAACTAAATGAGTTAATGGGTAATCAAACAAAGATAAGATAAGAGAATACATGTATGGGTTGATCTGAGGGTATGTGCCTATATGGATTTTTCAAGGGCATATGTTTGTACAGATTTATCAAGGACACAATGTGATGGCCTCTTGAGGGAGAGTTTCTACATGATGTTTATCTTGGACTCCATAATTCTAAGTGACCTACACTCCCCTAGAGTCCCTAAATAGTAGACCCATAGAGCATTTGACCAAGTCCTATTGTATTGCATTATTTCATGGTCTTGGTTTTAGTCCTCTACATTATTTGGTGTGAGTGTTAGCCATGGATGACTATTTTGTGTGTTTTTGTGGTCAGATCACTATCTCCATTAGCAGGGTAGGAGTGGACCTATAGGTTCCATGTGAGTGGGAGGCATAGCTACTTATACCACTATTGGGGACCGACGTATAGAGTTACCCTTCCTCTAGTTTAGTTCCAGAGCTGGATATTCACATGGTTCTCCATGCCTTTCCAAAGTATGCTTCCCTTGTGATTTATGTTATTTCAATTTATTGGAATAGTTTATTTATGGACATCTGTGTTCACTATGATGTTTCTTTTCCACATGATTACATTAGATGCTATGGATTAGATGGTTGATTCTCCTTTATTAGCATGCTAGATATATTCCATGCTCTCAAGTGTTAGAGCCTCAACATTTGTGTTATTAAAGTAATAGAAGTAATGATCTATAATTGGTACTCCCTTGCTATATTATATCCAATGAAGTTAATCAACATAACAACATACCATTCACTATTCTTCTTCCTTCTTCTATTTTGATAGATCTACTTCTTCTTCTAGTTGTTATTCACCTCCCCTCTCTCTCTCTTATTTCATTCTCACTTTTTACCCTCTTAAAACCCTAACTTGAAACATACAATCTCAATGACTCTCCTAGAAACTTCTCTTTCCTTTTTAACTTCATCAATAAGATATGAGTATCCAATAACTTTTTCCTTTCTAATCAAATAACTCACCACTTAAGATAATTTCCACTTACTGCTCCAACTATTACCTAATAAGGTTCTTCCTTATTTATTCTCGGTATAAATTCCTTAAAGATATAAATTCCTCAAAGAATTAATAACAACATGAAATGATAAATCAATTGTTATGCATCAATGAAAAATAGTATAATTAATGAATAATGAAATGAGGATAAAAGAGGGAGAAACCATTTTCCAATACAATAACTAAATCAAGGAAGTTGATATTGTCATCAAACCCACTAGAGGAGTTATAAGTGATGAAGAAGTTATATATAAAGTATTGTGAACCTTATTTCCTATTTATGCCATTAGAGTATCAAATATTCAAGAATTCAGAGCTATGGTTGGTAATGCTCTTACTCTTGATGCTTTGGTTGGTAGATTAACTATATCTGAGTTGAGTAACTTTGAAAAAAGTTTGCCTAAAGTTGAAAATTCTTTTAAGAAATTAGTAACAATTGGAAGTTCAAAGAAGGATAAGTGTAGCAAGGATGATAGTGATTTATATTCAGATGACAAAGAGATGGATGAGCTTGAAGCATTGCTAGCTAGAAGGGTGTTCAGAGGTGAATGAAAGCTCAAATGTAAATTACCCTTGATATGATTCAAATGTAATGAAGTTAGTCATATTGCTGCTAGATGTCTTAGAAAGAGTAAAAATTACAAGAATTAAAAGACAAAGAACACATGCTGAAGGGATAAGGATTACAAATAAAAAGGAAAGAAATCATGTAACATTGTTGAGGAGGAACACACAGAGTTAGGATTAGATGATAAAAATGAAGGTGAGAAAGTTATGTATGTTGTTTTGAGATAAGATTCAAAGGAGGAAGGGTACAAATATGAAAAAGACCTTATATATCATATTAGTAAAAATGATACATTGCTTATTGATATTGGTTGTTTACATTACATAACTGATGATATTGATAAGCTTGATAAATTAGAAGAATATGATGGTGGATTTTTTAAGATTGAAAATAATGTTCTATGTCCTTTGAAAGGTAGAGATTCATCGATGTTGAATGACAAGATCAAATGTGATGATAATTATTAGTTTCATAGTCTAAAATATAATTTGTTGAGTGTTGTACAACTAAATAAAATAGGTCACTGATTGGAGTTTCTGAACAAAAAGGTGAAAATATTTGATGTTGATGGAAAATTGATTGGATTTGGAGAGAAAACAAGAGGTAATCTATTTTACCTAGATCCTACTATAAGTACATGCCTATTTTCTAAAGTTGAAGATGTATGGTTGTGGCATAAGAGACTTTTTCATGTGAATTTTTATAGTATGATTATAGTGAGTACGAAGAAGAAAGTCACAGGCTTACCAAACTTGCATAAACCTGATAAAGTTATATGTAAAGAATGTCAACTCGGTAAGATGACTAAGTAAAGTTTCTCAAGAAAGTCACATTCATCCAATGATATTTTGGATTTGGTTAATATAGATCTTTGTGGTCTAATGACAATTTAAAATTATTATGGTGATACTTTATTCTATTTGTTGATGATTATTCAAGGATAATGGAAATGATGTTTCTAAAAGTTAAATATGATGCATTTTAAATGTTCAAGTGGTACAAAGAAAGAGTGGGGAAGGAAACTAGTAAGAAGTTAAAATGTTTGAGATCTGATAGAGGTGGTGAGTTCATGTATCATGAATTTACTAACTATTTTATTGAGCACAGAATTAAAAGGCAATTATCTAAACCTACAACACCACAACAGAATGGTATTGTAGAAAGGAAGAACAGATCAATTTTTTACTATACTAGAACACTATTGATTGAAAAGGGAGTTTCATTAATGTTTTGGAGAGAAGCTATAAGAACTCTTGTATGCACACTCAACTAAATTTAGTTAAAGAAAGACACAAATAAGACACCATATAAAATTTGGTATGGTCATACACCAAATGTAAGTTATTTTCAAATCTTTGGAAGTAGGTCTTATATTCATAAAGATGCAAGAAATGAGAAGTTGGATTCAAAAGGAGATGAAGGTATATTTCTAGAATACTCTACTAAGAGTAAATCATACAAATGTTTGAACTAAGTTGTTAGGATAAACCACGGACAAAAATAAAAACTACATGCAAATATAACCAATAACATAAAATAATAGAACACACAGAAATGAACACAAGGCACCAAGATTTAACGTGGTTCACCCAATCCCTAGGCTACGTCCACCAAACAGCAAGTCCGATCTTATTACAATCCAGTGATTACAACCTGATTACAATCTGTAATCCCTTACAGCTCAATATCGCCGCAAGAACCAATTTCGTATCACCACACATAAAAAATACCCAACCCTAAGCCCTTTCTATACAAGTATTAAATCGCTTTAGGGTTATAACATGTCGGCCATATGTCGGCCATAATATGTCGGCCATATGTCGGCCATATGTTGGCCATATGTCGGCCATAATATGTATAGTACTTTCCTGATCAGTCACCACAATCTAACAATCTCCCACTTGGGGACTGATCAGGCTCCACACTAAACAACAATCTCCCACTTGGAGACTGATCCTGTAGCAATACAACTATTGCATGGGGCTCCCACTGGATCAAACCACCCTGGACTCTGTTGTTATTTTATTCACATTTAGTCTAAAAGACCAACTGAAGCTGAAGAGGAGTTCAGCTTCTCCCTTGTTACAACCTTTGTCAACATATCTGCTGGATTTTCATTGGTATGTATCTTCTCCAGCTTTAACTGTCCATCCTCCAAAACTGACTGAATGAAATGGTACCGCAACTATATGTGTTTGGTCTTAGAATGCAGAGCTGAATTCTTAGCAAGATGAATGGCACTCTGACTATCTGATATTCTGAGAGAAAGTTATGGCCGTTTTACTAAGACAGTCTTTTTACCATTTTCAGTACGATTTTTCATTTTTTATTTTTCCACTGACGAAAATTCCGACGGGATTAAATTTGATGGCCATCATGGGCTGAAACCAAAAAACTCTTTCATTTCCTCTAAACATGACCAAACTAGGGCATATTATATAGCAAAATTTATGAAAATGTTGACCCGGATCCAATGGTGAGGTCTGTTTTTACCCTAACCAGGAAAGTACTGTACATATTATGGCCGACATATGGCCGACATGTTATAACCCTAAAGCAGTTTAATACTTGTATAAAAAGGGCTTAGGGTTGGGTATTTTTTATGTGTGGTGATACAAAATTGGTTCTTGCGGCGGTATTGAGCTGTAAGGGATTACGGATTATAATCAGGTTGTAATCACTGGATTGTAATAAGATCGGACTTGTTGTTTGGTGGACATAGCCAAGGGATTGGGTGAACCACGTTAAATCTTGGTGCCTTGTGTTCATTTCTGTGTGTTCTATTATTTTCTGTTATTGGTTATATTTGCATGTAGTTTTTATTTCTATCAGTGGTTTATCCTAACATAAGTAACTGACACAATGGTTGAAAGTTCCAATGTAAGAACTGATGAGTTTTCATATAAGAATGATGAGGAGAGAAAGAAAGAAATTTAAAATTACAATAATTTGTCTATGTAAAATATGATGCACCTAGCACTATACCCATGCTCTTAACTATGTCACTGCCTGCATTACCCGAGCCAAAGATAGAATTCCCTGAGTAGACTATTGAGCCCTACTCGAGTGATGACAATGCTAAAGAATGTAGAACTGAGCTTGTTTTAGAAAAGTATGTCAAAAGGAATCATTCAAAAGATCAAATTATTGGAGACAAGAGTGTTGGAGACATGACAAAAAGTAAGTTGAGAGATAATACATGTTTGATTGTTGAATTTGAACCTAGAACTATAGAAGATACACTTGAAAATGATGATTGGATTAACACAATGAATGAAGAAATAAAAGAAAATCGAAACAAAAAATGCATGGACACTGGTATCAAGACCTAGAGACAACAATGTGATTGGAACAAAATGGATATTTTAGAAACAAGTTGAATGAGAAAGGAGAAGTTGTGAGGAACAAAGCCAGACTTGTATGTAAAGGTTATTCACAAGAAGAATGAAAAATGTGACTTAGTAAATACATAAAGGAGATTCTAAAAACATTTGGCATGGATGAGTCAAGATCAGTTTGCACCCCTATGGTCGTTCGATGCACATTGTCTAAGGAGGACAACTTGGCTCTAAAGTGAATGAGACATAGTACAAATCAATGATTGGAAAGTTTTAGTATGTAATTCACAATAGACTTGATATTGCACATGTGATTGGGATAGCTACAAGATTTTCTGCAAATCTTAAGAAGCCACATATGACTATAGAAAAGATAATATTCAAATATTTGAAAGGGATTGAAGATATAAGAAAGAAGGTGATTTTGAGGAGCTTTATTTATAGGAGAGAGATTGCTAACATGGACAAGTATGAAACAAAGTTGTATATCAAAGTCTACCACTAAAGTTGACTATGTTGCTACTAAAATTAAATATTCATATATTGTATTGATCAAACATCTATTAGAAGGTATGCAAGAGGAAGTTATTGAACATGTTATTGTCTATTGTGATAATACAAGTGGTATTAATATATCAAAGAACCCTATTATACATATAGAAAAAATAACATATCTGTCAAGTATCACACTTGAGAGATAAAGTTTAATAAAAAAAGTTAGATTCAAGTATGTGAAGTCCAAGGAGAAACCTATAGATGGCACAGTCCAAGGCCTAGTGAATCCCCAAAGGAGATGACCGAGTGCCAAGATAGAAACCATAGTAGAAACACAACACTAGATACAAGATTTGATACCAAAATCCACTTCTTTATTCATAAAATAACTAATTAGATGTAACATGCCTAGATTTAAGGACTTCCTATTTGTAGCCAGATAGAAAGTAAGTAATATTTCTTCAAGACTTCATAAGATCCTAATACTCCCAACCCTGGCTAGCCCAGACTTGAAACAACACAATAATTAGGTAGAATCTCCAACCAAGATCTAAACTTATGCTCACAAACCACCAAGAAACCTTCTTGTTTCCTAAGCCCATGCTCATTTGTTACCTCTACTCCTAATTCATAACTCTAGATTCCTTTGTGAATCTAGGCTACCTAATGCATTGAATTTACTCAAAAACACTACCCCTACTCTCTATTTATACTTTCATGCTCACAAGTTGGCATGTTACAAATAGAGTCATCTAGAACCAAAATAAACATAACATGCCTTAGTCATCTTACAACAATTATTAAATTCACATAGGAGAAAGAACTAACACCCTAAATAGGTCCTCATCTTAGAAATAGGAAATACTAAGTGGTGGGGGGAATGAATCAGTATTTCATAAACTTTAGCCCAAAATTGGACATCTTTAATAACTTTATAACATGCATAAGAAAGTAAACTAACTATGCTAAATAGTAAACATAACCATGTAATAAGAGAACTCATAACATCATATATTGTTAACAAGGGAAACCCTAGCCAAGGGAAAGATCCAGTGGGGATGGCACCCACAAAATAATCCACAAATCAAAAGTGTCTTGTGAAAGATATTGACCCTATTAGGAATTTATTACATCTATATAGTGTCTTAGGCCTTTTTAGAGGACTAGGGATTTTTAAAACCCTCAAACTTGTTAGGAGTTGTTATATACAATTACAAAATGTATGCAAGATGAGCCCACTACCCAAACATGCAATATACAATATAGTTCCTTCAATACAAAGAGATAGATGCAAAAACCTCTTTACACTACTGTTGATATCTTCAATATCTGATCTTGCATTTGTGGGTCATTCACAAAATTTGTATTCCTTTGATCATATGTCATAATTTATATCACATAGCATTACATTAATATCACATTATATCTCTTGATCACTCACTAAACTTCATATTCACAATCTTTCCTTTTTATCTGCCCAATCAACCTTCATGCCTTAATACACTTTAAAAAATACAAAATTAAATTTTTCCCACTTAGGGTTAAAATCTAGGATGGTGTCCCTAATTATTTAAGTAATTATTTTATATATAAAATAATTCCTTTACCCAAAATATATGTTTCCTCATCATGCTCTATTCTTCCTGTATGCTACTATAACTGTTAATTTGACCACAACACTATATACCTATACAGTCCATACAGTCCTACACACTTGCATAAATCATCATCATAGTTCTAGGTATCTATACCTAACTTTGAACTTTTCCATGAGAATCTTGTGAAGCTTTCCAACCAAAACTCTATCCATTTTAATAGATAAACTACATGACACTTAGATGATTTTCTAAGTATAACTGCCATAACTTCATCTTTGCGATCTGCTCACTTTATATAACTAATATGTTTCCATAAATGAAAACATTAAAAAATTTGACCTAGCCAAATTTTCAACAATCTCCCCCTTTAGCATTCATGGCAACATAGGGAAAATTGGCTAAGTCCCAAAAACAAAACTTCTCAAAATTGACCTTGACAAAATTTCAAAACTTTGGATCATTACATATTTACCATATTTCCTTATATCTCCTAATTACATTATAACTCCCCCTTTTATTATAATTCTGACTTTTATTACAACTTCTAAATTACTCATCCTTTACTTATATCTTATCTCTCCCTTATATGCAATTTCCTTTATCTCGCCACCCCCCCCCCCCCCCCCCCCCCCACCACACACACACACACACATAATTTTCCTTACCTTTCCCCCTTCAACATTAGTAAAAAAGGTGTCAAAAATTCTGTATAAGTCAAAATTTGATGCATTACCTTCAAGGTTGCTACTAACTGGTAATTTGTGAGATATAATAACCAATGTTCTATTTCAGAATAGAGAATTCCATGTCTTATTTGTCCTTAACTACATTTGCAACACTTAAAAATGCACATTGAGCATAAGAAGCTATCTCTACTACATCTAGATCTGTATAGTCAAACTTTTCATAAGATGGCTCCATTGATAGGACTTCTTCTAGTTGTGTTTGTACAAGATCAATTTCAAATGCAAGGTGTTCCCTTAACAATGAAAATCAGTTCAACCTCATCTCCTTTTGTAACTCCAAAATCCTAATTTCATTGTTGGATTTATCGACTCTGCTTTCCATATCAATAATTTTAACTAAGAGATTCTCCACTTCATTCATAAGTGCCTCTAATTCTCTAAGATTGGTTCTCAGATCATCTAAAATATCCTTGATTAAATTGTGTGCCCCAACACACTTCCCATATACTATCTTCCCTTATGTTAGACGTTGTCTCAATTCCTTAATCTTTTCAGCAAGGTTCTTCAACTCACCTCTAATGTTATCATAGAATTTTTTGAATATTTTTGCATTGTGTAGATTTTGTACCTTCATAGCTATTATATCTAACAAGGTAGTGAATTCTATGTCAAATGCTTTAACTACAACTTTTTCTTTGTCCTAGGGATCTAGTTCTATCAATCAAACCAATATGGTGTTTTGACATCTATCTATCACCTCCATCAATGAATTATGTAGATTCTTCACTTTCTTGTTCTTCTCTATGATATTATTGAGTGATGAGTTAAAGTCTATTTGATCATCATCAACAAATCATGTAAGGAATGATAGAGTATGTGGTGTCCTAGAAGAACTAGGGACACTTGCATTCTTTTCTTCTTCCTCCTTTTTATTCTTCTCTTCTTCCTCCTTTCTCTTCTTCTTCTACTATCTTCTTACCCTCTTCTTCTTTCTTCTTTCTTTCCCCCTTCTTTCTTCTTTATTTCTTCTTTTTTCTTCTTTCTTCCTTCTTTCTTTTTTCTCCTCTTCTTCTTTAATAATTTCCTCCTCTTTTCTTCTCTTCTTCAACTCTCCTCTTCTCTTCTTCTACTTTTCTTTTCTTTTCTTCTTCTCTTCTTCTTCTTTCTTCTTTTTCTCTACTTCTTTCTTTCTTTCTTTGTTTTTCTTTTTGTCTTCCTCATCTTCTAAAATCATGTAGTTGACTTAATTGTCAACATTTTTACCATAATCCTTAAATAGATCTGTTGTTTTTTCTAAAGTGATCCTTGCACCATCTACTTGCATGGTATTAGTACCTATAGTAACTTACGAAGTTGAATCTGACACTATTAATCTTGTTATTGTTGCTTCATGTTCATGGCTAGATGTGGAGGTCATGAATTTTATAATAGCTTTCTTTGTTTCCTTGTTCACCTCCTCATAATTTCCTCCCCATATCAAAATTGATCTTCTCCTATTTCTCGATAGGGGCTCAATACCCTTCACTATACTTTCAAGAGGCTCATCATTCATTACCTCACATAATTTCCTTATCATTTTTTCTCTAATCTTCTTATCTTCATCAATTACTCCCCTTTTTCTATTAATTAATTTATCATTCAAGTCTTTAGGAATTTGACCTTGAATATCTTCAAATTTCTTATTAGACAAGATAATATGTCTAATAATCGTATTCTCAAGCTCTAGTTTGTTAATGCTAGTGTATAAGTGGTAAAAAAAATTTAGTTGGAAAAATTTACCTTCACCAATGATAGTGCAATTTACTTTCTCAATTTTAGGCTTCCAAGCCTTTCTTCTTTTTCTCTCATTCTCTAGGTGTTCTTCTTCTTTCTTTTCTAGCTTAGTTTTTTTAGGAGTGTCTATTTGGCCTCTCATCTTCTTCTTGGATTCAAATGTCATTATCTCTTTGTGCCTCTTTCTTGTTCCATCTTCCACCTATTTCACTTTTTTCTATTTAGGTGTCATTGTTGGATCTTGTTTGATCTTAGCTAATCTACCTAACTTCCTCTTTGTTTCCAGAATCCTTACTTCTTCTTCCCCTTTACTAGATTCTACTAATTGAATAGTGGGTGATCTCTATGGTTTCTCTTATGCCATAGACACATAAGTAATTGTTGAAGTTATTGTAATACTTATACCTTCTAATAGTCCATCTTCTACAAGAGATGTGACAAAGATAATACCTTCTTGTCCACTCTTCATCATCCTTTCCACTATTCATCTAACCATTGCTTCTTCTTTAGGGGTCATTTGCAATTCTTCCATAATCTTCCTCATGTTTTCTTTAACCTCCTTCTTTAACAACTTCTCAAGATGAGCTTCATTAGTCATTTGCATGATATCTTCAAAGGTTCCAAACCTATTGAATTCCTCATCTCTTTCTAATTTAAGAATTATTTTCACATATCCTTCAATTTTCTCCTCAATAACCTCATATTCTAGAAGCTCTACATATAACATTCTAGGTTCTACTGGCTCTATGTATGTAAAGTTAGTGTCAGACTTAAAGCATATGTCATTTCTAAATTTTCTTACAACTGAGGATGGAATCTTGTAGACCTGCTTTATTTCAGCTTGGAAAGTATTTACAATTAGATCCACACTTCTCTCAATCTTGTCAATAGGATGCCTTCTGTAGAGATTGGTTATCTTCTCCATAGTACACTTTTCATTGTTAAGTAACTAAGTCATAGACAAGAATGGAAATATTTTTATCAAATGGAAAATCATGTAAGTTATCAGTGATCTAAACCTGAATTGACTATTCTTCACCTTCTTAATCCTTTCCAAGTTCTCCACTAACTGGGCTCTTAATATTTCACACATATTGACTTTTACTTTCTCAATTCACATCTTGTAGGATGCATGGATAAAACCTACTTCCATGTCATCCTCTCTAAAACTAGCACAAATCCTTGATGCCTTGATTTAGTATATGAATCGTGTATAAAAAAGAAGACCACCATGTCTCCTCTAATCAACATGGGGGAATAAAGTCAAAAGAGATATCTAAGAAAAAAATTATAAGACAAGTGTGGGCTCCAAAATCCATCATTGAAGATATTATCTGTAAATCATCAAAAAGAAATGAAAAGAGGCCTATGGCTATATGGATTCCAAAGTCTCTCTTGAGAGAGTCTAATGTTGAACAACAATTGACGTTGGCATTCAAGCTTCCAAAGAATTCCACTTCATCTTCTTCCAAAAGCATTCTTCCATTCCATGTACCTAAACCACAACCTCTTCTATCCACTCAACACATTCCTTCACATTTTCTCCATTCTCTCACCACCCTTCAAGGTGTGTGTAAATTTTGATCTTGCCTTCATTTCCATCTTCCAATCTTACTCACTTTGCATAAAGCCATATCCTCCATTTTTGTCTTCCATCTTCCTTTCCCTATTAGCATCTTTGAGCATATCATTTCAAATCCTTTGCATGTCATGGTTTAAACTTTCAAGGAGCATTATCTAAAAATATTGAATTCTTCCAAAAAAATTCAAAAATTAAAAGAAAAAAGAAAAAATAAAAAAATAAAAAAATTTGAAAAAAAATGAAAATTTTGAAAATGTGCCTTGGTGAAAACCTGGTAATCAAGCACTTAGTAGCAAAAGTAAAGATAAATAAATTTTTCTTATGGTGAAAACCACTCCCCTGTGGTGCCTTGGATAAGTACCATGATGAAAACCTCACAATCAAGCATCATGCGTAATTCTTCTACATCTCTCATTCATTTTGTCTTCTCTCTTTGATCTTGACAATGTTGACCTATACACAAACCTTTGGCTATCTTGTGAGCTATCTTGTGATGATATTGTTTTTGCTCCTTTCATGCTTATCCTTAGTATCTATTTTCCTCCATTCATTCTAGTCTTTTATGATCCTTTTCCCATTTACCCTTTTGGTCTTGATGTAATAAAAAAGAGTAAAATATGACGTTATGAAGCTTCTTGACATGTCTATTCCTTTGGATTGCATCTTTCCCACTTTTACATTATGCTTTCATGAATTATCTTATGTTGGCCTTTTATGTCTTGTCCAAATGTGCTTTACATGATAATTTTTCCCTAGCTTGGGTACTATTAAGGAGCTTTCCCTTGAGGATTTCTTCCCTTTATTCTCCTTCATTTCTTCCACCAGCTTGCTAATCACTCTTGTCCTCCACCTTGCTAGACATTAGGACTACACACTGTGATCTTGCTTGAGAGTTTGATCCTTGTTTTTCTCTAGGGGCATTGTATATTATTTGTATATATTTATTGATCCTAAAAAAATACAAAAAAATGATATATTCCAAAAATCCAAAAAAATGATATATTGTGAAAATTCTAAAAATTGGAAAATGTCTTTAAAAATGCTCATCTTAGTAATGAACACTTTGATGTATCTCCAAAAAAATTATATATTCCAAAAAAAAAAAAAAAAATTCAAAAATTCAAAAAAGAAGAAGAAAAAGTTCCTTGGTGAAAACCTGGAAACAGGCACCTTGGTAGCAAAAATATAAAAAAATTATAAAAAGTCCTTAAAAATAAAATAAAATAAAATCCAAGTGGTGCAAAACCTAGAAATGGGTGCTACTTGAGGCCTCTACACCCTTGTTTCTTTGCATGTGTCCTTGACACTTAGCCTTTCTCCACCACACCTTGTCCTTGTTTCCTTTGTTTGGAATTGGTCTTTGTCTAGGGGGCATAACTATTTTAGCTTTGGTCTCTTGGATGCGTTAGTCTTTAGGACACCTCAAAAATAGTGTTTTTCAACACCACCCCAACTACATTTTTTAATACAACCATTCACATTGAGTGTTTTTCAACACTTAGCAGTTTGGTCTTACCCAGTTTTGTTATGCGATCTTCCATTCTTGCAAGCATTTGATCCTTATCCTTGAAACTCAATATCAGTTAACACACTTAAATTTTTTAATGCAACACGTAATGCTTGACTTATATCATGATCTTTTCTTTGTGTGTTGATTGTTATTAATTTTTATTGAGTGTCCTTGTCTGATAAGTCTCTCCAGGATGCATAGCTAGAGGACTTGGGGCATGGTGCATTTTTTATTTTTTTTCTACTTTTGGGTGTGGTCTTGAAACTCTAAAGTGTCTCTTGTTGTCCCCTTGAAACACTTAGGAGATTTGAGGCATCATCCTTGATTATTTTTGGATAACTATTCTTCTAGTCATCCTGGTATCTATGCCTTGATGCAAGCATGGTTTTGCTACATTAAATTGGGTAAGCTAACATCGCAATCATCTTGACCTTTATGTCTTTGATGCTTATGTTAGAATCTTTCCAAATTCTGATCCAATATAAATCACATTCATATTTTCATAGTTGCGTTTGTGACTAGTGATGATTGTCTAATTTTTAGATGTCCGTTAATAATGGCCCAATGATGAAAATAAGTTCTTTTACATTCTCTAATGAATGATGAACACAAAATCCTATGTTACAGTTGCTCTATTACAAGTACACCTTTTCATTTTCATATAGCTGGCATTATTAGACTTCATGTTAGTTTGCATTTTTAAGCGGCATTATGAGTTTGAGAGGGTTTTTCCTTCATCTTTCTTGTTGACTGTTAATCAACTGTGGTCATGTTTTGATTTTCATTTCCTTATCTTCTTTTGTGATCTCAATCAAAATTTCTATCTTAAACAGTTGATTGATTTTGGGGCATTTTCTTTTCTTCTTTTTGTTTCTTTCTATATCTTCCAAACTTCTATCTTTCATTCACCTTACCCCACTTCTTTTCTTTTAATTCAACTTTGGGGCATCATATTTCATGCTTGATGATCTACCTTTGTGCTATGATTCTTATATCTTTCATCTTACATCGAGAACTTTATCTTTTGTTTGATTTGATCAAATTTATCAATTTGTTGTTTCTTCTCTATCTCATTTCAATTTTGATCACGAGGGGGCAGTACCTATCAAATTTAATCCTTGATTTAGTTTTATCAATTTTATCCTTGACTTTTTTTTAAGTCAAAATTTATTTATATTCTTTGTCCTGATGTGTTCCTGAATTGACTACACATCTGGTTTGTTTTGTGATCCCAAATTGATCTTACACTTCAATTTCTTTCTTTGACTACATGTGTTCCCAAATCGATCACACATTAGTCAAAGAGGGACAAGTGTATGCACCCTAAAATGGTCACCTAGACTATGGTCCCCAATTATTCAATTTATCAAATTTCCTGAATCAATGGTTTGCAATATTTTATTAAATCAATTCAAATCAAATTCCTTGATCAAACTCAATTATTTCAATATTTCCTAAGGTTGATCATTTTATCCTAATTCTTATTTAATTAAAAGAAAATCTCCCTTTTAATTAAATAAAATGTGTCCCCATTTAATTGAAAAAAACCTCTCTTTTAATTAAATAATTCGTCCACATTTAATTAATTAAGAGAAAACCCCCTCTTTTAATTAATTAAATATTTCCTATTTAATTAAAAGAATTTGTTCCCTTTTAATTAAATAGAATTCCCACTTAAACATCTCTTTGTGATGAAAAAGGAAACTAAATAAATAAAAATTAAACCCACTTGAAAAAGGAAATAAAATAAAATAAATCTCTTTTTATTTTCTCTACACTTAAATGCACATATCTCTAAGTGGGAGTCATCTTTTTCCTCTTTCCACTTTCTTCTCAAACACTCCTCTTTTCTCATTGGTGGAATTTTTTCTTACATGGATCAAACTCTATTATCCAATATTGGTTGTGAGAAGCCTCTCGCCTCCATATTTTCCTTTATAAGGGAGAGCCCTCTCCTCATTTTAAACATCCACAATTATACATCTATGATATATCCATGATTATACATCCATTATTGTGCTATTGTTATGTTGTAGGTTCGGAGAGCGATTTTTGAAGGAGGAGTTTGAGCATCAAAGCTTTTTGTGGAGAACTTATATCTTCTTGTCTTATTCTCTCTTGCATCCATGGCTTCTATAGTGAGGTTTCATCCTTGCATTTGTCTATTATCTTAGAGTCATATTTATTTTCATAGACTAGTATTGCATTCTTATTACATTTCCTTTCTTGCATTTTTTTTCATTGTTATCATATAGATTAGTTCTTATCTCCATTTGCATGCATATTGGTTCCTTAATCTCTTGTTTCATGGTGTACTTGCATGGGCACAAACTAGGTCAAACTGAGGGCCTCCATTACAAACCCTTGCACTCCATGATTAGAGAGCTATGAGCTGCCATTCAAGACCTTATTCTTGAGCAATCTTGGATATAATGACTCATAGAAGTGTGCTTACATTTTAGGCATACAAATCTTACTTATTATGATTCCTCTCCCATTATACACAGATTTAGTATTTTCCAACACAAGTTTCATTACATCATTTTCATTCACTAGTATGGAAATTTCATTGCATAGTCCAGTCACTTCATGAATTAAGTTAGGTGATATCTCTATTTCATTGCCTCCCAACTAGAACTATCCATCATGTATTATTCTCAATATTATCTTCACCCAATCATCATTGTCAAAATAATGTGAAAACAATAACATAGTTAGCTCATTATGTTCCATGTGCTCATATCCACTCTCAAAGCCCATATCTTGGTTGTAAACATGATAAAATTCTTTTTCCATATTTCCTTCTACTATTTCAAACTTACTCTTAAGGTAACTGGCAATGTTTTCCAAATATAATACTTCATCTAGAATAAATGAAAATGATGTCATATGATCATCTGTTGAGGTTTGTATAGGGTTTATCTTCAACTTGGGTTTGGCCTCATGCTCAATGTTATGAGCCAAATATCTATCCATGTCTACCACAAATTCAAAGCTCAAATTCACAACTTCAACTTTCAAAGTTCATAAAATACCTCAATATCACAGTAATAGGGTTTGTAGGTGAATTCACTTCAATACTTCTTTGATTTCCTTGGATTCTCTCTCGATCACTCCTTAAGTCTTCACACACTCAAATGATGCTCAAAATATTGATTCTAATCCTTATATCCTTTCTATTTATGTAGTCCATTAATTGCACAAGTACACAATCTGTAAAAAGTTGATTCTAATTACTAGGAGACTTTTTTTCTTTCATGTATCCACATACAAACTTCCAATTGTTTGCACTCTTAACCATAGATTGAACACATCAAATTATATCTCATATTGACTATGCATACCTCAACTCTTTCTGTAATGTTTCTTCTACCTTTTTAATGCTCAACCTTTTTATAAAAGTACTTAATTCAAGTAGGATGAATCAATCACTATAGTTGATTTCAATCTTCCTTTAGGTGCTTCATTTGATTGTTCTTCCAAAACCACATGTGAATTTGATGGATCTTTTGCTTTGACTAATACTCCTTTAAATTATTCTACACATTCTCTTAGATTTTCTTTTTGACTGTTACTAGTGTTGTCATTTCTTCTGACATTTTTGTTCATGTTCCCTCTGAATTTTGAATTCCTTATGTTGTTCCTCATGTCCATTCTATAGAATCTTTCTCTATGATCAAAGTTGTTACATAGATGGAATATTGGTGCATTGTTTCCAAATTTGGGTCTAGGATGGTTAACAAGTGTTCTACAATTTTTGGCAATATATCCAAAGTTGTTGCACTTGTAAAATATAGTGTTGCCTCACATTCCCTTGTTTCCTTTATCAAATCTCCTTCATGTAGGGTTACTACCTCTAAACATTATACTACTTCTACTACTATTATCAAACTTAGGTTTTTTACAATTTTTTTCTTTATGACCAAAATCATGACAATTATAACAATAAAAATTAGTAACCAGTTTAAATGACTTACCCATGCAATCCCTTTTCATATGAACAATTTCATTTCATGCATAACATATACCTTTGAATTCATATCTCACTTATTTAGGTGGTTCAATTTTCTCATATTTATTAGGTTCATCAACTTGTTCAGGTTGCTTGACTTGTTCAACCTCATTAGGTGCATTATCAAATTGATCTAACTCAATATTATTTAAATCTTCTTTATCTTGCATAGGTTGATGATTCTTAGGATTAGGTTCATTTCTAGCTTTAGATTTATCAGCTAACTTTTCTCCAATGAAATATCGTAGACCATTCTTATCATAAGAAGGTCCTTGAAAAGATATTTATTCATCAATCTTCTCACTGCTAAAATAAAATTTCTTAGTTGTTTCTTAGACTGAGTTAACTCTCCTTTCACAATAATGTTATACTTCTCAAGTTTCACATAGTACAACTTGGTAGATACAAGCTCCAATGTCACTTTGGTAAGGTTGGATCTCAGATTTCAAATCTGATTCAACTTTTCTATTATCATTTTTTCAGGCTCAACTTTAGATCTATAATCTTAAGTTCATGCTTCAAGATCTCATTTTCTTTCTTCAGTATCAAAACTTCATCACTTTCCTTGATTTCATCTTCATTGTCTTTATTGGATTTTAGATGACATGTCTTATCTTTCAATTTTCCAATGTAGTCTTTAGCATCTTCATATCTTTCTTTTAAAGCATCTTTTTCTTCAATAAGAATATCAATCTTCTCAAGAGCTTCCTCTAGGTTCTTTTGTAACGGTTCCATATCCATAGGGATCTTACTCAAGTTGTTAAGCATTCTCTTAGTAATTGTTCTCTAATACCAATTGTTAGAAATAGGAAATAGTTGGGGGGAGGGGGGGGTGGAGGGTGAGGTGGGGGTACCCACAAAATGTTCCACTAATCAAAGGTATCTTGTGAAAGATATTGACTATGTTAGGAGTCTATTACATTTGTATAGTGTCTCAATCCTTGCTAGAGGGTTAGGCTTTTTTAGAAGCCTTAAACCTATTAGGAGTTTCTATATACAATTAATAAATGTATGCAAGATGATCCCACTTCCCAAAAATGCAATGAAAATATAGTTCCTTCAATACAAATATTTAGATACAAAAACCTCTTTACAATTCTACTTATATCTTCAATATCTTATCTTTCCTTTATTGCTCATTCACAAAATTTTCATTCCTCTTATCATACATCAAAATTTGCATCACATAACATTACATCAATATTACATTACATTACTTGATCACTCACTAAACTTTGCATTCGCAACATTTCCTTTATACCTTGCTAATTTACAATTATCTACCCAATCAGCCTTCATACATTAATATACTTTAAAAAATACAAAATTAACTTTTTCCCACTTAGTGTTAACATCTATAATTTCATCTCTAATTATTTAAGTAATTATTTTGTAAACAAAATAATTCCTTAACCCTAAATATTTGTTACCTCATCATGTTTTGTTCTTCCTGTATATTGTTGTAACTGGTAATCTAACCACAACTCTATTTGTACAGTCTTATGTACTTGCATAAATCATCATCACAGTGTCAGGTAGTTGTACCTAACTTCACACATGTCAAAGATAATCATGTGAATCTCTCCAACCAAAACTCTCTCAATTCTACCAGATCAACTATAAGACACTTAGATAATTTTCTAAGTATAACTACCATAACTTCATCTTCATGATTTTCCCACTTTATATTACTGATACATTTAAATAAATGACAACATCAAAATGTCTAGCCTAGCCAAATTTTCAATACCTCACACATACCACAATTGATCCATGTTATAATTATGCATAAAACATATTAAATACATAGGTCAACTAATCAAAACTCCCAAGAACACCATTTGGTGAGTCAAACCATCAAGCATCAGTAGAAACCACTAAGCATGCCAAGTCTACAACAAGCATATTGAGAAATAACATTCATCAAGATCCCACAAGCATCACTAAGCATACGTCCCATTATGAAGATCATCAACTAAGCACCATAAGCATCACTACGTCCCTTCAACCATTGATCTCCTCAAGAAAAACTACACCCAAGGACTACCCCAATAATGACCAAGCATCACCTCTTCTTAAACTAAGTTCTCCAACTCCAAGGCCAAAACTACTCCAATATATAGGACAACCAACTACCCTATGATGCTCCTATATTAGACACCCAAGGTGAAAAAATATGATTTCAGTAGATGGAAGAATATCTTCTAGAATTCAACACATAAACCCCAAAATGGTTCTCCACATACATGTCTTCCAAGTTATCAACATGTACATTCTTTCCTCTATTCCATTTCTACAAATCCTTTTCTTCAACTAACAACATTTTACTTTATCTCTTCACATCCTTCCTCAATATACCACAACTCTATTTTCCATACTAATCTACCAAGTTTCTAAACCATCTCCTTAGTAACTAGGTTATCAATACTACCACTATCCACAATCACATTCCATCAATTACCTCTATACTTACATCAAATTTTGAAAAAAATACTCATTTGACAAGGTTCCACCACCTTCTTACAAGGAAAAACTCACCAAAATAGAAATGTATCCTCCTCTTGCTTGGGTTCATTTACTGAGTGATCAACCTCATTCACCATAACATCTCTTTTGTTGCTATCCTTTTGGGAACATTCAAAACATTTGTGACCTTCTCCACAACAAAAATAAGCACCTTTAAATCTACCTTTACCCATTCTTTTTCTCTATTCAATAGGTTTTAGATTATCTTTAGCAATCTATTTATCCTTCACAGAGTGATCTTGTTTCTCATTCCCTTAGGAATCACCTTGGTGTGTTATCTATAACTTATCTTCTACCCTCAAAGCATACTGATAAGAATCCTCAACCAAATAAATCTAAAACATATCAATCTCATCTTGAATATTGAATCTCAAACCATTTACATACCTCACCACCTTTTCCTTATTAAGTTCTTTATCTCAGAGACTCCTCTGTATAATCCTTCACAAACATATCTTTCATTTTTTAGATTATGCAACCTTTTCAACAACTTAAGTTCATAGTTAATAGGAATGAACTTTTCCTTCAATTTTGTCACCATCAATCTCCACCTAGTATTATTTATTTCATCTTCCTCTTCTCTATCTCTTTTTAATTCTTCCCATCATAAAGAAGCATGTCCTTTCAACTTATTCTATGGAAACCTAAGTCTGAGTGAATCAATTATATCCTCTACCTAAAAGTACTCATCTAACTCACCAATCCAATCAATCAATTATTTTGGATTTAAAATACCTAAGAAATTAGAAATATCCATCTTATGCTTTAGCTTCAACCAAGCTTTAGATCTATCCAACTGACCAGTTCAATCTTTCATAGATCACTTCACCAAATCGATTATGTCTTCTCTTCTAGATCTAATCACCTCAAATTATTTATTATCTTCCTCATAACCATCTTTCATACCCACATTCCTTGTTATACTAGATAGAGTTGTCATAATCTCAGCGACCATATCATTCTTAATCAACTCTATCTCAGATCTAAAATCTGATCTAACATTTTTTGAAATTTTAGTATCCTTAGCATCATAGAGATATAGAATCACTCTAGGGTCAAATCTTCATAAAGGCATCTTCTAAGATCTTAAAAAAATACCTCTACAACAAATAGAAACTGGGTGCCTAGTGTCAAACCTATGTTTCTTGGAAATCAAATCACAACTTGCCACCTTGAACAAATAACAAGGAAGTATCTCACAACTCTAATAACATAGATCCACAATAAGAGTCACACAAAATATCTGTGACCATGCTCCAAAAATATTTAACTAGATCAAACCTTTTCTCTAATACCACCTAATGTAGTGCAAGGCCTAGTGAATCCCCAAAGGAGATAAGCCCCCAGTTGACAACCACAATATAAACACAACACAAGATTCAAGATTTGAGACCAAACTCCACTTCTTTATTCATAAAAGAAATGATTACATGTAATGTGTTGAGCTGTAAGCCTTCCCAGTTGCAACCAAATACAAAGAAGGTAAAATTTTTGCAAGACCTTGTAAGATCCAAGTACTCCTAGACCTTAGCTATCCCATATTTGTAACAAAACAAAAATGTGGTAAAAATTCCAAGAAAGATCTAAACTTGTGCTCACAGGTCACCAAGCAACATTCTTTTTTCCTAAGCCAATGCTCAGCTACTAGCTCTACTCTTAATTTGTGACTCCATACTCCTTTGTAAATCTTTGTTCCCTAATGCATTGACTTCACTCTAAAACACTATCCATACCCTCTTTTTGTACTTGCACAACCACAAGTTGACCTATTATAAATAGAATCATCTAGAAACCAAATAAACATAACATGCCTTATTTGACTTATGATAATCATTAAATTCATGTAGGAGAAAGAATGAAGACCTTAAATATGTCCTCTCACATCCAAAAATCTATCCAGATCACAATCATGTGAACTGCATATTAAATTCACATGTCAACTGATCTAATCTCCCAAGAATACCATTTGATGAGCCAAACCACCGAGCATGAACAACAACCATTCATCATGCCAAGTATACATAAAGTACACAAGGAAAGGACATTCATTGTGCTCCCACATGTATCACTGAGAACATGTTCCAACAAGAAGATCATCAACCATGCAACATAAGCATTCCCAAGCCCCGTCGGTTACTAAGCTTGTCAAACAAAACTACAATTAGTGACTACCCTAATAATGATCAAGCATCACCTTTTCTTCAACCAAGTTCTCTAACTCCAAGGCCAAAACCAATCCAACATATAGGATTGTCAACTATCCCAAGATGCTCCTGTATCAATAGATATATTCACAAAACCATTTCCTAAGGATGCTTTAAAGTATCTAAGAGATAAATTAGGAGTCCTTCCCCTATCCAAGATTCACTAAGTGAAGATATATGTCATGTCAATTCTTGGATGATCAAAATATCTTTATCAAGTTGATGCAAGAGTTCACTCTATGGGAGAAGGCCTAGACTTCTAAATTTTTTTTCAATTAAGAAAATATAATCAGTAAATTCAAGGTACAAGGTATAAATACAAGGTTTAATAAGTTTCTTATTAAATCTTATAGTTACCTTTGGCATTGTTGCCAATGGGGGAGAAATATTGCATGAGAAAGAATCTGTATGGGGATGATGTATATGAAACAAATAATAGCAAAGTGTTGTATAGTTAAAGAGGAAGAGAGAGAGAGAGTTAATAAAGAAATGAAGATAATATTCTATGGGAGAGATAAGTAAAGGAGAGAATTAGCCAAAAATGGAGATACTATGAGTTATTGATGTATGGAAGACAAGGTGTTGATGTTGTATGATAATGCTACTGAATAGAGAAATATTTCCAAAAGGGGAGCATAATAATGTTGTTGACTAAGTAGAGTACCTAATGTAGAACAAAGAACCCAATGAAGTCATTAGAGAGCTAAAGATGTGTTGGTATCTGATGGCATATTGTCTCATAATGTAATGTGATATGTAATGATATGTTTCCATCAATTGCAAAGGGGGAGGTTGTTTTCCCAACTGATAATGTTGTTAATGTATATGACTGAGTCATATCAGTTGTTATGTTGTCATTAATGTCAAGACTTAATTGGAAATATATTATGCTAATTCACTAGAGTATCATATCATTTGACTGATGAAGATGATTTGAAGAAAGTATAATGATAAGTCTATGGATTTCAATGGACACTTTATGAATCAAACTTTGACATTATTATGTTTGTTTGATTATTTTGCATGAATTGATTAAGACTTGATATAATGTCTAAGAAAGATAGTTTGGTCAATGAGTGAAGAATATTATTATTAAAAAAGATACTACAAATGTCACTAAGTGTATGAAGAAGTAAAATATTTATAGTATTAATCAAGAAAGAATAGTGTTAACCGAGCATAGTATTGATCGAGTGGTTGTAGTGTTAACTGAGCAAGGGAAGGAAGAGAAATTTAGAAAATATTTAATTTGAGGCCAACATTTGATGGAAATAAATATTGTTTAAGAAGTTTCAAAGATAAGCATGCAGTTAGTTATGAGATCAATGACTGGAAAAATTCAAAGAAGATCTATTGAAGATGATTTAAATTGAAGCACATGGTTCAAGGTAAAGGTGTAATATCCAAGTTTCTAGATTCAATGAATCTAAGCTAGATGAAGATGACATGATTTTGATTAAGCAATAATTTGATGAAGTGACAATTGTTTTTCTATTTAAGGCACAAATGCATTATTCATTATTTCTAATCAAGTTGAAGAAGATGATTGATATCCAAAGGATAACCAAGAAGAATTGCATTATAAAGATCAAGCAAGAGAAGTGCTAAGCTGATGGGTAACTAAGGAGATCAGCCACAGGGGAGTAGACAGAAGAAAGAGGATGCATAGAGGAAAGTGGTGTAGGAGCACCTGCATAAAGAGTTTTTTCATTTCATTTCCACATGTACATATGTCCATCATGAATTAGGATAGATCATGTTATTCATGTTTGATAGGTTGTGTTCATGTCATCTAGTCTTTTAATTACATTTAGTTATAATAAAGGCTTATTTTGCAAGGCACTTACATGATTTGGCAAACCTATAAGCCATCATGTTAAAGTTGTCAACTAGCCTATAAGAATGTAATTAGTTCATTTAATTAAATATTAGGATCATCTAAGTGCTTCATAGGGATCACACAAATAGAAATGCATGGTAGTTCAATATTGCTTGCATAATACAAAGTTGCACTTTTAAAACTAGGAAATTCTAGAAATTTTAGAACTATAAGAGTCTTTTAAATACACAAGAACTCAAAAGACCAAGAGTCACATTTATATATGTTTTTTTGATCAAATTATATAATAGGGAAAATGTATGAACAACGGAAAGGGTTTTTTTGACAAGTTTGGATATAGAAACAAGAGAGATTTTTTGATTTTTGAAAAAACATGTTTGTTGCTATCTGGTTCCCATTTATATATGAGACCTAGTTAAGGTCTAAAACCTATATGGTTGGATAGATATTCAAATTATTTTTCTAACCAATCAAGTTGGAGGTTCTAACTCTTTTGTATGAGGGAGAAAATTGAAATTTACTGAATAGTGGTTAAAATTTTGGGTATTGTTCTTCACTTTTTTTATCTTGTTTCCAGCTTTGTCACGTGTTTGTGTGGAAGGATAAGGGTTTGAATCCTTCATAAAATTTTAGGAGGTTGGAATATCTTTCAAATGAATCATATTTTAAGTCTTGAGATGCTAGGATGTGTGAGATATGATAAAATCTTTGATAGAAGGTCTAAATTTGCTTGAAAACAAAGGGTTTTGCAAAGAAATTTTTTATTTTTGATATCTCTGCATCACTATTGGTATCAGAGTTTGGGGAAAGCTCTTGAAAAAATTGGGTTTTATGTCAAAATCAGAGTCTAAAGCTGAGACATCAAACATGGTCACCAATGCTGAATTGGTAAAGAAGATTCAAGAACACGAGAAAACCAATAAGTAGTTATTGGATGAACTTAAGAAGTTGAAGGGCCAGATGGAGAAAAGAGTAAGGGTTTCCTTAGACCAAGAGGAAGAAAGGGAAGAATAAAATTCCCCTAAGAAAGAGGTGGTTAACTTGCTTATAGACCAAAGATACTTCATAGAAGCCCTTGAAAGAGTTGGCAAGAAGGATGCCAATGGTGACCTGCCCATCTTTTCATGCAAGATGGATATTGATGCTATTATGGATTGGATATAATCCTTGAATAACCATTTTTAATGTGACAATGTAGTAGAAAAAGATAAGATAAATATTTCCAAGTCAAAATTGAAGCGAGTAGCCCTCACTAGGTAGAATTTCACCCAAGGAGAAAGGGTCAAAGAAGGTAAGAACATGGTAAATTCATGTGGTGGGATAAGTAACAAGGTAAGAGAAACTTACCTACCTAAGGATTATGAAATCCAACTACATAGAAGAAGAAAAAAATTAATACAAAAGGAGCTAGATTTCACAACCTATACCGAAGAATTCCAAAAATTGAGCCTAAGGGCAAAACAAAGTGAATGTGAAAGTGTAAAAGTTGCTAGATACCTCAATGGATTGAGGTTGAACATTCAAGAAGAACTTAATCTATTTTTTCTTGATATAGTTTAGAAATATTATCAATTAGAATTGAAGGTGGAAGCCAAATTGAAGAGAAGAGAAGAGAAAAATAGTAGAGGAAGGGGAAGAAACCAAAGGGGAAGAGGAAACTTCCAAGGAAGAGGACAAATCCATGAAGATCATATGAGATAAAGCAAGAAACTAGTCAAAGTGAAGGAAATTTCAAAGGTAATTTTAGAGGTAGAAGAGGCAATTCAAGAGGTAGGTTTGGTGATGGAAGGGAAAGTCCAATAACTTGCTTAAATTCCAATAAGGAGGGACATTATGCATATAAGGGCTAGATAGATCTAGTTCAAGTTCACAAGGTGAAAGAATAACACATTTGGTACAAGATAATGAATACCAAGAGAAGGAGATGGATGATTTAGATAGTGTATCTAAAAGAGGAGAAAATTTGATGATGAGAAGAACACTTTTGAAGGTGCGTACTACCATGGAGCCACCACAAAGGAAGACCATCTTTAGGACTACTTGCAACTCAGAAGGTAAGGTATGTAAAGTCATTACTGACTCGGGATCTATTGAAAATTTAGTTTCTCTTGAGATGGTTCAAAAGTTAAAACTTAGGAGAGTACCTCATCCTTTTCCCTATAAGGTTTCATGGCTAACAAAGGGTCAAAAAACTCTTGTAAATGAGCAAGCATGGGTCAATTTTTAGATTGAAAAGTATAAGGACAGAATTTTGTTTGATATAGTTGACATGCATGCATGCCACCTATTTTTTGGTAGGCCTTGGAAATATGATTTGTAGAGACAATGTGATGGAAAACTTAATGTATACACCATAAAGAAGGATGGAAAGGTGATTAGATTGATTCCATTTGTTGATCATGAAGAAGTGGAAGAGAATAAAGAGAGGGGAGCCAAAATTATGATGGTTGATAAGAAGGAGTTCTTACAAGACATGAAGGATGAACCTAAGCCTTGTTTTCTTTTGAGAGATAAACCAAAAACATGAGGATTAATTGAAAATGACGAGAAGAAGGCTAAAACAAAGAAAGCAATTCCTAGTGAAGTGAAAGCACTTTTGGATAAGTATGAAGGTTTTATTTTAGAAGGTATGCCAAAGTCTTTACCACCTATAAGAGACATTAGTCATTGTATTGATTTCATTCTTGGAGCTACTTTACCAAATAAGGATGCATACAAGATGACACCTCAACAAAATGAGGAGATTGCTAGACAAGTAAAGGAGTTGCTAGATTCTGGCTTAATTGCAAAAATTTTAAGTCCATGTGTTGTAATTGCTATTTTGGCACCCAATAAAGAGGGACCATGGAGTTTGTGCACTTATTCAAGAACCATTAATAAGATTACAATCAGATATAGGTTTCCAATGCCAAGAATTGAAGATTTGCTTAATTTCTTGGGAGGTACAAAGTATTTCTCCAAGATTGACTTAAAGAGTGGGTACCATCAAAACTAATGATGGATAGTATGAGTGGAAGGTAATGCCATTTGGACTCTCTAATGCTCCTAGTACCTTCATGGGACTTATGAATGAAGTGCTCAAAGACTTAAATGGTAAGTCCATCATAGTATATTTGGATGACATATTAATTTTAAGCAAGACAAATGAAGAACACCTAAAGCACATTGACATGGTTTTGAGAAGACTTTATGAGGAGAAATTGGTGATAAACTTGAAAAAGTTCTTGTTCATGCATGAAGAGCTGACGTATCTTGGTTTTGTGATCTCCCAAAGTAGCTTGAAGATGGATAAAGATAAGGTAATTGCTATACTATCTTGGCCACCTCCTAAAGTAGTTAGAGATGTTAGAAGCTTTCATGGTCTTGCTACATTTTATAGGAAATTCATAATAAATTTCAGTCATATATGTGCTCCTATGTTAGAAACTATTAAAGGTGGAAGAAAGTGTAAGTTTGAATAGAGTCAATCAACAAATGAAGCTTTTGAATTTCTTAAGAAAAATGTTAGTGAGTAGCCAATTATTTATTTACCTAATTTTAACAAAGTTTTTCAAGTAGAATGTGATGCTAGCAAGGTTGTTATGGGGTTGTTCTTAGTCAAGAAGGAAAACTAGTGGCTTTCTCAAGTGAAAAGCTAAATGAAGCCAAGAAGGAATAATCTTCATATGACTTAGAAATGTATGCTTTGGTTCAAACCATCAAAAGGTGGAGACATTACTTATTACCAAAGGAGTTTTTTGTGTATATGGATAACCAAGCACTTAGTTTTTTGAATAGCCAAGACAAGCTAAGTCATATGCATGTGAAATGGGTGGAGTCTTTGTAGGCCTATACCTTCATCATCAAGCATAAGAAGGGTATAGAAAACAAGGTTGTTGATGCTCTTAGTAGAAGGAACATGATTGTCTCCCAAATTCAACTAGAAAGTGTGGGAATTGAAGTAGATCTAGATTTTGGTGAAATCTACAAGGTATGTATGGAGTTTGGTGATAGATACCATGTTGATTTTTCTAATTTTTTGATACAAGACAAAGTTCTTCTCAAAGGAGGGCAACTATGTGTACCTAGGTGCTCTATGAGGTCAAATATTGTAAAAGAGAAGCATAGTGGAACAATGTGTGGACACTTTGGTTTGGATAAAACCTTAGAATTGGTTAGAAGGTATTATTATTGGCTTAAACTTCATACTAATGTTAGAAACTTTATGGAAACATGTATGATTTGTCAAAGAGGACTACAAATGAAGGTTTCTATCTACCTTTGCTAATACCATCTAGGCCACAGGAAAGCATAACAATGGATTTTGTAATGGGGCTGCCAATAAAAAAAAGAGGGCATGATAGTATGTTTGTTGTAGTTGATAGGTTCAGCCAGATGGTTCACTTCTTACCATGTAAATCAACCAATGATGTTTCCCATGTAGTAGATCTCTTTTCCAAATAAGTCTTAAGGATTCATGGGCTACCTCTCAACATAGTTTTAGACAGGGATGTGAAGTTTGTGGGACACTTTTGGAGGACTTTATGGAGAAAAATTGGAACCAATTTATCATTCTCATCAGCCTATCACCCTCAAAATTATGGGCAAATAGAGGTAGTTAATAGAACATTGGAAAATTTGTTGAGATCACTCACAAGAAAACATGGAGAAAAGTGGGATGCAATCATACCCCAAGCTGAATTTTCATATAATGAATCCATCAATAGGAGTACATGAAAGTCACCATTTCAAGTGGTGTGTGGAATTCATCCTAGAGGGATCTTAGAGTTAAGAGATATGAGTTCACAAGAACAAGTTAGTGCACAAGGAGAGGAGTTTGCTATAGCCATAAAAGAGATCCATGATGAAGTCAAAAAAGAACCCCAAAAAGCCTTTGAAAAGTATAAGAAGCACGTAGATTAGACAAGGAGACACTTAGGATTTGAAGTTGGAGACTTAGTGTGGGACAATCTCAAGAAGGAGAGGCTACCAAAAGGTAAACATACCAAGCTCATGTTGAGAAAACTAGGTCCTTGACAAATAGTGAAGAAGTTTGGAACCAATGCTTATGAGATTCAATTGTCACCTAAGATTGGAATCTCTCCCATATTCAACATAGCAGACCTCACACAATTCAAAGTAGCCAATGAAGGAGTTGATACAGGGAAATTTTTTGATGTAGAAGACGTTAGAAAATCTACCATTAAAGGAGACTCCAAAGCTAGAGAAGATACTTGACACCAAAGTAGTGAAGAAGACAAGAGGAAAGGAGTACAAGAAGTACTTGATAAAAATTAGAGGCTATTCTAATGTATATTTTGTGTGGATGATAGAGGAAGATATAAAGAAGAAGGGTACCACTCTACAAGAGCTCATCTCAAGTGGGCTTGAGATAAATTTGCCCAAGGTGTATTTACAGGAGCACCTATATAAAGATTTTTTTAATTTCATTTCCACATGTACATATGTCCATCATGCGTTATTATAGATTATATTATTTATGTTTGATAGGTTGTGCTCATGTCATCTAGTCTTTTAATTGCATTTAGTTATAATAAAGGCTTATTTAGTAAGGCATTTACATGATTTGGCACACCTATAAGCCATCATGTTCAAGTTTTCAAATAGCCTATAAACATGTCATTAGTTAATTTAATTTAGTATTAGGATCATCTAAGTGTTTCATAGGGGTCACACAAATAGAAATGCATGGTAGTTTAATAGTGCTTGCATAATACAAAGTTGCACTTTTAAAACTAGGAAATTCTAGAAATTTTAGAAGTATAAGAGTCTTTTAAATACACAACAACTCAAAAGGCCAAGAGTTGCATTTTAATATGATTTTTGGGTTGAATTATATAATAGGGAAAATTTATGAACAATGAAAAGGTTTTTTTGACAAGTTTGGACATAAAAACAAGAGAGATTTTTTTATTTTTGAAAAAATGTTTGCCGCTATCTGGTTCCCATTTGTATATGTGACCTGGTTGAGGTTTGAAACTTATATGGTTGGATAGATATTTGAATTAACTTTCCAAAACATCTAGTTGGAGGTTCTAACTATTCCGTATGAGGGAGAAAACTAAAATTTACTGAACAATTGTTAAAATTTTGGGTATTGTTCTTCACATTTTTTTCTTGTTTCCATCCTTTTTATGTGTTTCTGTCAAAGGATAAGGGCTTGAATCCTTCATAAATTTTTAGGGGGTTGGAATATATTTCAAATAAATCATATTTTAAGTCTTGAAATGCTATGATGTGTGAGATATGATAAAATCTTTGACAGAAGGTCTGAGTTTGCTTGAAAACCAAGGATTTTACAAAGAAATTTGTTGTCTTTGATATCTTTGCATCAAAAAGAGATAAAGAGAAATAGAGATATGAACAAGAAAAGGTAGTTTTATATCGAACATTTCATTACAGTGTTACTCTCTAACTATTTTAGTATAAAATTTCTTAACCGGGTGGACATAAAAAGTCTTATTTATAAATCCATTGTATGATGACATTTTGTTGAATATTTTGTAAGACTTCTAGAGAAATCCAATTAATAAATTTTTTAGGAGTGATAAAGTCTAGATGATCTTTATTGTAAATCCCTTAACAAGGCCACATTAATAATGTGTATGCAACCTTTAACAAGGTTAACTCCAAACAGAGCTCACTTTAGAAGAGTAAAATTTTTGGGTTCTCAATCTTAGATGGTTTTTCCCTTAATTAGGTTTCCACATTTGGAATATTATTGTGTCGCATGCTTATTTCATGTTTACTATTTATTACTACAACTCAGTACACAAAATAAAGTTTACTCTAATTCTTAGCATATGAAGTTATCAATTTACTATGAGGATTAAATTTAATGTTTGATTTGTTTATCAAACTATTTGGTTGAAAGGTAAAAGTTTTAAGTTGTTGAAAAGTGTTTAAGGACCTTTAGGGTAATTGTTTTTAACTAATTCAACCCCTTCTCATTTATCTAACAACATAATGATTGAGAGAAAATTTTAAATATTAAATCTACTAAGAGACCACTTAAGTCCAAAACTTGACTTAGTGCAAAGAGGTCTTGAGACACTTCTTGATGTTAAGTCTTCATATGATAAATTTTCTTATACTAATCTTAATGGAGTAAAAGTAGCATCTTATGCACTTTTTAGAGTAGTGAGTATCGTAGATGTAGTTAGAAGTTCATGGGACACAAAAGATTCAAACTTAAAGAAGAGCTTTTTTGATTGTATGACTCTTTTTGGACTCATTCAGTTTGAGGAAAGAAGAAGAAGGCACCAAATTTTTTACTTGAGTATAAATTTTGACTCACATTTTATCATTAATTTCAAAGGGGTAGTGATGGGCAAGAAAACATTGTAAGTATTGTATACATATGCATAATGAAAATATTGTAAGGGGGAGTAATAAGTTAGATAGAGTATAATCTAAGAGGGACTACAATATCCATTGATGATAGAATGAATGATGAATGATCCACAATTTTCTAAATTTTTAGAAGGCCACAAAGTTTGCAATTTTGAGATTTTTTTATACTTAGCCAAAATTTTCCATATGTTTCCATCAATGCCAAAGGGGGAGATTTTTGGAAATTTAGCTAGTGTAATTTTAGGTTTGTCATTTATGGAAACATATCACTCATTTTGAGATGGCATAAAAAAAGGATAACTTTAGTGTTGGTTTACTTAGAACTAAGTATAATGATGGTAAACAAGGTATAGATAGATAGTAATGTTCAAAAAAAGATTCACTAGAATAATATTACATTAGGAAGACTCAAAATAAGGTAATAAAAACACCATAGAAAACACATGCAAGGCTAAAGACAATAATGCAAAGTTTTGGGTGACTAATGGGTTGTTTACTAGAGACAAGTTTGACAAGAAAAAAGAGGGTAAACAACATATTCTTGGCATTTTGGTGAAGGAAATATTTTAGCTTTCCAAAATAATTAACTTACAAGGTTGGGATGAAATCCTATATGTTAATCCATACATGGTAGAATCTAATTTGAAGATTTGGTAATGTGCAAGGAAACACAAGGTCAACTAGACCATTTATATATATATAGGACTTATCTTTTTGTTTAGAAAAGGATGTCATTGTATTTTTAGATATAATATTTATATGTGCACTTTGTATGATTGGTATAAATGTAAAATTGATGTACAAAGTATATAATAGAAGTTGTATGATTATTGTGTGAAGAGGAACTACACTAACTAATCAAATATTTAAGATATCAATAGCAATCAAAGATCTTTTGTATCTATCTTTATAAATGACTTGCACAGTTGTATATGCATGTTTGGTTAGTGGGCTCATCCTATATTCTATATTGTAATTACTATTGGAATATTTAGGAAAAGTGGGATGCTAAGAGGGAGGCAGGGTGGGGGGGGGGGGGGTGTTGGTGTAAATACGTATTTACTATTGACACTTACTTAAGTTTACTTAGGTTAATGCATTATTTTAATATTTATTTATTAGTCACCTAGGAGTATGTGCACTCTTGTGAGTTGTTATGTTGAAAACATAGGAGTTTGCACCTCATTTATTCATATGGTGTCTACAACATCTCCACTTGAGATACACCTTGTCATTCTTATCCTATCATCTAGAATGATGGATAAGATGGGTGCTTAGTTGTCATGCTTATCTCCTGGCTCTTTCTAGAGACATTCTAGGTACTTCCTAAGATACCTTTATATAAAAACACTCCTAGTGTGTACATTTATCACATACAATATAGAGAAATGTATGAGGACATACTTTGATATATTGATCATACTCCTGTAACGCCCCGCTCGGGAACCCAAGAGAAATAAACCTAACATGTTACAATGTTTACTGAACTATTTTTTTTTTTGAAGTTTAAACAACATCAAGATAACATTAATGCGGAAGCAATATGAACATACACAACAAATACACATTTGCAATTACAGATATAGTTTCAATTCCTCAAAGGTTCCTTTACGTTGAGTCACATTTAATAATCTTAAATTAATTAGTTTAAGTTTCAAGTACAATGTCTCAAGATCATAAAGGAATAACAGATACATAGTCGCATAAGCAAATGCATAAGTATAAACAATACAATGAAAGTACATCCAATCAATAACATCCACTGCACATGTCGCAGGGTATGTGAAAATAGATACTGTACAACAGAATACATGATAACATATATACTTCATCTGAAAAGAAGTCTCTGAGATAAGAAGTAAGAATGATAAAGGTACATCTTCTACAACGAACATCCAATAGCTGGAAATGTGAAGGGGAACCCAAATGGTAAGAAGGCACTACCTCCCGACCGCGTGGTTACCTAGTCAGGCTTCCACTCCCACCGTACAGGGAAGATAATGAACGATCCACAAACGGCTATCAAACATAAAACATTCCTAGGCAAGGTACCCCTAATAGCCAAAACTACCTCAAAGGTAACACATGCTACTCAAGAAGATAAAATAATCCAAAAGTAAGAACGCTCAATCCAATACCGACACCACATAACCAAACATCATACACAAACCAAGTATAAACCAAATACCAAGATCACAAGATAAAGTCAACAAAAGATAATCCTCCTCAAGTCAAAAACCACATGTCAAAAGTACAACATAATGAAACACCAATCATCATCAATGAAAGTAAGTAACCACAATAAACACATCCAACAATAGATACACCACCAACAATAAGTACACCACATCCAACAATAAGTACACCACCAGAGATACACAAAAACTACAGAGGAGACTTAGGCTACATACTAGGGAGTGTCATCACATGGCTGCTTGAGTTACCCTGGACTGATCTCTTAAGAGACCCCGGACCCTCAAGCGTTGAGTTACCCTGGACTGGTTACTATGAACCCCGAACCCTCAACATCACACATATGGAAACTAGAAAGCCCTCTCAAGAAGATGAGGCACTCATCTGATTCCCATCCTTAGTCTATACAAGCACTAAAGGCATGGGTAGATCAAATATCTCTAACTTATCTTTTTAGTGTGTTTTCCCCCCCATAAATTTTAATTGCTAGATTATCACTTATTACATAACTTGCATTAGGTTACCCTGGTACTGACCACTTTGGGTCCCGGACCCCTATGCAAGCCACTCCCAAGTCACATACCTAGACAACCTCTCCTAAGCACATAAAAACACAGTTGTGTCCCATACCACAACACCCATAAAGATCAAACTCGGTTCCTTAACAGGCAACCTGATAACAAGATGGTTCTCCCATCCAAGTACACATAATTTCTCCACAAGATAAACCTCATAAATATAATCTCCAATATGAATCACAAAACACATCACAACATCTAATCCCATAAATAGTATACAAGAAATCTAACAAAACCTCTGGTGTACATCCTAGACTAGTCGACATCTAAACAACACCAAAATCCAAAAAGAAATATAGACAGTACATAGAAAACATCATAGTCTCACAGTTGGATTTGATTGATAATATATTGTTGAATTAATGTAAGGTTTCAATTTTCGTTTTCAATATAAGTTTCAATTTGTGTTTCAATGTATGTTCAAGTGTATACGATTCTCAGTATTACTCATACAATACACCCGTGTATTTGTTTGAATTAAGGTTTTAAATTTCCAGTTTAATACATGTTTTCAAGTAAGTAAGTTTTTCAGTTAACCTTCATAATTAACCCTTGCAATTAAACTTATTCTTGTTCATATAATAACATATCAAGACCTAGAAGTAATATTAATCATTTATTAAATTATTCGATTACTAAATAGAAATATTTCCCAATTCCATTAATAGTTCAAATGGTTAAATAGTAAATATTATTAACCATACCACTGCTGTCGTAGCCTGCGTCAGCAGCGTACGGCATCGGCAGGGGTTATAAAAAATTTTGTTTTTTTTTTTTTTTTTTTTTTTTAACTAAGTCAAATTTCAATAATTTTGTTTATTAGAAGAACAACCCTTCTAATAAATTTAGATAAATTATTATATATGAAAATTTTAAGAATTGTATTATAATTCTATATTCTTTATTTTATAATATTTTTCTCAGCAAACTTCATAACAATATTATTTTAATATATACATATTTTAATAACATTTACGATATAAATCTGATAGGAAAAATAAATTGAACCCTTCGAATTTTTAATCCTAAGATTTTCATTCCCAAAAACAAACCCCTTCCAAATTTAAATTTCTTAATTCCATTTTAATTCAAAACCCAAATTTCAATTTAATACTAAATTTCTTTCAGAAGTAAAATAAGGTTTTCTAAATAGTTTTTCAATCCCGATTCAAATCGCAAAAGATTCAGAAGAAAGGTAGCAAGATTCATTCAATAAAATTTGAGAAAGCAATTTCCAACAAGTACGAAGAAGACAAAGATCCGAAAGTGTTTCTAGAATGGTTCACAAACCCTACCTTGATCTGATGCTAATAATCTGGTGAAACCCTTGCTAATCCAAACCCTTCCAAGCTTTCAAAGATTTCTTTGCTCCCCTTTCCAAAAGTGTGTTCCCTGAAAACTTGTCCCCCTAATAATGACCCCAAAACCCTCTAATATAGAATTTAATTACCTTTAGGGTTTCTGTCTCCACAACTCTAAAATAATAATTACTTTATTTAATTAATTCATTCATGCACAATTAATTTCCCTTTTAATTAAAATTATTATTTTATTATTCCTTTCATGCATGTTAAGTGAATTGTTAAATTACTTTATTTAACTTTCCACTTTACTTTAATAAATTTATAACTTTTTAAATCTCATGTGCACATTATTAAAATATCTTTATTCAAGTTCACAATTTTATCATTTAATTAATTTTATTTTTAACTCATGCATAATTCATGCGAACTATAATCTTTATGATAATTAAATATCTTTTCACTTTTGATTTCATTTTTAGAAACTTAATTGATAAAATATTTATTAACTTAAATAACAATAATATTTAGCATTTATTTAAAAATGCACTCTAAATATATTATTATTAAATTAAATAAATATAATCAATCACGTTCTAAATTTAAACTTTAACTTTTATCTCCAATATTTAATTCTCTCTCATTTAATTAATTCATTCATGCACAATTAATTTCCTTTTTAAATTAAAATATTCTTTTATTATTCCTTCATGCACTTTAAGTGAATTGTTAAATTACTTTATTTAACTTTCCACTTTACTTTACTTTAATAAATTTAATAACCTTTTAAAATCTCATGCACACTTTCTTAGAATATCTTTATTAAGTTCACATGTTTTTTTTATCTTTTAAATTAATCTCTTATATTTAAAACTCATTCATGCGAACTTAAATCTTTTCCATAAATTAATATCTTTTCCTTTTTAATATATTTTGAACGTTTAATTTGATAAATATTTATTAACTTAAATAACAATAATATTTAGCATTTATTTAAAAATGAACTCTAAATATATTATTATTAAATTAAATAAATATTATCATGTTCTAAATTTAATCTTAAAACTTTTATCCTCCAATTCAATTCTTTATATTTAATTAATTTCTTAATTAATTAAATATAATTAAATATTCATAATATCATAATAATTCTCCATTAAATTAAATTATTAGTTTAATCTATTAATTAGACTTAATTAATAGAAAATACATCAAAGACTCACAAAACAACATACGCATAAAATACTCACGGGTTTAAAAAGGGTAGACAGTCTGTTACGAGTCCTCCTTGCAGGAAAAGTATTATAGGCTTATGGCTAGGATTGGACCTGATCATTATCTTCTCATTCTCACCATTTGAGTATTTGTAATAGGGCACGCTCATCCTGGCAATTCAGGGAAGTCGATGCTCGGGACCTGCATCCTGCATAAAAGACGAGCATGTACATGTATATAATATATCTAAACTAAACAGACAATGGCGGGGAGTGGTTCATCATGTAGATCCCGACTAGCAGGTGACTACGACTCCCTCCCTTAACCACATCAAACACGTCAGACAGAAAGATAAAATAAACACGCACACCATACACATGCAAGTATGGGGTAATTATCGTAAAAATCACAAGTCTAACATCAAATGCGTACATATAATAATGCATCTCTATCAATACAACATAATCATCATTAAAGACATCATGTTAACATTTTTATGAAAGAAACCACATTTACTAACTAGGAATCATCAAAATACCATTAACAACACATGAATGAAATCAACTAAGCAATAATAACCGATACATTTGTAATCAAAATCATGAAATAATATGATAATATTACAAATCTAGTATCTCTAAACTAATCAGTGCATAAAATCAACCTAAAAGAATTTGACAATGATAACAGAAATGCAAACTAGGGGCAGGCACTACAACTCCTTTTTGGTCTATAATTGTGCTTGTGTTCGAGCTCTATGATCTTGGGTGAATATTTCCCTAAGACAAATTCTTACATGGTATCAGAGCTATACCAAATTCTTATAGGGGGGATAAATCAATATCCTTAAAAAATTTGAACTCTTCAAAATATGACTAGCCCTTATGATTTCTATACTTGGTAGACATGCATGATCACAACTTCATAAATTAAAAAAAAAACGTAAATATAGATAATCTACTTCATCATAAGAAAATAAGAATAAATCATAAAATTATCACACATGACACAAATATTTGGTCATGCAGGAACCCTTGGTTAGATGGAAAACTATAGTGGGGATGACACTCACAAATCCTTCACTACTACATCAAGAGGTTTCCTATTAGGGATTACAAAAGTTTTCACTTCTATTGACTTACTTTGTTAGGACTTATACAATAGGATCTATCAAAATTGACCTTTCTTAAGGATTTCACAACACTTATACAAAATATGCACTTAGTTAAGATATTTACAATAAAGACTATTAGGTCTACCTTGTTAAAGGATTTTTTGCTGCCACAATGGTAAGAAAGTAATGTTAAAATGATATGATTGAATGCAACTTACTTTGTTGTTTAGATCCATCTTATGATCAACACTATATCACCTCTTATGATTGATATATCCATTCATTCCTTAGTTGTTGCATGGTAACTCTACTATGCAGTAGGTTAATGACATCTTTATTTCATCAACATATCCCCTTCTCAACATAATAATATCAACAAAAACCTTAAATATTTCTACATAGGTCCTCGTAAAGAAACCTTTTTATATCTAAAATACCTAACCTAATTAGGGTTTAAGAAACTAATAGAATTCATAGATGATCAAGATCTACGATCTATATTCATCCTTATCATCTCCTTCATCTTCCTTTTATTTCATTGGCTTACACTTTGTCTTGGAATTATCACCAATCATATCTCTCTTTTCAAAACAAATTTCCAAATATTCCTCTTGATCATGAAAACAACTTTTCCTACTCATTGGAACTGAAATACTCTGAATTCACAAACTTTTATGTCCTACATATTTATCTCGATAAACTCCATCTTCTGGCTTGGTAAAGGTGATGGTATTTAGTAATATTGTAGCTTGATAGTGGTGGTCTCAGTCAATTAAACCCATTCTTGGTATACCCATCCCTAGTTGGTGTATACATTACTCGATAACCACTAGCTCAGTATCTATTCTGACTTGGCTAACCTGTTAACTTGTAAATACTCCACTCAGTATCTTCATGTGCTTGATCATCATACTTTGAATCGATGACTATGTTTACAAACCAATATCTTTATTATTCATTGACTATCCTTTTTGCACCAATGATGACATTTAAATGCACATAGGATTTACATTCCCCTCTTTGGCATTAGTGGAAAAAAATCTATGTAGATGATTTAATGGAAATTTTATATGACTCCTCAATATATACTTCCTCCCTGATATACATTGTGTTTTGTAAAATATTTTTGAAAACCATTTGGCATAACATTTTAACCTTATATCTCCCAATATTCATAATTATATCTCCCCCTATCAACATAGATAATACACATATACATATCTTTCTCCCTTTACAAAAATATCAAACATATCTTCCCCTTTTTTGACATTGATGCCAACAAGTAAACTAAGAAATGTGTAATTTTTTAAGTAGGTGGTAAACTTCGTCATCTTCTACAATTTCTCCTTAATGGCCTTTTTAAAATGGGGAATGTCACATAACTTCTGAAATAATAAAATTACATTTTAAATGGGAGCTTCAAACTTAGTCACCATTGTCGAAAGTATCACTTATTCAATAAAAAAAAATTTGGGAAAAATTGTTTGGGCAACCTCTTCTTGCCATGCTCCATTAACTTTTCTTGTGTATCTATATCAGAGCATTCACCTTCTCCATTATGAATGCCAATTGTTCCAATATGAGATCTTTCTCCTCCAAAGGAGTATCAAGCATAGATTTTAGTAAAATGTCCTTGACATCACTCAATACCTATGTATTCTTCATTTCCTTTCTTAGTAAATCATGTTATGCCTTCCTAGAACATAACTCTCCATACTCTTTCAATGCTTCAGGGTCTAGAGTGTGGGGATCAAACTCGGTTATAATGATGACTTCATCTAAAGTCACTAGATTTGTCTTAGTCTTTTTTCTTCTTCTTCTTGTCCTTAGATGTGGCGAAGCTAGTGCTTAGTGATACCTTTTGTGGCACATGAACCTTCTTCTCCTTGTTTTCCTTTGTAGGCACATTGTCTTTCTTCTCTTCTTGTTCTTTCCTCTACTTGAGGACTAACTGTTGAATATTTTATTCATGTGGAAATTGAGGTTATTCCCCAATAGGCTCAATTATTTCTTTCTCCTATTCACCTTGTGAAATTTTCTTAGGTTGATCTTGGTTGTCTTTCTCCATCACTCAGAGGTCCTTGAGCTCCTAGCCTATTACTTGTGCAAATAGAAAAATTATCTATTGTGGCCATATTTTTCTCTCCTTCATTATGAGTTGAACCATCATTACCTTCATTATTTTGTCTATTTTCTTTATTTTCTTCTCCTTGGTCGGTTTGGCCTTGTTTCTCAATTTTCTATGTATTTGTATCCATAGGAATATTAATAAAAAATAAAATTAAAGAATCATTGGTATTATTATTTATAGATGTTGGCTCATTTTGTGCTATACGTCATTTATAAGATTTGATTTTCTCAATAACTAGTGCATAGTGAGGTCTATGCACATTTGTTGACTCAGTGAATGATCGGTCTTCAAGGTTCTTATTGGTATTAGCCATCACATCTTGATCCTTATTTACATCATTATATGGATCTTCTCTTGTAAGATCTAATTGTAACATTATCATTAGTATCCTTGACCATATTGTAGATATCGTCAACAACATTCTAAATAGAAATATTTTCATATTCATCTTATTAATTATCCAATTTAAGTTGTTGCACAGGCTTGGTGTTTGACACCTGAATGGTCTCCTCAGTGTCTTTGATGTTAAACATTTTTTCTCATGCCTTTTTTCTATCTGTATCCACATCTTGAAGTCCTCCTATTAACACATATAGTATTCTTTGCTTGTGCCAAAATCTTTTTTGATATCTTTGCATTGCTTCTTACATCTTTGATTCTAGTGAATTTGGCATGACAACAACAAGTGTACTTTCTCTCATTTGTCTCTCAATATTGCATGCATACCACCATCTAGTAATAATTTTTATGTATAATTAATCTAGAATCATATTTCCAAAGTCAATAGGTGCATATTTGAACTTGTATATCATATTCATAAAAGCATCTTCAAGTTTCAAATTATCTTCATCACTTAGTGATGGGTATTTGAAATGTCTAAATGTTTTTGGTCCTCTAGTTTCTCATATTGATTCAACAATCTCATCTACAATTTTCAGCCTTCTTACTTATAGCCACTTTGAGTTGGTTTATATCATATGATTTAGTCTTGTCATTGTCCTCTTCAACAATAAATTTTATTCTCCTCCTCTTTTTTGTTGACTAGAGGATGCTTGTACATCCTTCCTTTGTTGATATGTTTTTGTTTGTGATTGTGTAGGCTTGATTATCTTAGCAACTCATTTCCTAGTACATGGGGTGGCAAGTGTAGCAACTCTAGTCCTCGAGTGAGTTTCCTTTGGACTCTAAGGTGTAACTAAATATTTTATTTTCCCCTTCTTGTATTTTGGTACATCCACCTCAACCTCTTCTCCTACAAATTATTCTTCACTAACATCTTCACCATGTCCATTAGTTAACATTAAAACTAACTTCTCTTTTCCTTCATAGAATGCAACTACTAGATTATCAATTATATTTCTATTTTTAACTCTCAATTCTAGGAGCCAATATATCAATCTTTATTCTTTTCTTTTCTTTCTCATAAGCACCAAAAGACTTAGCCTTCCTATTTACATATTCATTCAATAGGGATTCAATTGCTTCACTAGCTTAGTCAATATTGATTTCATATTCTATGGGATCTAACCAAGAAAGTCCTAGTTCAACAACTTTCATCAAAGTAGTGTCAGTGTCCACTAGAAAACATATATCATCTCTATACTTCTACACTAATTGGGGAGGTATCCTAAAGCTTTAGGGTATTCTTTCCTTAAAATCATTAAGATATCCAAACATAAAACTATCAAAATTGTCACCTAAACTCTTAATGTACTCATTTATTTGATAAATTATGGGCCTTTTCACATCCCAATTTACATAACAGTAGGGAAGTCATTTTGCAAGTAAAAGAACATACATATCAATAGAGATTCATACTTGTAGGTGTTGTTCTTTTCTACCCAAATAGTCTTCATGGTTTCTTCAAATTTCTTTAATTGTAGCTCGACTAGGTCTAGCTTCAGACCCTTCTTCACTATCTTTCATGCAAGATCTACTATTCCACATGGAATGCTATCGGGTCAACTAGATTGATAGATCTTTTAGGCCACAACATAGGTTCCAAACATTGTCTAAGGATCAGTGATAGTTGCAACTTTTAAACCTCTTCCATCTGATATTGCACTGGTGTGATCTTTAATATCCTCCCTTAATGTGCCCCTAATTTTTTTGGCACTCTCAATAATTGGATAACTAGCAACCATATGGATAATATCCTTAGTGATTTTTATAGGCTCATAAATCCACATTGGCATTTTATGAACTCTATTCAACACAATTCTTATCTATTCTATCTTAAAAATATTGGGAAAGTGAAGCATGTGGGTCAAACACTTGGTTTCCAAATGCTTATGCTCATCCTCAAGCTTACCATCTACACATAACTCATTGTATGTTGCAACTCGTAATCTTCCACTTCACCAATTTTACAATGCATGAATATCTCTAAACAATAAACCATCAGGGGTATCGATGATAAAGTTCCAATCTCATTGATTTGAAAAGAAACCTTAGGGTGTAGCTTACACTTTGGTACTTCACAATCCTCAATTTGAATCAACTTAACCTTTCCAAATTTTGAGCTTTTTGTAGGTGCAAAGCTGGAAACCATTGTTGAAATATGAGAAATTAGGAGTTTGACAAATGTAACTTGAACTTATTTGGTTTTCTCATTCTTCACCAAATCCACTTGCACCATGAAGATCACTAAAAACTCACTTTATTTTGATTTAAATTCAATAGTGCATAAAAATTGCTCCAATTCACTCAAATTTACTCTATAGACTCATAAACACAAAGTGAAAAATGAAATTTTTAAGCACATATTTATAGGTAAAATTTCTTTTTTGCTAGGCAGGGTATAATAATGTTCTATAGTATGAAGTTGTTCTACACACAAACTAACTAGTCTTTACTTAGTCTCCATGCAATGCTAGGTCAAGTAATACTTTACTCATCAACTTGGTTTACTCATTAATAGTGTCCACTACTTCACATGCTTGGTTAACTCTCTACTTTCACTGATTGTCATGCTTGGTAGAACTCCCTAACTTCACTAAGTCCCATATTTTCATGAGTTTTCATGATGCATCTTGCAATATGTTGATACAAATTTCATTTCAAGATTACAAGGAATTAATGTAAGATACAAAAATTATAATATTGTTCTCATACCTTCTTGTATGGTTTAGTTGGTGGTAGTGGATTCATCTAATCTAGTGGATAAGGTATCACTAACTATAACATTTGATGTTCCACTTTCTTCTATCTTATTTATCTATGTCTTACCCATTCTGATTTAAAATCTCACCAACATCTAGTTTACTCTTGCCTGTGATATTTTCTTCATTAGGTGTTAATGATCTATGTCCACAATATCTTTTTAAGTGACCAACCTTATGATAATGAAAAATATGTCAGTATGGTATTCCTCTAGCTGCCTAGCCTTCCTCCAAAGTGTAACCTCATAGCATTGGCTATAATGTGACCATATCTTCCACATGTTGTGTAGGTAATCATTGTATTGTAATTCTCAATTAATAGTGTTACCTTGTTTTCTTAGGACCTAGTTGGAGTTCTTTTTTGATATACAAAATTTTGCTATTGGGAGCGGGGGGGGGGGGGTGGTGACTTAGTTATTCAAGGTCTAGATGTACCAATTGAACTCTTTAATCACTTCATATACTTCAGATCTAAATATTCAATAGCTTAGTCTCTATAGCAGATAATCAATAACATAAACCTATAGTTAATTTTCCTAATAGTAACAAACTTGTAGAATGTTAAACATTAACATTAAAACATTTCATATGACATCCACATACATTTGACACTAGGATTTAACATGGAAGACCAATTTGAGAAAAACCAATAGTAATATGTCACTAATTTTTTACTCTTTTGAAGTGAACTTTGTTTGGAGTGAACCCTATTAAAGGTTACAAAATACACTATTAAATGTGACCTTATCAAAGGATTTAGTCACTCTTTTAGGAGTGGCCTTGTTAGAGGACTCAAGAACATTCCATTAGAATGTCACCTTGATTAAAGAATTTATATATGATTGTTAGGTAAACCTTCATCAAAGAATTTCAATACTAATACAATAGTTAGAAAGTAAGAGCATGTTGGAAATACAATAGGCAAAGTAAATTTTGAGAGGAGGGGGTGGGGGGTGGGGTGAATTAGTCCTTCAAATCTTTAACCATAAAATAATTCACCACACATCCATCTCACAATTTGCATGTAAACTAAAAGAACTAGCTAAACATATTTATCCATAGCATGAAAGCAAATTAAATTCAGCACATATATAAAACAAGATATTTGGTCACCCAAAAACCTCCAATAAGAAGGTAAAACTAACGTGGGGATGACACACACAAATCTTCACTAATATACTTGTAAAGTGTATCCAATGAAGGTTACACATTAACTATGATCTACCTTGTGAAAGGTCTGCCTTGTTAAAGGCTTACAAGATTGTTAGATCTCACCTTGTCAAAGGATTTCAACACCCTATTAGAAGTGTGCTTGATTAAAGGACTTAATCATTAAATGAAGTAAGCACCTTGTTAAAGGATTTACAATAGCCTATTAGGACTACTCTATTAAGAGATTTAAGTGATTCACATGTTAGAATGTATCAACAATGATCCTGTAGTTAGCACTTTGTTGCTAGATAACAAATCCCCTCTTTCCTGATGTGTACTTAATCCTCTCTGATCAAATCTATCACTTCTATCCTCTAATTATTTTCCTCTATTCTTCTCTAACTAATTCTACAATGTATAACTCAATTCATAACTCCTTAGCCACCATGAATTCTTTGTTGCATATGTAAACTTATCCCTTTGCACATTACAATGTTTAGGGTTTTCCTTCATTAAGAACACCGAGGTAACTTAGGGTTAGGTATGAATCAACAATTGTGATTCATCCATTTTTCCACTTAATCCATCCCTATAACTGATTGGTTGCATGTACTACATAGGGATCCTTAATATAGATCCATCCTTATCATCTAGAATCGCAAAATAATCCTTAAGTTGGCTCAAAAAATGCTTTAAGTAAAATTTTGTTCCACTACAAACAAATATGTCCAAAACTATTTTACTCAACACTTGAAGTCTTTGATGCTTGACATCCACTACATCTTCAATGTTTTAACTCTACCCCTGAATGAGTCGGCATCAATTGATCACTCGATATCTGAATCATTCGACATCAATTGTCTGCTCAACACTTGAGTGACTTGACACTTACTAGTTACTTGACACATACTATATATCTTGCTTCACATATACTATCTAACAACTTACACTTAGCATACATTACTTGTTTGACATTTACTAAGTTCTATCTTGTAAATGACTTAAGTGTATTCATTTATATGTCAATTACACCAATCTAAGATTAACAATCTCCCCCTTTGACATGAGGGAAAAAAATAATTGGTCATGCATGAATATCCTTAACTTATGAGCATAACCCAAATAATCTCTATTCAATACTTGGCTAACATACAAAATCTCAAAACTTCAAAATTTTCCAAAACTTGTGACTTATCAATCATACCCAAAAATTCTATAACTCCCCCTAAGTTGATTTTTCTTTTTTGAATCTAAATACTCCTGTTGAGTAGATCTATTGTATTGAATCTACTTCTTTGTACTGAATCCTCTTTATTTGGTCTCCCCCAAAACTTATGCATTCTCCCCTTTTTATCTCATTCTCCCCCTTTTTGACACTTATGTCATGGGTGGTACATAGATAACATGTTTGTCCAAGAATGATTTATGGACCTCTAGTGTTAGCTTTAGTGTTGTATCCCAGTTGTCACTCGCTACCTCTAGATATTTGATTTGAAGAGCTATCTTAGCAAAAAGGTTAACTGGGCCTTAATGAGTAGAAAGATGGAGATCTTTCTTCATCAATGTTTCTACATAGGCTAGTTCCTTGTGTAACACCTCCATGTAAAGGGTCAACATGGACTAGATGTTGATCAGTGTAGCCCTAATGTTGGCATCTTGAGCTTGAAATACTATTAACTGACCTTTTGTTGGAAACAAATTTCTAAAATGAGACTGACTTTGATTAGGAGATTGTTGTACAATGGTACTTGTTTTCTTCAAATATCCCTCCAGGTGGTCAATGTGTCTTTGCACTTCTTGCATGAATAGGGGTGCATCACACAACTTGGTGTAAAGAGAGAAAATGTTCTCCATCACTTTCTTCACACCATCAATTTTGGTTTCTAACTCAACCTGACTAAGTGAAATGGCACTTGATATCTTTTCAATGACCTTGGCACGAAATTTCTCCTCAAACCATTCTAACAATTCGATATTTTTGTCTAGGTCTTCATCATTGATCTTCTCCACAATAGTTACCAACTGCTCAATGATTGGTTTGGCTTCATCAAGTGCAAGTGGGCTGAATGCATCAAGAAATATGTCCTTTATGTCATGAAGTGCTTCTTTCTACCTATGCTCCCTTCTGAGTAGTTCTTGGTGTTTATTTTTGGCTAGGGCATCCTGCAATATGCCCATTTGTTTTCTATGGTGATTAATACAAGATCAAACTTTTGCAGTTCAATCAGCTCATCTAAGTTGATATTACTATAAGATGTGACCTCATCAACCTTAGATGTGCTAGGACTAGGCCTTGATGACTTCAAGCATGTATCTTTTACACTTGGCCTATGAAGTGCTTGACTATGAATAGGAGTAGCAATATCTATTAGGGTAACCAGTATCTAAATTGCTATCACTTCCTCTAGTTTTATAGTCAAGACTAAATCTTCAGTCCTAGCCTTCTCATTTTATGTGATCTTTATATCACCTTGTGCTTATGTTGTAGGTTTAGGATTGGTTTTTTGACCTGTTTGGACTGGTGTCCCATCTATCACATTTGTTGAAACTGCATGTACAAAAACATTTTGCACTAGTGTTCTTACATGTGAGGACATTGTGTCCTTCCTTTGATATACTACCATAGGCATGGTAGGTTGCACCTCTATAGATTGAGGGGGGGCACTGGATAATTCTTGAGTTTTCTCCCCTACAGATGCCAATTTTTCCTTCTCAATCTCATCTGCACTCACCAATATAGGATGGCTACATAGTTTTTCCTTGTTGGTGGAATCAACCAATATCTTCTTGATATCCTCCTCTATTAAGGGATTGATGTTCTAAGTGGAGTTTTCAAAGACATCTTGATCTTTGTTTATTGATCCTCTTTATCCACATGTGGTGGACTGGCACTTGACATATGTACCTCTAGTACATTCTGATCTTGTTTTTTTTCTTCCTCAGTTGTAGCCTCCATATCTGCTTCTTTTACAGTGCCTTCCTTATGTCCTTCCCTTAAAAATTCATCTTTTCTTACATAAAATTTCTCTTGGTCTACTTTTTCTTCACCTACTTCCAGAGGTGTTTGTTTATTTGACTCAACTATTTTCACACCATATATCACTTTCCACAGTTGGGTGGTCTTTTGGACAACATCTTCAATATTGTTCTATAAAATGTTAAAGGCTATATATTTAAGAGAAAATATGCCCTTATACTTATTAATGGCCTTTTTCATGATGGACTTGTTCAAATTTGGCATCACTCTTGCTAGAGTAGTCTCTCTAATATTCCTTTCAGTTGAGAGACCATATTGCCACCTTTGCTCAACTCTATCAGATAGACTTTTGGGTAAAGAGTCAGCAATCTTAATTGGAGTTTTCTTAAAATTTTCCATCATGGCATACATAGATTCTTCTACTTTATTCATTTCTATCTTCCCAATTTTATCAAATTCAACATGTGTGAACCCTAATAAATCAATGTTGTTCTTGATATTATCACACAATTTGCCCAAATCAAGAGAGGGACTATGACTTATCACTTTGAATTTTCTATTGTCATCTGACTCAATCCTCTCCTCATTTGATTTAGATGGAGCTATATATTTCCTCCTTTTTCTTTGCTCAAGTTCACTTTAGGCTTCTAAAATTATTGAGTCCTCTTAGCAGTAGCTCTTGTGCTAGCCCTGGTGACAAGAAGTGTAGGCTTTTTTTGTGAAGGTTTCACAACTTTCTTTGGTTTACTTGTTGCTAGCTTCTTTTCTTTCTTCTTCTTTTCTATAGTAATAGGTGCTTCATTGGCTTCTTCTCCCTTAACACCTTCATCAAATTATGCTTCTTCTTCTCCTTGGTCCTCACCTTGACCCTATGTGAGAGAAAGTGGTGCTTGGATAGGTGTATTTTCATTATCATCTTCTTTATCTTCTTCTTCTTTATCTCCTTCTACCTTTTCACTAAATTCTTCCTCGAGCTTTTTCACAATCTTATTCTTCTTCCTCATCATAGAAGATATCTTCAAGTCCATTGTAATTTTAGACTTGGCTACATCATAATTTCCAAATGTAGTAGCATTCTTATCTACTTCCTCTACTAATAAAGTAGTGATGGTTGTAGATGCCTCATCCACATTAATTTCAAGAGGCAATAGCCCAAGCCATCTCACCCTTGGAACAATAGCTTGAACATAAGCGAAATCAACATTAACTAGAAAACAAACGTCATTGAAATGTTTCTTTACTAGTGATACTGGTATCCTCTATCTTTGTTTCATTGAATTCTTAAAGTCTTCAAAATAAGTTGTCATTATAGTCTCAAAATTATCTCCAAGTTGCTTTATGTATTCTCCAATCTACACTGCAATAGCCCTATTGGTCTTCCAAGCAACTTTTCTAAATGAGGGAAAATTGTTCCACACATAGAAAAATATACAAACAAGTATTGAACCAAATTTTCATTGTGCACTTTTTGTCTTTCTTATGGCTTCCAAGTTTTCTGAAAACTATTAAAATCATAACTTGACAAGGTCATAAGAGTGGTACTTCTTTACTATCTTATAGCCTAAATCCATAGCTATACATGGTACACTATTCAATCTACTAGATTGAAAGAACTTATATGCAATGACTCTAATTGAAAATGCAATTAGGGGATCAATGATTGTGTCTATGATCATCCCTCTCTTGTTCCACACTACCCCTATATTCTTTTTAATTTCCTCTTTTGCATTAGTCCTCATAGACGTGCTTGTTCTGTCTAGGGTAGGATACCCTATTACCCTTTGAATAATTTTATTTGTGATATTTGTAGGGTCATCTTTACTGAGAAAAATAAAGATGATATTTGAACGTGTTAGGAAAATCTAGGGCATATGTGAACATTATATTTGAACTATCTTTATCCACTCTATCTTGAACATGTTAGGAAAATCTAGGGCACAAGTTAACCCTTTTCACTCCACTAAATTTTTTTCCTCTTTCAACACTCCATTTTCACACAATTTTCCATATAAGTCTTTGATTTCCATGTCTTCTATACTTCCTACCTTACAAGTGTAGCAACACCTTACATCTTGTATCATCAAAACTTGTGGTGCTATCATAGATAAGTTCTAGGGTATAATTTAGTGGCTAATATTCGTAATTTGGCTAATTTTAGAATTTTTTGGCTAGTAATTTGGCTAATAATTTAAGATTTGATACAACCTAAATTGCCATAGTTTTATAAAATTCAATTCTAGAATATTTAAAATCGCTCAATAATTTATTTTGTTAAAAAAATTAAACTCAAATATTTGCCATAATATTCGTTACATGAATAGATTTGAGTTACCTAAATATAATATATTACTGCAAAAATTAAATTGAACTAACCAATAATTATTATAATTATTAGTTACTTTAGGGATATATCACCAATATTTATTTTTCACCATTGATTTAAAGTATATGTAACAATTCACATAATATTCCATGAGGTAAAAAAATATTCAATTTTGATTTATAATATTCCATGGTGATTAATGAACTTCCTATTATTATTGAGATTCGTCAATATTTTATACAAAAAAAATTATGATTCAAAAATAATCGCCAATATTAATCATGTTTAGAATAAAAAATTGAGAGATTTGCTAATAGATTTTTTTTTTTCAAAATAATGAAAGATTCACCAATATTTTATATCTTTTTTTGGAGGTGGTTTTCTTAAAGTTTACCCTATAGATAACTATTAGAAATGGGAATTACTGAGAGGGTGGGGTGTGAATCAATAATTTACAAACTTTAGTTGCCAACTAAATATTATTTATTACTTTGAACCATACATAAGAAAGTAAACAAGTAATGTTGAGCAACAATAGTAACCATGCACAAAGATAACTCATAACACCATATTTTGTTAACTAGGGAAACCTTGGCTAAGGGAAAACCTCAGTGGGGATGATACAAACTAGATAATATACTAATATATATGTTCCTTATTAGAGGATGGACCCTATTAGGAGTCAATGAGAAAATTCAGTAAAGAGAGTCTCTATTAGGAGACTTTTAATCCCTATTAGGAGATTCCAACTCTGTTAGGAGTTGTAGTACAGTAGATGCAAGATGAGCCCACTACCCAAACATGCACTTCCAATTACAATAAGAGCTCACTTACCAAACAAGTAATTAGTCCTCTAGTATATGGGTGTTGTAACTTATTTCTTGACTGATCTCTAACCTTAGCTAAATCTTAGAAGACAAAATCAACTTCTCATATATCGCTTCACAAAAAGTTTGCATATCATAACATATCATAACAACACTTGCACATTTGAATTCACAAGATTTCCTTTGCATAAATACCATGCCTTTTTAAAAAATTATGCTAGGTTGGCTAAGACCATAATATACTTTTCCAACTTAGAGTAAGCATTTGGGATGTCGGCCCTAATTGGTCAAGCATTTATTTTGTAAACAAAATAATTCCTTTCCTTTAATTTTGATGTCTTGTTTCACTGGTAAAACATGAATATCTCTTTTTTGTACAGTCTGTATTGATGTCCAAGGTTATACACATCATCATAAACATGTATAATATATCCATCTAACTTCACTAGTCATAATATGACATCAATAACAAGTTACATACAAAACAATACAATATTGTAAAACAATTTCATACTTAGACAATTTTCTAAGTACCAAAAGCTAAGTATCATTATTTTTAAGGTTTTCTACAAGCATTTACATAATTTTTTGCCATAGATGACAAAAATTGCATATCATCATTATCCAATTGTCAAAAATCTCCCCCTTTGGCATTGATGGAAACAAAATAGGGGAAAATGGCTAAGTATATAAACCTTGTCAAAACATTACAATATTAATACATTAATCATCTTTTACAACTTATCCATCATACATATGCTTCCCCTTTCAATATAATTTCATACCTTACCTTATTTATTGTTGAAAATATTCAAGACTAGCTAGGTTACTGAGAGGGGAGGGGTGAATCAATAACCTCAAAACTTTTAACAAATTTAGAACTTAATAGCTTTATCCAATAGATCTAATCTACTCAATGCATGAGAAACTGAAACCATAAAACACTTTGAACACAATATTTGGTGACCCAAAAACCTTCCAAATAGAAATTAAAACTAGGGTGGGGATGATACCTATAAAACTTCAATACTATAGCATAAAGTTGGCTTGTCAAGGCTTACAATGATAACTTCTGATGATCTACCCTGTTAGGAGCAATTAGGACTACTAGGTCCATCTTGTTAGAGGTTTTACAAACATAAAATAAAGTATGCACTCAGTAAAGAGATTTAAGAAAAGACTGTTAAGTCTACCCTACTAAAGGATTTGAAGCTAATTCACCTATTAGGATGAAATAGTAGATCTGACTTACAACTAAATTGTTGATTGAGATCCTTGAAGTACTTATCACCTCTATGTGATAGATGTAACTTTGATGCTCCTAATATGACCTTGCAATACACCTTGTTTTGTTGTTGGTTCACATTCACATGCTTTCATTTCATTCACATTAACTCATATCAAAACATTACACACTTTGAATATGATACAATACATAACATATATCCCAATTCAATTCACATAATTAAAAGGTCAGCCAAAACACAAGTTAACACCAATATTACAAAGTCGGCCCAAATGTAGATACTCAACTTTTGAAATTTGACTTGGTGACTTTTTGATACATGGCATCCACTGTCATTACTTGGCATCATCATGCACTCAGTAGAAGTAGAGACTCGGTCCATACTAATCACTTCAACATAGATTCAAACTCAGTATACATTGGTGACTCGGTAGATACAGTGTCACTTAGTAGAAGCTGAATTCTATCACTACCATGTCTGCACTAGGTAAACACTAATTATCTAATCACTTAGTTAACACTAACTTTGTTTCACAAGAACTGATGACTTAGTAGACACTATGAAGCTTGGTAACCACTGAACTACTTGGTAAGAACTATTTATCTTCACACTGCCTGAATTCACTTGGTAGCCACTAGAATGATCGATTTGAACTGTAGAACTTGGTAACCACTGAATTACTTGGTAAAAAACTTGAACTACTTGACAAGCATTGAACTACTTGGTAAACACTAAAGAATATTCAAAGAGCTCGGTAACCATATAGAATTTGAATAAGTGTTGTCACTAATAAAAAACTTGACTTAATGTCAACAATCTCCCCCTTTGGCATTAGTGACAAAAACATTTATCAACCAAAACTTATGTATAGTGAGATACTGGCTTGGTAGTAGAATACTGATTGTTTTAAGATTTTTCAAAATTTATCTTTGTAACTCTATTATGTATACTTTCTGCATATATCTCCCCCATACAATATATAGTGTCATACTAAGTGTATCTCCTGGTATGGTATCTTTCTCTCATGATATATACAAATATCTCTCCTCCTTATTTATATACATGTCTCCCCCCCTTTTTGATAGTAATTCCAAAGATTTATATACAATCTACTTATATAGAGACACTAAAATGTGAGAGAAATTCATAATGTACCTTAAGAATAAGAGTTAAGGTCTTGTCCTAGTTATTTTGCAAAACTTTGTAGGTTTGAAGAGAAACTTGTACTTCTACAGAGAGCTTGATCATGTGATTTGTAATTGAGAAATTATTGTCATGGATCAATGCTTTGGAATAGGCAATGTGCTTCTACATTGTATCCATGATAGGAAGTATCATGTTTTGAATTTCTATGAGTGTAGACTGTATCCTCGCTTCTTCTCTCAATAATTCTACCTACATATCTAATAAGAATCTGATCTTCATTTGATGTGCAGAGCTTGAATTGGGGTCAAGTTGCAACTTCTTTAAGCTAGCGATTAGATCTTCATCAATTTTATTCAATTTTCCCTTTATTTCCTTAGTATACTCAGTAGTATCACATATCTTTGCAAAAAGAGATGTTACATTTGTGTAAGAAGTTTCAAGATTTTTCAAAATCGTAGAAAGTTCTACCTGCTGGATAGCAATTTGCTAAGCAATATGCTCAAGCACTTTGTTATCAAACTTATTTTCTACTTTCTCAATTAACTTATCTTGGCCACTGGAATCTTCATTGAATTTTTTGATTGCCTCTTCTAATTGCAAAAAAATGTGTTGAGAAGAATCAACTTCAACACCTATAACATCTATAAAAATATTCTTTGCATCCTCAATAATCTTGTATTCTTTTTCTCTCTCTTCTCTTAATTGCTTCTACTTGGCTTTCTTTTGAAGGAGTTGACTAACTAATCTCATTTGATCTACAGTGGCATTGTCAAAGTCCAATTTTGGAACTTCAATATCCTCATCCAGATCTATATCTATTTCCTTTACACTAATCAAAAGTCTTGGTTCAGTCTTTGGCTCAACTGTCTTTGAAGATAATGCTTTAGGATTTGGAATAGAAACAATTATGCAAATAGTAGGACTAGTAGTGAAAACTTGTAGATTACCTATTATGGAATACATACTGGAATACTTATAGAATCCAAAACTGATATTTACCAAACTTCCCAAAATTGAGGTATTCACAAGTGAAGTAATGATAGAAGTATTTGCAATTGAAGTACTTGCTGGAGCATGTACAACTAAAGTAGCCAAAATTGAAGAATCCAAAACTACACTTACTACTAAAGAACTTAGAATCATGGAACACTTAGTATCCATTGCTAAGATTGGTTCGGTAACTAAAAGATTCCATAGCTCAGTGGATGAAGTGGTAGACACTTCTATCTATGATGTGTTGAGTTGAGAGGTAGCAGGGAGTGATTGGACATTTTATGTATCAATAGTTGTCACAATCAAAGTTGTTGAAGCCATCTTCATGCTTAATGATGTTGCAAGTTTTGCTAGAGAGTGAGGAAGTGAAGCTATGATAGTCATAGCTATCTTGACTAGGTCACTCTCTTCTTCTTCTTGCATGGCTTCCTCTTTAGCTTCTTCCTCTTTTTCTTCTTCATCATCCTTCATTAATTCCTAATATTCTTCAGCATCAATCGTAACTCATGGAGTGGAGTCTTCTTCATTTTCTTCATCCTTCTCACTGTCATCATCCTTGACTTCTATTGGAAGGTCACTTGGTTTATTTAGGTGATAAACATTATTCCACATATCTGTAGCATTCTTGACTACATGCTCTATGTCTTTTAACAAAATTAAACAAGTATGAAATCTTAGAGTCATCTTGTCTTCATTTTTCTTCATAGATTCTTTTACCTCAGCATTGGTAATGCTTGGTAACAACTACCTCAAAGTTTTCTCATAGATGTCTTTTGATGTCTGCTTGGATGAGTCCCATCTTGGCTTCAATATTTCTAATAGATCATTAGAAATTTGAGATGCTATATAATCAGGGGAATACTTCCATTTGCCCATCTTGGTTAGCACCAACTCCTCAATCTACTTCTTCTCAGCCTCTATCCTAGTTTCATACTTTAATGACTTGAAATTGGTTGTACTCGCACCTTCTTCCATTTTTTTTAGTCTTTCCTAGAATGTGAGAGGAGACTTACTAAACACAACTTCACTACCATCTTTTCCTCCTTTCTTCTTGGATCTCCTTGTAAATACTGATGTGGATGGCTTGGGTGGCTTGGTGATAATCACCTTGCCTTTCTTCCCTATTGGCGTTTCTTCCTTTTCTAATTCCTCTTCATTTTCAAATTCTTTCGCATCTTCTCCTTTTCCTTTGGTAATCATAAGAGTGGTGCTTGCTGTTTTCAATTTTGTTATCCTTCTCTTTCCTTTGTTCACTATTTATGGAAGCTTGATCTCAAGTTCAATTCTTACTTTGGCTTCATCATAGGTTCCAAAGAGAGATGCCTTTGGATCTACAGGCTCATTTACCAAGGCTTCAATGATTTCCTTTGCCTCATCAATGTTAACCTCATAAGGAAGAGGTTTTACCCACACAACTCTGGGCCTTACTGCCTGGATGTATACTCTGTCACTATCTACCATAAAACAAACATTATCCTTATAATCTTCAACCAACTTCTTTGGTATCCTAAATCTATTATTCATATTTTCTTTGAAAGTTTCAAAATAATTTTCCATGATACTATCAAAATTTTCACCCATTTCAACAATAAACTCATTGATCTGATATAAGACTAGTGTGTCTTTTCTCCATACAACTGTGCCTTTAGAGGGGAAAAACTTTTGAACATAGAAGAACAAACATGTCAACAATGAACAAAATTTGCATGGGTTATTCTTTGACTTCTAATGCTTTCCATATTTTTGTTTAGCTGCTTCAACAACAAATTTGCTAGGTCATATGACAAATTCTTCTTTACGACCTTATATGCTAAGTCAACTACTTCACATGACACACTATTGAGCCGACTTGAATTGTAAATCTTATGTGCTATCACATGGATGCCAAACTTTAGTTCTATATCAGATACACTACTAATTTTCATTCCTCTTTCATCCCACTTGGCTAGGGTTTTCTTTTGTAACTCATCCTAACCTAGAGTTTTAGTGACTTTAGCTTTGGTGAGCATGGGGAGACCAATAATGTGATGTATCATTTTCTTGTTAATTAAAACTAGTTGCTATAACCATAGTTGACCATTATGAACTTGACTTAGGATATACCTAATCCATTTGATTTGAAAGTTTCAAGGCAAGTGAGGAATATGAGTTAAACCTTTCTCTTCCAAATGTTTGTGCTTAGGTTTGAGAATTCCATTCACACAGAGTTCACTTAGGGCATTATCCATTTCAAGGATTCCTATCTCCTAAACTACACATTTATAATGAGTTTTAATGTCATGTATAATAAGTACCTTAGGTGGTATCTGCGATTGAGCTCCATTTGAGTCAAGGGTTTCAACAATCACTAGCACTAGTTTGAAGTCAGGGGCTTTCCATTCAACACCTCGCACCAACATTTTAGACCCTTTCTTCACCTTGTTGTTGCTATTGGATGTAATGATCACTCAATAAGATGAGAAAAATCTTCAAAAAACTTTTTCTATAAATTTTTCTCAGGGTTGCTAGAATGCTCTACAAATTGCTCTATTCTCAATATACTAAATTCATGGTGAGAATGAAGTTGATTGCCTACCTTTTTGATAAAAACTTCCCATTAATGGTTAGTATGATGAGAGCCATAATGACATTGTGCATGACAATGTCATACACTATCTGTAAGGATTTCTTGGTGAAATCTTGCAACTTGGTAACCAAATATAACCATGTTACTCTTGACTTTGCTCAGTAGAGTCCATGACCCAACCTTGCTTGGTAGGAAAGTCAATTTGGTGATAACTATTATCGATCTTGCTGATGATTCTTCTATATCTCGAATACCAATATGAATCTTTACTTCCTTTCAATTTAGAACTATTTAAGATGTGACCTTGAAAACATAGTTCCAGTTCTTCCTTAAGAAATTAATTGGAAATGGTAGAGTCACCCACTTCTTGAGTTACATGACTATCATTGCTTGAACTAGCTTTCTTGGTAGATTTGGGAATCCACTACTGTCTCATCTACTTCCTAATATTATCTACTTTTTCTTTCTTTTCATCTTCAACTCTACCGGTATTCATGCAATTCTTAGCTATATGACCAAGTTCAGTACATGTGCAACATCTTATGGTGGTATCCTTTCTTCTCATGTGATGTCTAACACAATTCATACCAATGTGTCCATATTTTCCATAGTAATGACATCTAAACCAAGTGTTGTAGTCCCAACCAAATATTGCCTTTACAAATTGTTAAGCTAGATTGAATAACTTAGATCTACATTCAGATGTCTTGTGACCTTATTTCTTTCATTTGTGGCACTTGCCCTCAAACTTTGGTTTCTCTTTGCATTCATTTTCTTTATGACCATGCCGATTGCAATTGTAGCATTTTCCAATAAATTTTTCCTTTCCATTACTCCAACATTTATTTGATGTATGGCCTATCTTACCATAGTAATTGCAAGTAGGTCTTTGATTCCTTTGAGTACCTTGTTTCCAAGATTCACCTTCTTCTTTGTATCCAAGTCCTGCCTTACCCTTTTGCCTATAAATATTATGCTTACTTTGTTGATTCAATTGATCCATGTCTACTTGGGATTTCATTATTCTTTCATTGAGTTTCTTTTCAGAATTTAGGTCAACTTTCAACCTTTCATTGATTTACCTTTTAGATTTTAAGTCACTCCTTAACCTTTCATTTTTAGATCTTAGACTCATGATTTCTTCATTTTCATTGGAGAGCTCATTAATAAGATTTTCTTGCTAAAGGGATTGATTTTGAATTTCATTGTTACTTACCTCCAAGTATTATTTTTCCTTATTTCTTCGTTCTGAGATTTCACACAATCTTATTGACTAAATTTCTTGTTCTCTTTTCAATTTTGTTATTTCTTCTTGTAGGGAACCATTCTTTTCTAGGAGTTCTTTGATTGCATCATTGGCTTCATCTGAACTGCTTGAGGGAAAAAATATTCAATCTTCTCTTCAACATACTGGCGGTCATTCATCTGATTTGCAAGTTCCTTCCTTCTTTTTAGGGATTCGACAAGATGCTCTTTTGTTTTCTTGAGTTGAGCTATGGCCATCTCTAGATTGAAATTTTCATTGTCAATAGCTTTTTCAAGTATGAATATCTCTATTGTCCTTGATTTTTCTCAAGCTAACTTTGTCCTGAGAACCAAAAAGCTCTAATACCAATTGTTGGAAATATTCAAGACTAGCTAGGTTATTGAGAGGGGAAGGGTGAATCAGTAACCTCAAAACTTTTAACAAATTTAGAACTTAATAGCATAATACAATAGATATAATCTACTGCATGCATGAGAAACTGAAACCATAAAACACTTTGAACACAATATTTGGTGACCCAAAAACCTTCCAAATAGAAAGTAAAATTGGGGTGGGGATGATACCCACAAAACTTCAATACTACAGCATAAAGTTGGCTTGTTAAGGTTTACAATGATCACTTATGATGATCTACCTTGTTAGGAGCAATTAGGACTACTAGGTCCACCTTGTTAGAAGTTTTAGAAACATACAATATAGTATACACTCGGTAAAGAGATTTAAGAAAAGACTGTTAAGTTTACCCTTTTAAAATATTTGAAGTTGATTCGCCTATTAGGATGAAATAGTAGATATGACTTAAAACTAAATTTCTAATTAAGATCCTTGAAGTATTGATCACCTCTATGTGATAGATGCAACTTTTTTGCTCCTGATATGACCTTGCAATACACCTTGTTCTCCTGCTGATTCACATTTTCATGCTTGCATTTCATTTGCATTAACTCATATCAAAACATTATGCACTTTGGATATGATATAATACATAACATATATATCAATCCAATTCACATAATTAGAAGGTTGTCCAAAACACAAGTTAACACCAATATTACAAAGTCAAACCAAATGTAGATACTCAAGTTCTAAAAATTGACTTGGTGAGTTTCTTATATACGGTGTCCACTATCATTACTTAGCATCATCATGCACTCAGTAGAAGTAGAGTCTTGGTCCATACTAATCACTTCAACATAGATTCAAACTCAGTATACACTAGTGACTTGATAGATATAGTGTCACTTGGTAGAAACTAAATTCCACAACTACCATGCCTACACTCAATAAACACTAATTATCTCATCACTCAGTTAACACTAACTTTCTTTTGCAAGAGCTAATGACTTGGTAGACACTACAAAGCTTGGTAACCACTAAACTACTTGGCAAGAATTGCTTGTCTTCACACTACCTAAATTCACTTGGTAACCACTAGAATGCTTGGTCTGAACTGTAGAACTTAGTAACCATGGAATTACTTGGTAAACACTTGAACTGCTCGGCAAGCACTAAACAACTTGGTAAACACTGAAGACTATTCAAAGATCTTAGTAACCATACATAATTTGAATAAGTGTTGTCACTAATAACAAACTTGACTTAATGTCAACAATTTACAATTTTCTTATGCATCTTCTCCCCCTTTGACATCAATGAAAAACTTCAAAATGTCAAAAAATTGTCAAAAACTTTATAATCATCTGCCTTAAACTGATAATATCTTCATAGAGTCATCAAAACTTGTCTTAAGATTGTTTAAACCTTTTATCCATGTATCCCTAGTTGTTTCAGCAGAGGTGAGAATTGCACATAGGGCATATGATGCAATCTCAATTGCATTAAGATCAAAGTATTAAAAAATTGTATAGTGTCCTTGGCTTTAACACACTCCTCCAACTATCTCTCAATAATAGATATCTTCAAAGCAATGGACTCTCTGAATTCTGATAATCTCTTCAAAATTTGTTCTTTCTGAAGTTCCAATTTCCTAATATTACTAAGAATACTAGCCACTTGTCCTTCAAAGTCATCAATTTTGTTAGAAGGTTGTTGTATCTAGCTTGATAGAGCTTCTAGCTCACTCAGCTTTCCTTCAATCTTACTATCAAAATCCTTTGTCAACTTATGAGATAAGGTACACTTGATGTACAATACCTTTCTATCTTGTTGACATTTCCAAAGTTCCTTGATACAAGTATCAATACTTACCAAATCATTCTTGATATTTTGACAAATGGTGCTAAATAGATTAGCATCATGTGAAATCTAGGCCTTTGATTCTACAACATTCAACAAATTTGTAAATTTTTCATCAAAATATTTCAACACTACTTTTCCCTCTATTCAACCAATGCTAACTACCAAGCATTCATCAAAATTTTGACCAATGCTTGGTAGAAAACTACCATGCATTGGTCAAATTTTTTTTGAGGCTCACACTTGTTGAGGGCCACTTCAACAATGGCCCTTCTTGTGAAATTTTTGTCTCAAACCTTTCTAATGAGATAATGTGTTATGAGCTCTTCATCAGTGGGATGGAAGTGAATCTAGGAGGCAATTGTGCATCACCCATATCATGACTATAACTAAAGATAAGAGCTTCTATTATTGAATTATCTTCCTTATCACCCTTATTCATTTCCTTTGCTATGGGAAATAGGGAAGAGAATTCAATAATAGAGGCTCTTAACTTTAGTTACAGTCATGATATGAATGATGCACAATTGCCTCCTAGATTCATGTTCCATCCCACTGATGAAGAGCTCATAACACATTGTCTCATTAGAAAGGTTTTAGATAGCAATTTCATAAGAAGGGCCATTGCTAAAGTGGACCTCAACAAGTGTGAACCTCAGGGAGGGTTCAATTCCCTCCTTTATTATTCGATCACTATGTGTATAATCCCACACACCCATTTGATCTCGAATAATGATATGTACCAAATGCTAAATGTGTGTGTTGAGTGCCTCAAAACCATCCATTTCATGCCTTCATCTATACACAATGTCTTTCTAGTTTCTTTCTACTCGCATGCCCATTTCATTTCAGATGATCATCTAAAAATTGTGTCACTCTAAGCTCTCAAATATTTCCTCTTGATTAATCATCTCATAACTATTGAATGAGAGCTTTGGGATAAACTGTAGGCATCTAGAAAAGCATAAAGGATTTTGTTAGACGGTGTAGATGAAGTAGTAGCATTTGCCTTGGGAGACATGCTTGCAAAATGGAACCATAGATAAGTCATGTGAACTATTTGACAAGATTCATGAACATAATGTGGTCATCAAAAGCCATGGTTGCTAGATATGCACAAAATAGATATATTGAGAGAATATATTTGTTTAAGTTGCAACTGCCCTAGTAGACATGCATGAAAAATGTGGAATCATAGGTAAGCCACTTGAACTATTTTATTGACTGCCACCATGAAATCTCATCTAATGACAAGCCAATATTGCAGGATATGCATATTATCCCAATAAGAATCATTATACAAGGAATGAACTAAGGCCTGATCAAAGAGCTACAAATATCAAAGTACATAAAGGAACTGACAATTGAACCACAAATAATCATGATATATATCAAGCAGCATCATAAGCCTGAAAAAATTAGACATGCTACAAGAACCTTCAGGTACCCAAGGCATAAATCGCTTATAAGTAAACCATTGAATTATTTCTTGAAAGTGTAAAAGCTAGGTTAGGTACAAAGCTATACCACATTACTTAGATCAAAATTCACAAAACATAGGTACCAGGTTTAAAAAATTAAAGGTTCAAAACCACTAGGTTTGATCAATTCAATGTTCAAAAACCATAATTACCTGGTCCAAAAAATTGATTTGTTTAGGAGATCCATAAAAATTGGAAATCTAAAACCCAACAAAGAATTCACTAAAATTTGTATAGGAATTGAAAATCCAAGGATGAATTGGACAAATTTTCCTAGTACAAAAAATTTGGATCAAGTTGAATATGATTTAAAACTAACCAAATCTGGTAACTATGTAAGAAAGTCCACCATCTAACACTTTAGTGTGAAAAGTCAATCCAAATCAAAGACAACATGAATACAACACACTTTGCACCAATACATATACCATAATTCAATAACCTATTAAACAAGCATTTCGACCTGAAGAAAGTGGGGATAACAAAATAGAACAATCATGCAAAAGATTGGAAGCCTATTATGCAACTACCTATAGAATTTCCAATTTTAGTACCATAAACATTAGATGCCTACAACCAAAGAATATCTTCCTTGCAACTGATCTCCACATCCCATAATATGATTTAATTTCCCATCTTGTAGGCTTTGACTCAATCCTTGATTAGGCAACTACCATAACACATTAATACAAGCTTCAGTTAAATGTTCAAAAATCATTTCCCAAGATTTCTACAACTATTAGTATTTCCTACCTATCAAACAAAAGCCAACAAATATACATGATTACCTAAGTCAATAAGCCAGTTTGAGATAGCGGACCTCTAACTAAAGTCTGGCTTGCTGGATTTTCAAGACCAACAAAGTTGAAACTAGATCCCATACCTCCAATTGGTTGATGTGAACCTTGATGTAGTAAATGCCCCCCAATGGGACCACCAGCACTTCCACATCCTACACCAAATCATCTATTACACTTCACTCTTGCATTCTTGTCTCCTAATGATGGATCTTGTAGTGTGATCCAAAACATTGATCCTAAAAATACCATACACAATCAAATTGAAAAACAAAAAAATTACTTTTCAAATAGATTAATGTTGATGTAGCTACAAGATTATGTTTACCACAAATTCATTTGATCCAAAACATTGATGTTAAACCACACATTCATTTGATCCAAAACATTGATGTTAAACCACACATTCATTTGATCCAAAACATTGATGTTAAATCACACATTCATTTGATCCAAGACATTGATGCTAAACCACAAATTCATTTGATCCAAAACGATGATGCAAAAAATATTTACACAATTGAATTTAAAAATCAAATTATAGCGTCATTCAAAAATAACATATATGAAGGGATAAGCAACATCATCCACTACAATTTCATAGATGTTTGAGTAAAAAATAGTTGATCTTGGCAGTGAGCTCTCCAAGTTGGAGAGAGTAGGTGCCTAGTTTCTATTGAAGTACGATGATGCATCATTTATGCTTACATTGTATGGCCTCCCTACCATAGCAAGAAATGTTCTTTCTAAAGGTGTACATCCCAAGATGGACAACCCTACTACTATGAACTTTCTGGCTCCAGCATTATACAGATCCTAACATAGTTACTGTTAACATTTCCTATATTGAATAAACAACACACACCCCAATCAACATTCCCTATAGCCAAGTAGTAAAGTGCATTGCTTACAATACTTGAAGCACACTCTGGCCCAACAATGGTTGTTATTTGAGATGTTTATTCCCTAAAATATTGTACTTACTTCCACAATGCTATCACATTCTACACAACCCCCACAAAATATAAAAGCTCTCAACCCAAACAACAAATTACCCACATTACATGCACTGGTAATGTAACCATTTTAATGCTTAAATGGAAATTCTTTAAAAAGACTTATTTATGCCTACCCTACTCTCTACAGTAAAATTATCATAGCCAGAGCTAGCTGAAGTGAAGCTTACTCCTATAAGAAAATCATCGGAGGTGAGACTATCATCTAGATATGTTGGAACTACTTCTTTGATTCCTAGTGCAGATGTTGTAGAAAAAACTCCACATGATCAATACTACAAGGAAGGCAAATATATCATTTCAAGTAGGAATACAAACTTGTTTGACGACATGAAAAAGTTAAATATTTCATCCACTACAGCTAGTTTTTGAATTTAAATACAAGGATTAGATTTTTAAAATAGACCATCTAAAAAAAACTAAAGGTGGTGGTTTTTCTATGGATCTAAACACTAGATATTGACATCTGTACTGGTGACAAGTTAAATCATTTCAAGCAGACTATTTTCTCTTATATGACATCATTTTATTTCCATTAGTTCTCTTTTCTACCATCCACAAAAAAATCTAACAACAAAAACTCAAACGTGAGTATTCAAACCAATTAACAACAAAGTAATTATAGTAATAACAAGCCAAGCTTTAACTGATACTTGGTTTATGATAAACCATTGAAACTAAAAACAATAACCATATGCAATTATTGCTTCATATCTGAACAAAATTACTAGTTGCAAAATAGAGATAGTTCTACACACTAAAGGCATAATTACCATCAAAGAAAAACTTCCAGACTTAAGAATAATAATCTCAAAAATGACTTTTCAAATTAAAATCAATGATAAGGGAACCATCAAAATGACAAGCCAATCCTCAATTGGGAAGTGGTTTTATAATAAATAATTCGAAATATAAAAACCTTACTATTTTCAATAATTGTCTTATATCAAGCCAAAACCACAAAATATTGAAAAGTAGAATTATCTGAACTCTAAAATTTGAAGGTGTATTTATTATTGAAGTAATATGTTAAAACTTAAGATGCATAAATCATTGATAAGTAGGAGATATTTTCCACATCAAGTCAAATTTTGATATTGCTATCAAGATTCAACAGTGTAGTTTTTGAGTCAAACTCATTGAACATGACTCATGCATAGTAGTTCACACAAACTCATTTCTCATGAGAATGAATGGAACACTTAGCACTCATTTCATCTAGGTAGTGCTCACAAAGGTGAAGCATCATGACTTTCTCAAAGGCTCACCCATTCCAGTACTACTCCAGCTCAAGCAGGCTTAACTATGGAGTTTCCTCCATGGTTTAAACCACTCTACTTGCAATCCCATTTGCAAAACCTACAACAAGTATTATGCCTTATGAACCATTCATTAGAAATCCCCTTGAGCTCATCAATAGATAAGCCTAAGATATTTTCCATAGTAAGTCAAATTGTGATATTGCTTTCAGGATTCAACTGTACATTTTTTGAGTAAAAGTCATTGACCCATGAATATATAATATATGACCCAAGAAAGAGGGTGAAATTTTAAATGTAATGGATTATACATCATTTCCTCCTACTACCGGCCCTATCTGACACTTGCTCCAGAGTATGAAGCTAGGGAACTTGCATACAACTTGGAAGAGATTGAGGTTTTAGAAATCAGATATGGCTATGCATGTTCAATTATAAAAAGTTCATTTCTTGAAGTTCATTTCATAACATGATTGCACATGCAAGTCTATTTCTTAGGAATCTTTCCTATTCCAAACAACAAAGTTAGGAGTTCTAATTCTCAAATGAAACTAAGATTGTTCTTGCTGATGTCTAAATAACGAGACCTAGAAGTATTGATTTCAAAATACTATTTGATATTCATATCATGCATAGATTCTTGAAACTAAAGTAGATGTTTGAGTAGAACTATTTTAATGTTATTACCATTGGATTATCTTCTTGTAAAACAAATGTTGGGAAGACATATTGGACACTATTTGATTTTACTATTAATTGTGTCAATTTGTGTTAAGTTTGGGTTAACTTTTGATAAGGGATATTTCAAAGAAAACAAAAACCACTAAGATGGTGCATTCTTTATAGACTTTTAAACTAGCATACATGGTAAATAACCCTATTGTCAACCAAAATGACATTGTAGTAGCTATGTTTTTTTTTACTGCAGTGACCAATTTATCTTGCTGAGCTTCCTAACAATTTGCAAGCAACTAGTTACTTGTCATATTATGATAGATATTGGTATTCATTTAATTTCAATATGATACCCTACCTATGTACAAGACACATCATGATTCAGAAAGGGTAGAGGGCCTAAGACAATTGGCATCACATCCAACTTAGGCTTGTATTTTCCTTCTTTCTTTATAACAAGGGCACTACACAAATACACGGTCAGTGAATATCCTGATAAACCATATTTGCAAGGACTTAAACAACATTAATTTGCATCCATTTGACCAATTAGGAAATTGAAAAAATAAAAATAAATTACATCAAATGAATATTTGGAACGACTCCTGGAATGGTCAAATTCCACTTTCTAAGAGTGGAATCTCATTGAATGTTATCCAAGTTGGTGAGCTTCACTGGGGATCCCAATTTAATCATTATGTGGAATCTGTCTATGAATTTTCAAAGAAAATAGTTTGGAAGGATCCTAATAAATTACCTCTATCAAAACAGGAAATCATTCAATTTCAAAATATTTTGAATTCAAGGCGTCTTTCTTTTTGAAGCCCATGATCAGATTTTTTGGGCTCCAGCTAAGGATGGAAATTATTCAGTGAAAGAGGGGTACAAAATTTTAAAATAGAATGGTTTGAATAAACCTACCTCCAAAGATTTTTCATTTTGTTGGAATTCGATTGTTCTTCCTAAAGTAGGTTGTTTCTCATGGCTAGCATTAAACATAGGATTTTAACCAGTGACAGATTGAATAGACTACATATTGCTCCTCCTTTTAAATGTGTTCTTTGTGAGGAATAAGAAGAAACTGTGGATCACCTGTTTGTTACATGTTCATTTTCTTATCAATTTTCGTGCTTCATTTTGAGTAAACTTAATTACCTTACTCCTTTGCCAAAAAATCTTTGGGATCTCTTTCAAACTTGGCCACTTCTTTATCAAAACACATTGTTTGCAAATCTCTAGAAATGCATACCAACCTTGGTAGTTTGGGCTATCTAGTGGGAACGTAATAAGCGTATTTTTAGAAAGGAATCCCAAACATTAGACATTGTTTTGATTGGTATTGAAAAATCAATCTCAGAAGTGACTAATTCTAGTCTAAAAGTGATTAAATTCAACCCAATTGTGAGCCATTGGGATTCCCAAATTGTCCAACAATGGAAACAATTATTCATACCAAATGGGTGGAAAATTAGCCACTCACCCACATATCTCTTACCTAGAGAGAATTTTTGGAGACCCCCTTCATATGGTTTTTGGAAGTTGAATTTTGATGGAGCTTCAAGAGGAAATCCAGGTCCATCGAGTTTTGGAGCATGTATTAGAAATTCTTCTAGTCAGGTTGTGGCTATCACAGTTTCTCCTTTGCCCATTGATACTAATAACATAGTGTAGGCCCATGCCCTATTTGTCGAGCTTATTTTAGCTAAACAAAGTTTTTCCATAGGCTACATATAGAAGAGAATTCTTCAGTTATTATTGATGCTTGTATCCATAGGCGCATTATTTCTTGGAAGCTAAAATATGTTCTTAACCAAATTTGGAGACTTCTTGATGAATGTTTAGATATTTGCATTTCACATATTTATCGAGAAGGGAATAAAGTTGCATATTTTTTTATCAAATTTGGGTTGTGATGGCGTTACTGCCTCTACTTTTCATCCTTTACAATCTATTGAGAAATATAAGGTTCTACAAAATCTCATTCAAGATGACTTGGAAGCCTCTATCCGCTCGGCATCTAAAGTTCATGCTTTAGGTGCTGAGTAGATGTCAAGTCCAATAAGAAGATAATTGATGCTGAGTAATGCAGATTAATATTAGATGCTAAGAAAGTCTCTAGGTGCCAAGCTGAGCAAGTTACACTCTAGTGTCAAGTTAGCTATGTTCTAGCACCAAGTAAAGTAGAACTATATCACATGCCGAGTTGATCAGTTCACACAGTTAGTTCATGATTTCATCAAGTAGGTAATTGAAGTATCCGCTCGGCATTTGAAGTTCATGCTTCAGGTGCCGAGTAGATGCCGAGTCCAATAAGAAGATAATTGATGTTGAGTAATGTAGATTAATATCAGATGTTGAGAAAGTCTTTAGGTGTCGAGTTGAGCAAGTTATACTCTGGTGCTGAGTTAGCCATGTTCTGGCACTAAGTAAAGTAGAATTATATCAGGTGCCGAGTTGGTCAGTTCACATAGTTGGTTGCTCAGCTCATCAAGTAGGTTATTAAAGTGGAGTAATACTAATAAGTATCAAATGCCTATGTTTAGGTGACAAGTAAAAAAAATAGGTGCCAAGAATATTTGATATCCTTCAAGTGCCAAGTTAAGGTGTCAAGTTTAGTTGTTGATCCTATTCTACTTTGAATGTGATATATGCTAACTGAAAAATAATAGATGTCGAGAACATTTGATATCCTTTAGGTGCCAAGTTTAGGTGTTGAGAGAGTCTTTAGGTGCTAAGCTAAGAAAGCTATATTCTGGTGCTGAGTAAGCTATGTTCTAGAGCCAAGTAAAGAAGAATTGTATCAAGTGTTGAGTTGGTCAGAACACATAGTTGGTTACTAAGTTCAACAAGAAGGTAATTGAAGTGGAGTAATTCTGATAAGCATTAGATGCCTACGTTCAGGTGCCGAGTAAAGCAGAATTGTATTAGGTGCCAAATTGTCCAGAAAGCATGGCTGATCCTATTCTAGTTTGTATGTGATATATGCTGAGTGAAAATAATAGGTGTCAAGTGGTGCCAAGTTAAGGTGCCAAATTTAGCAGGATTGTTTCAAGTACCGAGCAGAGTTCTTGGTTGTCAAATTCAACAAGAAGGTAATTGAAATGGAGTATTGCTGATTTAGGTGCTCAGTGAAGAAAAATGATATAAGGTGTCGAGTTAAGGTGCTGAGTTTAGAAGGATTGTTTCATGTGCCGAGCAGAGTAGATTTTTTAGATGTCGAGTCAAGGTCATTTGTATTAGGTGTTGAGTTGCCTAGAAATAGAGTATGACTCAAAGTTCATTAATGTCTTATGATTTTATCGAAAACATTTATGATGACATGACATGCACAGTATATTTTGAGTGTTTCAAATTTGATTATTCTTTGACGACATTTAATTTCTATTTCTGTGATTCAATTTCCTCATGTGGGTAAAATTTGAGTCATTAAAATGCTTCGTCATTAGTACTTTTTCCATCTCTTTCAAGGATGTTTTCTATGTGAGCATAGATAGCTTATATCATGTTGCAATGTGTAATTTATTGCTTGAGGAATGACATCTTCAATTGCACATATATGCAAGAGCTCTATTCTATGATCTGTGCTTGTGTTTGTGTTACAAGATGAGTTATGGGTGGGATATAGCTCTGGCTTGTGAAATGTGTCACAAACAGCATTTTGTCATCATGCCAAAAAAGAAATCGTATATGCTTGCCACCGGCATTTGAGGAAACTGAGTTATCGAGTATTATTTTGACTAAGGTATTGGATCAAATGTTTTTAATTTCTTCACTCACAGTCTGAAGAAATATTTGGCATATCATTGGTGAATAATTTTTATATCCTTCAACACTTCTATTTTTTTACCCATCCCAGCTCATTTCAATTTTCCTTTCCAATGCTATGGATCTCCTACAATCTCCTGAAATGCTTCAAGCTTTGGCCCATAAGGTAATCCAACATCACTTCTTGGTTGATAACAAATTGATTGTGGCTTTGCAAAAGTATGACTTATGGAATGGAGTGGCATTAGTTGGTGGTTTGTTCTCACATTTTCAACTCCTACTCCAGGGATTTGAATGTTGCTTATGTGCAGCCAATTGAACCGAATTTTTGGGATTTAATTGATGAGGTTAACTCGGATTTGGATTGGATTCATGGTAATTCAAAGTTTTATTCTGGCTGGGGCCCTATTCCTGGTGGGTTTGGGTCAATTGAAGGTGGTTTTGTGTCTAATTGGGAAGATTTTTAAGATAAGTGCTAAGTGCTAATTGCTAGGTTAAGTTTTTCATGAAGATAGTGCTTGGAAAAGTCCAAAGAAATAATTGTCTAGGTACTCTTTGGTTCACCATTGGGTGGTAGTTGATACACCTATTGTAATTATTTTCTTAAACTATATAAATCTATGTATATATTAGGGATGATGTTGGGTTTTCTTCACTAATTCTTTCCCAGTTGACCTCATTGAATTAGTCTTAATAAAATATTATAGTGGCTTACCACTTTTTCCTTTTATATATATATATATATATATATACCATCTTACCTTAGTTGGATCAATAATTCCAGCAACCATCAAATCTTCATAACCACTTGTAGCAGCATTGTATCCATAATTGGGATTATCATTGGAAAGGACCTATAAAAAGACAAGGATAGGGTTGTCATTTTACTACCATGAAGACTAGAAAGAGTTATTCGCATCCAGTACAACATCCAGTGAAATTGAATAAGATTGTGCACCTAGGCACAATGTCAATTTACTTAAATTCAATAGACTTCACAAGTACTAGAAAGAGCTATCTGCATTTATGCTGATGTCCAATGAAATTGAACAGGATATACCTAGGAAAAAGAGCTCAAATCAATGAGATTCTACTGAATAGTTGTGAAAGAATTGAATTTAATTATACTTGATTCTATTCAAAAATTTCTCAGGAGTTGTAATAACCTTTTCAACCACAACACTTCCATTTACTCTTGTATTCTCTGCAATTAGTTTCATCAGGTAGCTCAAAGCTCATTTAACAATACCTGCACCAATCAGTAGACACCAAAGAACTAGCAAATTTCAGAGCCAAATGTTACAAACACATTGTAAAGCTAAGTCTAATATGACAAAGAATATCTACATATCCATTAGGGATTATAAAGCCACTTCCATGCCAACCATACTTGCTCATGTAACAAACACAAAATTAAGCTACCTTATGTTCCTCATTTTCAAGTGTATCTCTAATAGCATCAACCTTTGTAGCAAGCCTCAAAAGAGCACACCCTCTGCCAACAACAATGCCCTCTTCAATAGCTACCTATTTATAGAAATTAATTAGTGAATTTCTCCAATACAATTAATATAACTTCAATTAATTTGTCATTCTACAAGGGAGGATCAAAGGATAGTGGACAAAAGAATTAGTCCTCTTTACACCATTAGAGAATAGTAGTTAAAAGACTTTGTCATTCCATACACAAATGGCTTAATAGTTAATTTTTTCTAGCATAGGAGTTGACATGGGAGTTTTATGCATTTGTATCAAATGACAAAGTTATTTACAGAGAAGACTGCCATACCTTTCTAGCATCCAAAGCATCCTCCATTCATAACTTCTTTTCCTTCAACTCTGTCTTTGTTTGTGCTCCTACCTATCAATCATACTTATTATCATCCATCACCTAACTTGGCTCATGCTTATTTATTATCATAATGATATAGGAATAATAAAGCCAATCTTAATGAATGATATACATTGACAAAATTTATCTATTACTCAGAGAAGTATTTAACAGTGAAACACTATAGAAGACTAGGCACATTTCAATAAATTCACCTATATAATTGCAACTCCCCCAGATAGTTTAGCAATCCTTTCATTCAATTTTTCTTTCTCATAATATTTTTTAGAAACTTGGAAATAAAGAAAATATTCAATTGTCAAATACATTCTACAAGCTAGATTGACAATAGCACAATTATCTAACAAGTTATTCTTCACCAATATATTGATATGATCAAAAAAAGATAGTGTGTTAACCATGATGAGATACTAGGTGAAGAAAAAGTAGAAATAACATAAAGAATAAAACTAAAGTGCTCTAATTACAAAGCATAAGACTAATAGTCCATGTTAAGGCCTAAAGAACACACACACACAGACAAGAAAGCATACCTCAATCATGCTCCTAATTTGATTAACTCTTCTCTCAAAAGCCTTCTCAATCATTCCATCACTAACTATTATTGTTGAATCTTTTGTAAGCACTATCTTGGCAGCAATTCCCAGAACCGCATTCCCAACAGTGTCAAAGGCTAGCCCCACTTCATCTCTAAAGACAGTGCTTGCATTAGAATACATGGTTTAGATGTTTATAGTTGTCTATATTACTTAATAACATATTAGGAGAATGAACTTTGAAATGACATAATCCTAAGCTGACAACTTAATTTTTGCACTCAATTTAAACTCATGTTCAAAATATTAAAAAGGCTACTTCATTATGGTCTATGACAAAATGACCAACATAATTAACATTGGATAGAAAACTGCCATGATAAATGATTAAGAGACAAAAATTTAGGGTTCACTTGATAATCATACTACTAACTAATACCTCTAGTCAACATGGTAATGTCATCCAAATATTGACTTTTCCTTTCTCCAAATCTAGGAGCTTTTAAAGCAGCAATCTTTAGTGCACCTCAAAGCTTGTTGACAAAAAGGGTAACCAAGGCTTCTTGTTCAATATCTTCAGCAATTATTAAGATAGGATAACCACCATGAATTACATCATCCAGTATGCCAATCATATCTCTTGCGTTTGTTATTTTCTTATGAACCAACAAGAGCTATAGGTTGTAAAGAAAAATAAATTCATTTCTATGTAAAGTTGCCTGATTCCTAATACATGTCCAACCACTCTCTTACAATAGCTAAATGATAAGCGCTCATTTTCAAAACAGGCTAAAAAAGGAAAAAATGATTTCGATCCATATATTAGTTACCTTATGATTCTCATACTCTGCTGTCATCTTCTCACAATCTATCAAAAATATGGGGAAATATATCCACAGTCAAATTGCATTCCCTCTACAATGTATAAATTATTTTCTACACGTTTTCTTTCTTCAAGGGTTACTATACCCTTCCTACCAACTTTACTCAAGGCCTCTGCAATCATATTTCCAACTTCATAATTGTTCCCAACACTTATTGCAAAAATACAATTAAGGAAAGATCATTACTAACTAGGCATGCAACGGTCAAAAAAATAACCATTAACAATGGGAAAAGCATTTTATTTTGGCAAATTTCAAGAACGGAAAAAAATACAACTATATCCAAGAATATATCTCAAACATGAAAATACATATCTCACATACAACCATTGCAACCACTGATAAGAAACAATATCAAAATTATATCTAAGCCGAATCAAAAGGAATAACTAAGGAATGTTTTCTTCCAGAAATGCATAAGATAAAACATATTAGAGCACTCAAACAGCTTGCTCTAATTTTGATGAAATTTATAACATAATTCACTAAAATAAACATAGGTTTTAAATTCTAACCTTGTTCATAATATGAAGAATCTCTTTAGAAATTAACATAGATGTAAATGATCATAGGTAAAGGAAGGCATGTTCTTTTACCTTAATGTCTTTCTTGGCCTCTAGATCCTCGTCGCTTTCTTATGAGCTCTCATCCTCCTGGGAGCTACTCCCCTCAACTTTTTTGTAAGTTGCTGCATTTTAGTGATCTAAAAATATAAAACACCACAGTAATTATTAGGATTATGAAACATACAAGAATATATATAGAGAAAAATTACAAGCTTTACCTTTCAAATATTTTCCATGTGAGAGGCTATAAATCCAATGATCAGAAATGTGAAATATGCAATGAGGCAATTACATGTAAGATAAACTACATAGTAATTAACAAAATAACATAAGTCCAAATACACAAGAATTTATATACACAAAAGAAAGAGCTTTACCTTTCAAATTTAATCCTTATGAATTTATTGTTTGGAGAAGCCAGAGCAGTTATAACTACATGCGGTTCAAAACAGACAACTAATATTATAAATTTCAAATCAAATTTGAAGGTGATGTGTGTGTCTTATATGATATTAATTTTCATTTTTATGATATTGAGTATGTGCGATGAAACTTCAAGAAATATCAATTCAATGTTCAAAAAGATTAAAAATTGCAGGCACATGAATGTAGATTTTCAAGTGAACTTGTTACATAGTGTTGTGTGTAAAATACAGAAGATCAAAATTCTAAAGAGTGTTTGTGAAATACGATGCATATGTGTTGGGTGTAAGATCAAAAAACAAAAGAAGTTTCAAAGGAAAAAAACATAGCAATGTTATTATGTCACTTGACTGATTGAATTGAAGGAGGGAATGATCACAAGTTTTCACAGCCTTTAGTATAGTTAACAACAATATACAAGTCCAGTGACATCACTGGTATCAGTCACAGTAATTCTTTCTCTATTATGTTTTATGAAATAATTTGATAATTCTGCAATCAAGTTTATGTATTATATAGTTCTTTAAATCTTCCAATTTCTTTGAAGATATATTACATGACTAATCAGCATTATAAAAGATAGTTATTTGATAGTAATGTTATGAAAGGACTAAGTTTGGTTTAAAAGCATTGAAATATAAGTTTAAAGTAAGTTATATTTGCTGATGATTCAAAGGTAGATTTAATGATGAGATAGAAGACTTATATCAAATGGAAGTTGAGCAGTCATACCATTATATGAGATAGGTAGAATATCACTTGGTTCTAGCATTGCACTTAAAAGAGGATACATGGTATTAGCTTGGATAGATGACTCAGGCCACTAGTTGAAACATGATTACAAACTTGAGGGTGATACCATTTCACATCATGGGATGATTAGTTACTCTCCAAGGATACCAACACTTGTGATATATGCAAATGAAGATGTAGACTAAGAGTGTATCACACTTGTTATGGCACTTGGGGATGTAGTTTCTTCATGTGATGCATTGGTCTTGGGTTGATCAATCTCAGTTGGGTGTTAATGTTGGGATTTCTCAACAAGAAGTAATGGAACTGGTTGGGATTCATTAGAGTGACCTTGGAAGATATAAGGACAAAATTTTTAGATGTTTAGGTGGTATTCACCATTTTACCAGTCACTTTGTGTCCCCGTTTCATCTAGAGATAAATTGGGACAAGATTCTCAACAAGGATTGGAGCATTGATCAAATTGGTACACTTGAGATTTCTGCTTGGCAATCCTTGGAAAAGGAAGGATCATTCCTTTAATTGTGAACTTATTGGTTGGTTGTAGACTAGCCACACCACTCTGTGGTTTGCCCTAATACTAGAGAGTTGTCAAGTTCTTCTTGGACAAGGGAGGGAGAGTTCATGGTCTCAGACTCGTGCAGGCTTCTTCCAGCCACTTATGAGGCAATCTGGATTGAGGCATTACTCAAAATTCATGCTAATACTATAGGCCACTCCTATGATTTGAATAAAGTGTTGAAATTGGTGATATCAGAATGTATTTCACAAATTCATGTTATGGGAAGCACTAGTCCTAGATCATTTTAGACCTACCACATGCAAAGTGTCCATTTTATGTTAGTTTAAGCTTCACTTGGTTTCAAGAATACTATAATATTCTCTACTTAACAAGGCCAAACATGTGAAGGTGGAAGCTTATCTGGCCTCACCCCCCTCCCCCTAACATTAATCTAAATTTCCCATTATCATCTAATTACATACTTCATTCATCCATCCATCCATTTATGAACTATAACATTCAATCAATACAATCACATAACATTCATTAATATGATATAAAATTCATTAATACACAATAATAATAAAGACTTCATTAACACATAAAAATATTCATTAACATAAAATAAAAATCAGTTTTAATACACATCATTCATAGATAATTACTTAAAACAAAGTTCTTTCATTATCCAACAAGGTTTATCAAAGAGCATTTTTAAAACATCATTTCTTCTTCTTTTTTTTCTTAGCTCTCTTAAGAAAAGTGCTCATAGGAGCATCCATATCTGCATCATTCTCCTCCTCTTCTAGCATCTATAATGTCAAATTATGATGGCTTCTTCTCTTTGGAGGAGCGGGAGGCTGTTGCACTAAAGGGGGCTCTATTGCAAGAACAAGTAAACAAGATAAATTAGCATGCTCTTTTTCTTTTTTAAACTATTACAAGTCTGTAATTAAGTATTAGTACAACATAAAATGCATTTTTCTTACCTAACAATGCCACATCATGTACATTAACATTTTGATTTGCTACCATGTCAATATGTTGAACACTTGGAACATGCTCCACTCCTTCAGCATGATGTTCAACATGCTCTGAAATATTCAAAAAGAGGATACACATCAAATTCCAATTGAAGATGTTAAATTGTATCCATAATTACATAATTAATTTCCAATAGCAAATTAATACCTCCACCACTATAATGCACATCATGGCCTTTGTCACAAGCAGGTTATGTGGTAGGATATGAAAGCTACAATAAAATGTTATGCACATTGTTATGCAATCAATTTATGTTCAAAACTAATACCAAAAAAGAATCTCCTCAACTATTCAATTTCACTTACTTTTCATCTAACCAATTTACCTATGAGATATCATTTGGTGCCATAGATTCTTGAGCAAGGCTTTTAGATTCTTCATGTAGGTGTGCAACCATGAGTTTGTAGCCTTCCTTCAAGAAAAATATTTGATCTAAATTTGTGAGCTCCACATTGAATTATGTGACTATATTTTTTTCTTAATATCATCAGTTTTCCATTATGGTTTCATTAAAAAAAATTGTTTGCAACATTATATTAAAAAATAAATATGAAATTTCATTGCTCCTACTTACAAGTTGAGACTAGAGATTCATATAGCCACCAGAGCCAAGTTTGTGTTGCCCAAACTTTTCTAGTCTTGCTTTTGTAGCTATGGATGTGTCCTTCAATCTATGAATAATTTCAAACATCTTAGATTATATATTTACAAATATCAATAATTAGTGCATCATTACAATTTACTTAATACTATCATGACATACATTTTTTTTGGCTTGTGCTGCTTCATTTACTCTATTTTCACATAGCCTTTTCTCCTTTGCATCTTCTATTATTTCATTCCACTCCATCAGTGGAATCATAGGAGGACAGTCGTACTTTAGGTTATCCTTAAGAGCCCTTCAATATTGATCCCTCATAGTCTTTATATGCTTTGATGCTCTTTTGAGAAGTAGGCCAATGTCAAAAATGTTTTTTCCAAATTTCTCCTCAAAAGATGCAATCAGCTGATTTTTTAATTCCATAGCTTATAAATTCCACCTTTTAAAAAAAAATAGATTTTTAGATCAATAACTTTAACTTATTACAATAAATGGAAGAAAAGAAAAATTATGTAGCAATGATATGAAACTATGTACCTTTTATGTATGGTGGGTCCAAATAGTCTCAATGTCATATGAAAAATATGATCAAAGAAAGCATTATTACCTACAAAAACATAAAGGGTTTATCAGTCCAAAATGAGTAATGTAAAAGTAAACTAAATTTACACTTTAAATAATAACAATTTTAAAGCACCTAGAAGCTTTTTTTATTTTAATGGAAACATAGTGTCTTGTTTAGCAACAATGTCCCTTCATATGAACCAGTACTAATCACACAAACTACTCCAGGAAATGGATCGGCTTCAGAAGTACTACTCTTTGTTGCTCTATCAACTTAAACATCATGACAATTAAAGCAGACACCAAATGAAATGAAAGATAGAGAGATGCCACCAGTCACACTTTGTTAATATGACCAATTAATTTGTTGCCTAGAAACAAATGTAAATTATAATGCTGACCAAGTGGAATAATGTTTCAAATTGGTCATGGCCAACTTAACCTAATATGGTCAACTTTATAAAAGACTTTAATTTATTGACAAACTTGATAGCTGGATTATATATCTATAAGCTAGAAAAAGTATCTCAGTGTTGGATATTCAAATTGAGTTTATTCAGAATGAACAAAAACCACATTGAATCAGTAAGACTATTAGTCAACAAATTGAAACAAATGATTAGAGTGTGTTGTAGAAAAGTTGTTAAGAGAAAAGATACAATAATTATAGAGTTTGTTTGAGGATAGTGATTCGTAGAAAGGAGCAATCTTTCATTATTTCAAAGAGGATAATAATGATTATTGTTTTAAAAGGTGTGATTCATAACTAAAGAAGTATAATTAAATGTGTTTTGAGATATATTAATGTGTTTAAGAAACAAGTGTGATTAAAGGAAAGGTGACAAATTTGAAAGGCTATGTCCATTTCAAATAGAAATTTTTCTACATGAAGACATGAAGGTATACAAGATAATTGAAAATCATTAAGAGAGGAAAAGAGTGTAAGTCCCACATTATATCATCATATAGAATAGGGTAGATATAGAATAGAAGTACATGTGTGGTGTGTGCAATGATAAATATCTGAGTAAAGAGCAAACATAATGAGGGTAGGTGAAATGGAACATGTGTGTGTCATGTGTATGATAAAGATATATCATATAAACTAACAAGAGATATTATATACAGATTTATAATATCTATGGAAGACTTATAAGAGGAATAAGTGCACATTTGAAAGGATAACAAGGGCAGAAATTGAAGGATAAAAAGTGCTGATTTGGGAAAAGGATAAGTGCAAACAAGGTAGATTTATATGAAGCAAATATATAAAAAGGCATGTATATTAAAAGAGATTATAAAAGTTGGATTTGAGAATATCATTGAAGAAGAGAAATGCAAGAAGAAAGCTATAAGATTTAAAGAGATTATAATGTCCATCATCTGCTAAAGATAGCAACATTATCAACTTGAAATTTTAGACTTAAGTGAAGTTGGTTCTTTGCTTCGAGGGGTTGGTGCCTACAAATTGTTGGAGCTGATGCTTCTAGTGAGTTGGTGCACATACACTTAGGATTTGGTGCCTCTTATAGATTGGGGCCTACAAACATTTTTAAAGAACAAGATATATAGCAATTATTTGTTGTATTTGTTTGCAACAACTCTTCAAAATTTAGATCTGGGAATGGTTATGGACTTGATATGATGTTTTTGATGAAAATCATAGATAGGCAATATGAGCATTGCTCTGAGAGTTAATTACTTTATTCAAATGAGAAGAATTATAAAAAAATACTACATTATTGTGGAATTCCTAAAACATAACAACTTAGGCTCAGAGAAATTTATTGACTATATCATGATAGTATTGTTACAGCAGTATAACATGATGGCATGATAAAAGCAACAATAAATATATCACGATAGGCAATAGTAGTACAATAGCAATAACATCAATCATTATGCTGTGTACATTAATAGACTGTAGCAAAATAGAAGTAAAAATTGTGATTTAGATTCAAAGTTGATGATATAACAGTTAACACGGCAATAATTTGGATTTATGATCTTACTTTTTAGAAAGGTTTTAGACTTAAAAATTATTGATATCATTGGAGTCCATCATTATTCAATTGAAAAAGAAAATAAAGGTACATTAGCCATACTTTGGTACAGTGTGGTATTGGACATGAAGTGCAAACAAACAATGTCTTTTTGGAATGTGGCTGGCATGCGTGCTTTTGTAGACATCATTTAAGCATTGATATGCTAGTTCACTATTCATCAACTTGTAGAAATACCTCTCTGCCTATCTCCATGTCTCTCTATGTGTGGGTGTATATGTATGTATGTATGTATGTATGTATATATGTATGTATGTGTGGTGTGTGTATGCATGTGTTTGTGTGTATGCAGGCTTCTGTAGACATCATTTAAGCATTGATATGCTACTTTTTTGTTCATCAACTTGTAGAAATACATTACAATATATAGCACATTACAAAATATAGCAAAACAAGGTTTTACCAATTCTAGTTGGTATAGATGAGGATGTTTGCATGGTCCTTGTTGTCGATAATGCACTTGGCAATACTGGACCACCAATTGAAGGAGGAGTCTACACTTCATCATGAGCTGAAGAATACAATATTGTTAGCAAAAACATTTGCAATGGATAAAGATCAAATGGGATACTAGCTAGAAGCATCCACAAAAAAAAAAAAAAAAAAAAGTTTTATAATGTTGATGAAAATAAACAAAAAAAAGTGTTACTTACCCGAAGGTTGTGCATGACAACCCTCACCATGTTCACCATGTGATGTCACAACTAGCACATATGTCTATATAAGAATACATAAAATTAGAGATCATGATCCATAAGATACTATAAAATATTAACATCCATTGAACTTCTATTATTGCTTTAATCAAATTACTACTTACCTTTGAAAACTAGATTGTACAATCCAATTCTTTTCTTAGTGCCTCTTTCTCCTCGCTTCTATCACCCTCGATGATAATTTTAACAAGTTCATCAGTCTATCTTTGTTTAATTTTCTGGGTGATGAACATAGGGTCAGCACTTAGGGTGATGTCATGTAGAAATGACATCTTTATTTTAGATTGTATTTGATCAGCAATCATTCTAGCTTTTTGCTATCATTTGTGACATCAAATATCAGTAAATTTTTATCAAAATAACTCAAAAGCCATAAAGCAAAGAACATAATAATATGACATTTGTTTCTATATTAACATTAAAATTTACAATAATTAATGTTTACATCCACTGAAGGTGTCTGAGATGGTGCATCCATGTCGCCCTATGAAAAAAATAGTAAGTCTTCAAAATCAACAGAAAAATTAAAGTAATAGACTTATCAAAATAAAATTAATAATAAAGTAGATTGTGTATGTAAATCATTTGTCTTAAGTTAGCCAAAAATTTGGTGTAACTAATGTGTATATCTAAAAAAATATTTAACATGTTCTACTTAATGTTTATATCTGCACATATGGTTTGGAAAGAAAAATTTGGTCATACATGACCCCATCATAGTTTACATTGATCCTACCTAGACATTTCATTGATCATCATGATCTTCATCCATGTCATCATCATCATCACCATCATCATACTTGTCACTTTGATCATCGTTGTCACCACTAACATCTTCATCGCCATCATCATCATCATCATCATTATCACCATTATCATCAGTATGACCAAAATCATCACCATCTTCTTCTTCTTCATCACTGGGTAACTTTCATTCCTGATAATCATTTACTTCATCTTGTGCTTCTTCAATATCTTCTTCTTCTATCACATTATACTTTATCGGGTTTCCTCTTGGGTCATGTCTAACAACAAATGACCAACCTGGTTTGTGTGGAACACCAAAGTAAAACACTTGCTCACATTGGCTTGGAAGAACATAGGGCTCATCTCTAACTGGCTCAAATGACCTTCTATTAATCATAGTAAATCCACTATCATGTTCAATAACAGTCATATCAAGATCATTTCAATTTAGTGATAACCTAAACCATTTTGAATGAATTAAAGTCACACTCAAGTATATCATCCAAAATGCCATAGTATCAATTTTTAGATTGTTGAGGATGTATGTCAATTCTAGACAAAATATTGGTGACTGTGAAGACAACAGTTATCCCAAAATCATACGTTTTCTCCATTTCATCTAACTTTTTGTGCAAAATTTATAGCCATGGTAGTACATAGCTTTTTGGTGTTTGACCTGCAATTATTCAAACATGTCAAGATTATTTACATCAAGCTATGAGTTGATATTAAACTTATGTGTCATGATTAGTAATCTTATGTGTACTTTTGTATCTCTTAAGCCATATATTAGATCAAGTACCATTGGCTTAACATTGGGATCACCATAACAATGAGCTTCTTTAACCAATGATGCAACAACATCCCATGTTAATGAGAAACCATTTTCTTGAGACTATTTAATCCATACTATCATCCAATCAAGATTATTTGCAATATACAAATGTAGTGCATCCCACTCACAACCAATTATAAAGAAGACAATTACACTAGTTAGAAACAACTTATATATATTGATGATGGATAAGAATTATTAAACTACAAAAAAATAACTTATAATTACCTCTCACCCTCCTCAATCTACCTTTCCCCATCAGGTACTTCCCTTTGAATTTGTCATTAAAGTTGGAAACCAAAATGTAGTCTACATGGATATTTGCTGCAAACTTTGGAAGATATTCACTAATGTACACCATGGTCTGGTATATCATATATCCCTTTATCATAGAATCTTTAGGATGTGCTCTTTGTTGAACCAAGCCCTTCATAAATTTCAAGTGCCTCTTAACCATCCACATTAACCTATTTTGTACATGTCCACACAATTCAATCTCCTCAACTTGATGTATGAGGTAGTGTCCTTGAGCATTGAAAAAGGCTGAAGGTAAACACTTTTGCATTTCACACATAAGCTATGGAATTTTTTTCTTCCAATATTTTATATCTTTTTTATCAATTTCTTTAGATGATAACCACCTAAAAGATATTCAACATGCAAAAACACATAAATGAGATTTCAAATAAAATTATACAATAGATTTCAGATAGAAAGCTACAAATCTAAGGAAAAACACTTCTAACCTCATGTATTTTCCAAGATCATATATAACTTTTTTAATACTATTGTCAAACTAGCTTGGAAGGGATAGAGTAGGACATACTACAATCATTAAAAAATGATCATTTCAATATATTATTAAATCATGCAATAGGTAGTACATTCAATTTTACAAATATAATGTAAATAGAGAACATGATTTACCTTGATGAAGGTATGCCAATCATGTGTTTTCAACCCTAGCCCAAAATCACCTTTCTTTGATAGAATAGTGCTTACATTTGTAGCAAATCCTATTGGAAATTTTTCTTTTTTTATGACTTCTTTTAATGCATTACTTTGTTGCTCCATTAATAACCAAGGAAGGGCACTTGTATATATGTGGTCTCCATTGCTATTTGATTCAATGAAATCTTTTAGTGCATGATTGGATTCATGAATGTCAGTAAAAATTTTGGCAATTTTTTATCTATCATGCCTTCTATCCAACATTTTTCATAGTGTCTCTGTTACATTCTTTCCAATATGCATAGTATCAAACAAATGCACAATTGGGAGATCCTTGTAGTACACTAACCTACTAAATTGAGTAGGATAACTTTTCATTCCTCTAAGAAGTTGGTCATTGATGCCTTGATGACCTTCATGATCATCAATTATAGCATTAGTAAATAAAAGACAATAACAAAATACAAATTTTAAATTTCGGATGAAAAATTGGACATTACCTCGATCATTTGGTCAATCATATTCTAACTTCCATAGATGAGGTGTCATTCTTCTTGGCCTTGATGATATCTCTTCTTTCCCATTGAAAAGATTTTTTTTGGCAATTAGATAACTATGATTATTGTGGAGAAATTTTCTAAACTCATTGAACACCTACTTCTCTAAACTTCTCGAATGACGAGATTTCATCTTTGGACCACAAACTGGACATGCAAATTTTTGTTTTGTCTGAAGACCTAAAAGATCATGTACAATTGGATCATGTAAAATTATCATGTGCAACTTAAGCATACGATAGTAATGTGTACGCACTATAAAAGACCAAAAATATGTGATCTTAACAATATAACATATCGCAAAAATGAGTTAGCCCAAGGGCATTATGTATTGTCCATACAAGCATTGCATGGAATTGAAATTGTCGATGTCCTAATGGTCTAGAGATGTCATACATAGTGACGCCATTCTATAATGTCAACAAGTTATCAATTAGAGGCTCAATATACACACTGATATCTTTAACTTGGTACTTACCTAGTAATTGAATGAACATAAATATTACATAATTATTATGACCATTTTCATGCACTATTTATAAATTAATTTAGATAACTATAAAATGAAAAAATACCTAGCACAATCATTGACAACATTATGCGCTCCCTCTTTATGGACATCCAAGGAGGAATGTTATTGTTAATAACAAAAATAGGCCACACTGAGTAAACAAATATCATATCTCCATATGGATTGACACCATCCACTACCAATGAAAGCTTTAGATTATGAGGTTCTTCTTTAAAGTGTGACCATGTTTCTTCTATCTCTTTAAATGCAGAACCATCAGCAAGCATTCACATAATGTCATCTTGACTTCTATTGTGTGCATGGTAATCCATAAATTGTGCCAAGCTAGTGCACCTGAATAATTGTTGAAAACATGAAATAATGGGAATGTATTGAAGAACCTTGTGAGGCACCTTTTTTGTTATTTGATCTGACCGATATCTACTAATATGACAATCAGGGCATTCTATTACAAATTCATATTGTTTATGATATAGAATGTGATCATTGGGACATGCATGTATTCTCTAATACTTCATTCCAATCTGATTCATAATGTTAAATAATTCTTGGTTAGATCATTCATAACCTTTAAGTTCACCAACAACACTATAGTCAGGAGTAGAGTTTTTTGGGAGCCTTTGTATAAAGGCTCACGTGCCTTCTCAAGAAAAGGTATATCAAGACCATGTTCATCATCATTATTACATGCACTAGTACCATCATTGTGAGCCTCTTCATCACCATCCCCAATACCATCTTCTTCAATCATGTCCTTTGGAACATTATCATCTTCTTCTATGGGAATGTTATCATCAGCTTGGATATTCACACTCTATGTTCCTCCAGTAGGAAATCCACATTTAGCAATGGATAAAAATCATGGCCTCCTTCAACGTGACCATGTTGCTTACAATGATTCTAGGCTATTGTGATTAGAATTCTTCGATTATTTAAGCCCTTATTTTTTTTGCAAGGACAATAACATTTATCAAGTTTTCTTCAGAACTGAGCCTACAATGCAGCCATTGTCTCATTATTTTGTTCTAGGTTCATATTGTCAAGTGTGGTCTTTCTTCACAAGAAAATATATCTACAAATAAATTGGACATGTTGTAGTTAATATTTATATCTACACATATGGAAATTGTTGATTAATGTTTTCAAATGTAACTAAAATGATCCTATAATTTTTAGAAGGCCTAGATGTTTGCAAAATGTGGAGTTATAGACAATGTATCTTAATTATTTGCAAAATGCCTCAAAGAGATCTCACAAGGTGAAAGTTACTTAGATGCTATCAGCAGCATGCCTTGACTAATCCTGATAGCAATGATTAATGAGATTAATGCATCAACTAATAGTCATTGATAGTCATTGATTCCTTTCGCTCTCTACTCTGCAGGAACCATTGAAACCATTAAAGTTTGGTAGTAAGTTATACTATTTAAACCATACTAAGCCACTATACAAGTATAAATCAATACAAAGTCACATTTAGCAAACATTATTAGTAATAATTATTAACTCTTGGGAAGGTAAAAGCTAATTTACATAATATAGCTTCTATTTTAAAAAGAAGACAGGGGCATAATTAATGATCCTCGGAGAGGTGTAATAGAAAAGGATTAGGTTTAACTAGCTCACTGAAGTTAGGCACAATTCAAGATGTAGTTACAATATTCCTCTAGTTTGATTCTTCTTGCTTTCAAATGCATTACATGGGATAAATTTTAGAGACTTGCATTTATATGTTTCAATTTCTTTGCCATCTAATAGCATACCTATGTAGATGACTAGTATCAACAGGTCAGGAAATTTGGTAGGCTGTAATGATAAAATATAGAACATATGGTAGGCCATAACAATAAAATATATCCATCCCATGACAATTCATGTCAAATGGGATCAATTAAATTGCATGTTAAGCTTTGAGTTGACTATATAATAATGTAGCACTCAAATCTGAAAGAAGAATCTTTGTATTGGACTAGCCTACATCACAACTCCACAAATCCACTACCACTATTCCTTGAACAATACAATTATACAAACATGATCCCATGAAAGTTGTGAGACTTAATTGAATAGTATCATAAGTGTACAGCCACAAGCCACAACTAAGCCAAGTAGGCATATATACCTTAGATGTCTCAGGTTTAGCATAACAAAAAATTCCCCTTGTACCCCACCCACCCTCTGGTTGCACAAATTGCTCCTAAATTGTGTTTTAGCCATAACCCAAAAAGATCAAAAGGATGATTCGCAATCCACAATCTTAACAAAACTAAAATCTTGGGAGAAATAGCCCATATTAACTACATGAATGGCAATTTTCTTTATCATCCCTATATCCTATGTGAACCCACAACTACCTTAATAACTACAATCTAAATCAATCAAGGATGACCTCCATCAAACACACTATAAAAATTTCTTCAATCAAAGCCATAGCTTTTTTTGTATCAATCGAAAAATTTCTCCAATCATCCACTTTGATTGAATGTGTTCCATAAACAGTTGTGTTCCTACATATTATTCTTTTGAAATATTAGAGCACTCAAATATAGCAGCTTAAACCCATACATACATCACACAGACCAATTTTGATCAATCAAGGGTAACTATCATAATCAAACACATCAAAATTTCATCAAGAGATCCCCCATCTATCTTTTCAGCTCATCTTTGTCTAAGTTTCTTGACATTCACTTTATCTTGGGAGCTTAAGTTCCTTTACAAGAAACCTTGCAAAGAGTGTTGCATTAACCTTTAAAAAAATATGTGTAATGTAGCCTTTACCTTCCCACTTTAATCCTTAAATTAACCAATATCCTAATTTTTGAAGAAAGAAGTTATCTTCAAAGCAATGGGTTAAGGATTTTACTAATGATAGTCTAAACGTAACAAAAATCAGTCTAGATTAAACCACTTAAGTTCTATAGCAACATGGGCATTATAGTAGAGGATTTGACATGCCCTTCCCTCAAATCTAAAAACCAATAGTTATCTCATGATCACATATCTATATCTATATGCCATAGAGATGAGTTAAGGAGACATCATACTAAGATGGCTTTGTAGTCTACTACTCAAACCCCAGTAAGCTCTTACAAACAAAAGATTGGACTTCACTGTCAGAGACTAAAATTTTACAGTAGAAAATATAACAATTATACTTATAGTTTAATAATAGGATGAGCCACTACCACCTAAGTATCCACCACCCATGCCATGACTCAAATAAAAAGACAAGTAAGAACCTACACCAATTTGAATACAACAGGAACTAGTTAATATTGTTACAAAATTAAACAAATCAAAACATAAAGATATCAAGTTACATACATCAACATCACTAGATGACATATAGTCATTTCTAGAAACCCCTCAAGCTTGAGGGATTAAACCTAGACACACCAAAAAATAACTCTTTTATTAAATAGAAGAAGTTTGAGTACAATGTTTTCAACTGAATACATGATTATCACACATGAGTACAATGTTATCAAATAAATACATGAGTACCATTTGCCTAAAAAGCTTATTCTAGAGCCAAACTCTTTCCTTGCCTAATAGTTTGATCTTCATGTTTTCATATTTTTCCTATTCTTGCCATTATGAAGCCAATATTCCAAATAGATTTTCTTTGTGAGACTCTTATGCCTATAATTATATGCATTCAAATTATTTGAAAAAGTGTAGAATTGGCAACATCAAGCCAGCTTTGTAAAAGGCATATTCGCAATACAAAGTCTCCCCATATTACTACTTCTATTGCAACATTTGAAGGATTATATAAAGCTACTCATAAATTTAGTGTATTTTTCAGCTAGTAAACCAAAAAAACCTTACTTGTGCAACAATTTTGGTGACAATAAAGAGATTTTAAATGATAAGCCAATAGTGAGCTATATTTTGAAATAAAGTGTCAATTGGGAGCTTAAGGTCAATGGCATCCTACACACTCCATTTAAGCAACTCAATAGATTAGTGGAAAGGTTATAATATCATATTGAAAACTCAATAATTTGGTCCTTGAAGCATCAATTGCCCATCTATTCCATCACTGTGTAGAATATAAACTAGAATATATTGAGAAGTACCTTAAAAAGTATCAGATGATGGGATGATGTTTCATTTGCTTGGAACTATTAAAAAAAATAGAATATCCTAAAAATTATAGGCAATGTCCAATAGATCAAGGAGAAGCTCCATCCAGATGAGCATAAGTCCTTTTCCTTATGTTTCCAAAATATTTGCCCCTAATTTCATTATGGACATTGATTTTCAATGTGGTCATGTGCACTGTTCCACAAAGTACCATTTCTAGGCATCCATAAGGCATATATCCTACTTTATGATTATAGATGCTTCCATAGGTGTTTCATCTCTTACACTGTATTTCTTGGTGTAACAATGCACAAAAGGCATTGGCATGACTAGGCTCCATGATCTCTTAGCTCCCCTTCAACAGACCTCCACAAGCTTTCCCTTTCACACATACCACTTGATACCTCTCACTATACTTCACTTTCCCTCCCAACCTACCATCTACATGTTTGACCATGGTCAAACACATCACAACCTTTGCTTTCACACTAAGAAGATGCAGCATAGGAGATGAAAAAATAAAGGAATTAAGTTAGTATTTATCTTCATTAAGCAATAGGCATACACATGATAGTTTCTAAATTGTAAATTGTGTTGTCTTCAATCAGAGGTTGATGTGGATTTTTTTTATGGATGCATAAAAATCATTACAACAACCAAAAAGAGGAAAGGAGGAGCTCAATTAGTTCATATATAGGCTTTCATAGAAAAAGTTCACTGTTAGATCCTTAGAGAGAAATATTAATTGAAAACAAATGGTAAATGATTGAGCTTTTTAAGCAAGAATCCAACTCTGAAACCAAGATCCAATCCTAGACACAATGAAGCCAAAACAAAAGACAAAATGAATTTGGTGCAAAAGACAACCCTTAATTATGGAAATGAAGCCAAGGGTGTGTTGCTTTCATGGTCAAAAGAAGATCAATTAAAATTTTAAAAACAAAAATACATCTTCACAATATCAATCTCCCAAGCATGATTTTAGGGTTCAAATCCCCAAGTTAGTATGGTAGCATCCTCCATGAATAAGGGTTTATTGTATCATGTGATCAAAATATAATTACATTTCTAGCTAGTTCATTTTAGCTCTCACGAGATGATTATGTTGCTTTTTCTGTCTATTCTGAAAACCTCACATTTTAGTTCTCCAGAGGCAATTAGATTGATCCTCCTTATTCTGAACTAGTTCACTTTCCAAATCCACTCATTAATTTGTATCATCTTCTATTGTAATACTTTATTTCTTGTTGAATTATATGAATACAAGCTAGGCAAAATTGCTACGTCTTCATTCTTGTAATCTATTATTTCTTTGAAATGAGTAGCTAAGAGTTACAAGTTTCTTCACACACATTTGTTATGTTTATATTATTATTTTGCATTATTTTCTAACAAAAAATACTAATCATTTATGGATAAAAATGGGAAATACAAGTGTTGCAAGTAGATTGTTTAGTAGGATGCAATTTGTGTATGCCATTTATTGGTTGTGTCATTGTAAGTCAGCAAAACAAAACCAAAGGCTTGAGACCACTTGAAATATTTATTTATTATATGAATACTCACCAATCCATCTCTAAAACATTCCCCTCAACCCATACATAGATTCTATGGAAAATCTTAGTGTTGTAATTTATCCTTAATTATTGTACCTTTTCACCACACATATAAAAGTCACAAGGGGAACCGATCGTACTTGTAATTTTGCAAGCCTCATCATAACATATGAATATTTCTATCTGCTTTATTCTCTAATTTAATTGCAGAAGCACTTTGACCAATGTATTGCAATGGGTTACATGCCTTGGGCTTGCAGAGTCTGTGATGTCCCCATACTTAAACCAATAATACTAAAAATAATGTGCACTTTGTGATCAAGGGGTGGCAGTCCTTGAACAACAATAGTACTAGAAGTTAGAATAATTAAAAGTATATGCACATATATGTCAATAGAAGAATAAGATGTGGAAAGCTATGAAGTCTTAAAAATAAGATGGTTTCCCTAATTGCATTAGGAAGAATAAGGGTTAGTTCCATTTGATGATTCCCTTCAAGAAGAATGGTGAAAATTCTATATGTCTTCATTTTCATCAACATCAAACACTCTATGTTGTATGGGTAAACCATGGAAAAGGATAGTCAGCATGACATCTTCAAACTAGTCATCATGTAAACTATAAAGCAATAACCATCACAAGATTATCCATGATCAAATGGTGAATGATCCTCAACATGACATCTAGTATTGAGCAATAATTCCTAGATGAAGGAAAGTACTCATATTAGAGAATCACAACTATAGATAAATCATCATTTATAACTATTTTCACTAGTAGCTATGATATCAATCTACATCATACATGGAAGAAGTTGAAGAGCAGTCAATACACATCAAAATCATGAGAAGAAGTGATTTGTTTAATGAACCAATTACTAAATCAATATGGAGTGATACAAAATAGCAAATGAGGAATCTGTAATGGGTATCCTAGTTCCCAAGTGTTGATAAGTATGATAGCTACTATGAAGACCAAAAACCAAGTGATAATTGATCAATGATCATATGTATATCCAATGATGGTCCATGATTACTATGTAACAGGATGATACACAAATTGGGAGAAGTTGTATCAATAAATATAAATAATCAAGAGGACATCAATCAACATAGGACTGAGCAATAATAAGCATACAACACTCATAAATGATACCGATATGGAGGAATAGTAATTATATAATGATAATGATTAAGTGAAAAAATGACAAACTTTGAGATCTATTCAACCAATGAACCATATTATTATACTAGCTCATGCACACTGACTAGTGAGATTATTACTATTGGCATCCAATAAGGAAAATATTATAATCAATAACTAAAGGCCAATTAATCATTGAATGAAAGGATGCAAATGTAACAAGGAAAAGGTGCATCTATAAATGATCATGAAGGGATATAATCTTCATTATTAAAAAAATGTTATACTAATTGATCTTATTGTTAGAAGACTTCTAACAGAAAGGTATGATTAGCAAAGGAAATGAAGGGACACAAGACATGTCCCATACAATGGCACTCCTCACTCAAGGATGCAGATATAAGAAACTTTTCCATTGATCATTTAGAAATACAATACAAATTAGACAAAACACAAAAAAATTTAACACAAATGTCTTATATTCATTTAAAGAGGTTCTTCTAAATGTATTTCTTCTTTTAGTCATTTTATCTTTATTATTCCTAGCTAAAAGAAATGAATATTTCTAAGTTTTAAATCTACATGAACAATACACAACTTTTATTCAACAAAGGTATGAAGAATACTTGTGATAGATAGTCATCGTCAGTACACTCTAGAATACTATTAGCTGGCTTGTTCTTGTATGTTTTGATTGTCTCTAAGTAACGAGCACACTCTTCCACATTGTAATCTCCAAACAAAAATCCTAATTAAAGACAAAAAAATTCTCCCATTTAAAAGAAAAAAATTGCACAGGTTATTTACAATAGGAATAAGGGGCAATATATCCTCAAAAAGTGTGATTAAGAAAAGCACACATAATGAAATCAGTAACTTAGATAAATTGTAGTGAGATATTTCCTCAAGTGGCATGTGTAGAAAATCAAACATTAAAATCAGTAGAAGATTTATATTTTCTACAAGAATATCAATAATAAGCTTATTTACATGTATTTCAACTTTAACTGTCTTTGATTCATACATAACATCTTGATGCTGATATCTAACCAACAGATTATTGAAAATAAGTTGAAATAAATGATTTTTACTAGATTATAGTAGCATAGAGAAGGCAGAGGTGTCCTCACAAGGAATTCACTCTATTTCAGCATATGCAAAAAGAAGGCCTCCAGCTTGATCAATTTACATCTATTAGTGTACTTATAACCTATAGACAAATTTGGAGCTCTATAATAGGCTATGGATATCCATGAAAGCAAAGACATCTTGTGATATTTTGTACTTGCAACTACCCTCGTATGGGGAAGGGTAGATAAGGCATTTGAACTATTTGATAGAATACCTACCCAAAATGTGGTTCTATGAAATGTTATGATTTTTAGCTGTGCACAGAATGGGTTTCATGAGAAAGCTTTAAACAATGAAATGCAATAAGAAGGTGTAAAAATAGACTTGGTGACCTTTGCCAGAATCCTCCATGCCTAAGAAAATTTAGAGATTTGAAACTGGGTATGGAAATTCATCAAAGCATGAAGAATACAAAGATTTTGTCAAATATTGTAATTATAACTACTCGTGTAGACATATATGTAAAATCTGGAAGCATAGAAAAGGCATGTGGGTTGTTTGATAGAATGCTAGATGCATTCTTTTTGACTATAATGTTTGTAGATTATGAACAAAATGGATTTATTGAAAAGACTTTAGAAAAATTCAAGGAAATTTTGATTGTATGGATATATCTACTTGGTTCTTGCAGATTTCAAATGAATGTAGGCTTAGGAGTATTCATAGTGAATCTACTTTTTAACCCAATTCTTAAAACATATTGAAGTAGAGTGCAAGCTCTTCCCATGAAAGAAATTGACCAAGAAAAGCTTCCAGCCTAGATTATTGGTGAATTGATTAGTATATAACATGGAAATATAATGAAATGTCAAAGACATGATAGATCAGTAATCTTTTAAGGTTGTCAATGTTGCTTGGGCTTCAAACCCTTTTGATATGCTAGCAGCAAGTAGAGGAAGGGGGCCAGGTCAACTAGATTAGCTCTCCCTTTGTCATAAGAAAAGCATAAATGCTTGAAGAAAATTCATGTTAGGGTAGAGGATACTGTAAAAACAAATCACAACATTTAATAATATTACCAAATCAACTATTGATTGTCAGTCCCAATTCTTACATGACCCAACAGCTAAGGTATCAGGTAAGGTGGTAAAAGTACATGTGCATTAAGATCCAACCCACAATCAAGATCTTCCACGAAAGAAAAGGTAACATCAGAGGAAGTAGTATATTTGATCATCACATGAAACAACATCTAGCGATCATCTGGTGGTCCCAAATTTGATAAGTCTGGTATCCAATCTCATTCTCTTCAAAACCCTTGTGAAAACACTGAAAACCCGTGCGCATGAAACACAAAGTGAAAGTGAGGAATGTTTCTTTTTTTTATTTATAAGCCTCGTGTTGGTCAAAATTTTGACCAACATGAGGCTTACATGTAAAAAATCCTTAACACTCTGACCAACCTAAACTTATTTAGTTAATGGTAAAAAATTTTGGTAGAAAAATGAGGTTAAATGTAGTAGTGTTTCAAACTTGTTGTTAAGATAACTTCCTACATCTTCCAAATATACTAAATTGTTCAAAGTAATGGATAATGTTTAACTAGGGTTTCCTTCTACGGGTTTCATAGAAACAACCTTCAATTTTGGTCTCTCCTCATTCTCAACATTATGAACTACTAACATATCCATGATTCTATCAAATATAAAATTTATAGAAGAAATTCTATGGAGAAATGATAAAACACCTCTTTCCAAAATTAGGGCTTACTTCAAAATCACCTTGTCAAGTCACTTCTGAGTCCTCTATTTTTTTGATTTAATCACAATGAAGTAGTAAGAAAGTTTGTACTCTATTTTATTCATCCAATTCAAACTTTCATTAATTGTGTACTTTGCATACATGAAAAAGGTGTTAGTTTCATTCTAAAATCAAATATCTGTTTGAAATCTTTATTCGATCTTCAAATGTACCCAAATTTTATCATAGCTTCCTTGCATCATGACAATGCTCCAAGAATATTTGCTTCATGAAATTCTCTGTAAAAAAATAGTTTTCATCTTCTGCTAATAACATTAACTCTTAATTCCTTCGTAACAAGTTCCAATAAGCTCCAAATTTCAAGCATTCTTAGATATCATCTAAACCTATCTTCCCAAGTTTGTTACCATAATTTGATCTTTGAATGAAGTTTTAGATTCTAGTGTTGTGAATAATCTTAATTCAACTTAGTTGAATCAAACTCGATTACTGACTTTGATCTTCATGTCTCACCATCTTCTAACTTTTCTTCTGAGATGTATAATCCTTTTACAAATGCCTCATTGAGTTCTTCTCGAAGTTTACTAACTACATTTCTTTGTTCCTCATTGTCTTTCTTAGTTTCAAAGTTCCTTTCATGGTTCCTTCTATCATTTCTGATGTTTCTTCCATCCTTTATTCTATTTCTAAAGTTTCTTCCATTATTCCTTCTATCTTCGAAGTTTTTTTCCATTCTACAATACTTTGTTGTATATCCTAAGTTATTGCATAACTGACATACTAGAGTTTTACTTCTAGGATTCTATTGATTAATAGGTGCATGCCAATTCCAAGCTATGTGTCCAAAGTTGTTACACTTATAACATGTGATCTGTCTTCTTTCTTCATAAAGTCTTCCTTCTCTCGATGTCCTCTCATTAGATCTTCTTCTATCTATAGGGTTAGTATTTCCAAACATTCTACCATTCATTTTTTCATTATCATATTTAGGTTTCCTACAATTAATTTCTTTATGACCCATACCATGACAATTATGACAATAAAAATCTGTAACATGATTAAATGACTTATTTTTACAATCTCTTTTCATATGACCTATTTCTTTACATGAAAAACAATTACCTCTAAATTCATACCTGGTTTCTTTAGGAGATTCCACTTGCTTTGGTTCATCCAATATCTCAACTTCCTTTTCTTTTCCAACTTCTTTAGGTTTATCAGAAGATTGACTAGATTCAATCTTATCATCAGATTTATCTTTCTCTCTCAGATCTCATCTATTTTCAAGTTTCTTTGTAGAAATGTTAAATAGATAACCAAGACCAGTTTTATCATAGGTAGGTCTCTGTATTGACATTGAATCATCAATATTTTCTCTACTAGAATAAAGCTTCTCAAGTTGTTTCTTGCACTAAGTTAGTTCACCTTTCACAATAGTGTTGTATTTATGAAGTTTTTCATGATCTTCTTTCAATGTTTCAAATTTAGATGTCTTCTTTGCTAGACTTTCTCTAATATCTATATTCTTAGTTTTCAAATTAGAGTCAACTTTTCTAGAATCATTCTTCAAAGTCAACTTTAGATTGGTAATCTTCAATTCATGCTTCAAGATCTTGCACTTTGTCTTCAACTTTTAATAATCATCATCACTAGTTTTAGATTAAGTAGATTTAGGCTTGGATTTGAGATGTTCAATCTTGTCCTTCAATTGTCCAATATATACGTTGGAGTCTTCATATCTATCCTTTATCTTATCACTTTCTTTAGTAAGGAGATCAATTTGTTCAAGTGCCCCTTCAAGGTTCTTCATCAATTGCTCCATAATCTTACTCAACCTATTAAGCCTCTTTTGAGTAATTTTACTTTGATACCAATTGTTAGAAATAGGAATTATTGAGGGGGGGCGAGTGAATTAGTAATTTACAAACTTTCATCGCCAACTTAATATTATTTATTACTTTGAACCATACATAAGAAAGTAAATAAGTAATGTTGAATGGTAATAGTAACCATGCAAAAGGATAACTCATAACACCATTTTTTTTAACTAGGGAAACCCTAGCCAAGGGAAAACCCCCATGGGGATGATATCCACTAAATAATATACTAATATATATGTTCCTTGTTAGAGGATGGACCTTGTTAGAAGTCAATGAGAAAATTCAGTATAGAGAGTCCCTGTTAGAAGACTTTGAATTGCTATTAGGAGATTCCAACCCTATTAGGAGTTGTAGTATAGTAGATGCAAGATGATCCCACTGCCCAATCATGCACTTCCAATTACAATAAGAGCTCACTGCCCAAACAAGTAATTAGTCCTCTAATATATAGGTGTTGTAACTTCTTTCTTGACTGATCTCTAACGTTAGCTAGATCTTGGATCGCAAAATCAACTTTGCATATATCGCTTCATAGAAAATTTGCATATCATATCATATCATAACAACACTTGCACATTTGAATTCACAAGATGTCCTTTACATAAATACCATGCCTTTTTAAAAAAAAATTCTAGGTTGGCAAAGATCATAATATAGTTTTTCAACTTAGAGTAAACAACCAGGATGTCAACCCGAATTAGTCAAGTAATTTTTTTAAAATAAAATAATTCCTTTCCTTTAATTCTGTTGTCCTATTTCACTAGTAAAACACAAATATCTCTTTTCAGTATAGTTTGTATTGATGTCTGAGGTCTGTTGAAACTTTTAGAAAAATCTTTTTCTCTTTTCATATCATTTCTCAGTCATTCATTTTGCAACTTCAGTGTTGTGATCTCAATATCCTTTCCATTTAATTCAATTTTTCTAGTTGCATGTGAGCAATCTTATTCACCTATGATGTCTTCTCTTCCAGTATGTTGGCCAGTATTTTTTTTTCATCTTCAATCATGACTTTTCCTTCTTCAGCTTTCTTCTTCTACATGGTCACCTCACATAGCAATACTAATTGGACTTCTTGTTCTATCTTAAGATTTCTGACCTCTTCAGCTAGGGCACCATTCTTTTCCATTAGATCTACAACTATTGCATCAAATTCACTTGAGTTTCCATCTACAAACAACTCAGTAGTGTCAATCTCTTTATAATGTGTGACATTCTCTTCAATAGCTATCTCTTTCCTGCTCTTTAATGAGCACTTCAACTCATATCTTGCTTCATTCAACTGATGTAGGGCAAGATGGATTTTAATCTTCTAGTTATCAATAACCTTTCCCAACTTGTAGACCTCCATCTTAAAGATATTTCCTCAAATCTACAAAGCTTTCATTTCCAAAGATCAAATCTCTAATACCAATTGTTGGAAATACAATAGGGAAAGTAAACTTTGAGGGGGGTGGGGTGGGGGTGTGAATCAATCCTTCAAATCTTTAACCATAAAATAATTCACCATACATCTATCTCACAATTTGCATGTAAACTAAAATAGCTAGCTAAACATATTCATCCATCGCATGAAAGAAAATAACATTCAACACATATATGACACAAGAGATTTGGTTACCCAAAAACCCTCCAATGAGAAGGTAAAACTAGGGTGGGGATCAGGTAAACTTTAAGAAAGTTGCCTCCAAAAAAGATATAAAATATTGGCAAACATTTCATTATTTTGAAAAAAAAAATTTATTTCTATTAGTGAATCTCTCAATTTTTTATTCTAAATATGATTAATATTGGTGATTATTTTTGAATCATAATTTTTCTATATAAAATATTGATGAATCTCAATAATAATAGGAAGCTCATTAATCACCATGGAATATTACAAATCAAAGTTGAACATTTTTTTTTATCTCATGGAATATTATGAGGATCATTACATATACTTTAAATCAATAGTGAAAACTAAATATTGGTGATATATCCTTAAAGTAACTAATAATTATGATAATTATTGGTCAATTCAATTTAATTTCTCTAATAATATATAATATTTAGGTGACTCAAATCTAATCACATATCAAATATTGTGGTGAATATTTGAGTTTAATTTTTTTAATAAAATAAATTATTGAGAAATTTTAAATATTCTAGAACTAAATTTTATACAACTATGATGATTTAGGTTGTGTCAAATCTTAAATTATTAGCCAAACTACTAGCCAAAAATTTTTAAAATTAGCTAGTTTGTGAATATTAACCACTAAAAATACCTTGGTGGGGATGGCAATGCAATAAAATTGTAATTGTAAAGTGTAAAGCGTATCTAATGAAGGTTACAATGTTTGATCATAAAATATGATCTACCCTGTGAAAGGTTTTCCCTGTTAAAGGCTTACAAGATTGTTATATCTTACCCTATTAAAGAATTTCAACACCCTATTAGAAGTGTGCTTGATTAAAGGACTTAAACTTACAATGAAGTAAGCACCCTGTTAAAGGATTTAGAACAACCTATTAAGACTACTCTATTAAGAGATTTAACTGATTCACCTACTAGAATGTCTCAACAATGATCCTGTGGTTAGCACTCTACTACTAGATAACAGATCACCTATTTCCTAATGTGTACTTGATCATCTATGACCAGATGTATCACTTCTATCCTCTAACTCATTTCCTCTATTCTCCTCTAACTAATTCTACAATGTATAACTCAATTCATAAATCCTTAGCCACCATGAATGCTCTGTTTGTGAATACAAACTCCTCTCTCTGCACATTACAATGTTTAGGGTTTTCCTTCCTTAAGAAGACCTAGGTGACTTAAGGTTAGGTATGAATCAACGATTATGATTCACCCATTTTTCCACTTAATCCATCCCTATAACTGATTGGTTGCATGTACTGCATAGGGATCCTAAATATAGATTCATCCTTATCATCTAGAATCACAAAACAATCCTTAATTTGGCTCAAAAATGGTTTACATAGAAGTTTGTGCCATTATAAACAACTATGTCCAAAAAATTTGTACTCAGCACTTGAAGTCTCTAATCCTCAACATCCACTGCATCTTCAATGTTGTAACTTGACCTCTGAATGATTCAACATCCATTGATCACTTGACATCTGAATCACTCAACATCAACTATCTACTCAACACTGGAGTGACTCGACACTTACTAGTTACTTGACACATATTGTATATCTCACTTGGAAAATACTATCTAACAACTTACACTTAGCATACATTACTTTTTTGACATGAACTAAGTTCTATCTTTTAAATGATTTAAGTGTATTGTCACTCATATGTCAAAACCAATTTGAGATTAACAGAGCAAGTTTGATCTGACAAATACAACTCACTTTCCAATTACAGATCATAGTTTGGTTCACATGTTGATCTATTGAGTGACCTCCATTGTCATCTCTATCTCTTATATGTTTGGTGCTCCTTCAAGCAATCACTCTTCATAACACTTCTCAACCTCCTGCTAAATTTTGCCAATCAATAGCATCAACAAATGCTCCAACCTTATTAGGTCTTCACCAACTCTATTAACCTCTAACTCTCATGTCTCTCTTTTAGACCTCCTTAAATAGGTAATTCTAATCTTTTCCCACTTAAACATCATCGTAGATCTTAGGATTAGATCAAATTCATCGAATCCTTCCATATTTTTTTCTCTCTTTTCTCTTTGAGAAACTTCTCCAAACTTCTCCTTGAGTTATTGCATAAAAATTATCAAACATGGTTTTCCTTGAATGAAATGATCTAGCTCATCCATCCTTATCTTCAACATGCTTTACATATTCTACGAAATCAACTATATTGGTTGCAAATCAAAAATTCCTCATAATTTATCAAATGGTGTCCCTCGGCCAACAATGTGTTCTAACACTCAGTCATCACTAGATTACTTGTTCACTACTAATTTTTTTGTTTGATACATATACTACCACTTGGTCAATACTGATCCTCAGTTAACACTTTATTTTCTCATCTTATGTTAGTGCTTGGTCAACTCCAGCATCACTCAGCTTAAATTTTGAGCTCCTTAATCTTCTTCTCTTTTTCTTGGTCAAGCCTAAACTTTTGGTCATTCTTTGATCACTTCTTCTAGGCTTTATTACAACTATCTTCTTCACTTGTTTCATGATTAAATAATCACTTTATCTTGTCAAATCCTAAGTGATTCAAGTGCCCATTGTAATTCCTCATAACTCAACCTTTCCTCTAGGTTCTTTTTTTATGCCCTTCATCTCAAATCCTCTTCATAAATCATCTTGATATGGTACTCTACTTAGATATAATTTGTCTTACCAATAAGACTTGACATCAATAACAACATAACAATTGGCTAAATTGTAGTTTCCAGCAATCTCCCTCTTTGACATTGATGGAAACACCTCTAGTTACCATGCAATCCAAAATATGTACTACTTTGAACATCTCCCTCTATGTTTACTATCAAATCTTCATTAATATCATTAGTATCATTTTGATTTGTATCCATGCAGCTCTGATATCCAACACATAAGCTCTCTCTATCATATCAGATCATGAAATCAATCAACTCCCTTTGTATTTTTGGCAGCACCATATTCTCTCTCTTTGTAGCATCTCTTGCTTTAATAACTCCATCTTCATAATATCCCTTATTTACATTCTCTTCATCTTGCATGGTAACTGACACACTCTCCCTCTTTCTTATTATTGCATAGATAATTTCTTTCTTAATAATGTCCCTCTTCTACTTACATATGATAATTGAATATTATCTCCCTCTTTAACAACAATGTCAAAGATACATCATCTATCTCATACATCTTTACCATGTAGATATCTTCATGTCAGTACTGAACTCATCTCTATCATCTACTCTTATGACTGATACAACATTGTGTTCTTCTTCCTTCACTACTTTAGGCAACTCCTAAAGTATGACTTTCTGCATCAACATGTAAGGTATTCTAATAAACACATTGGATGCATAACTCCATCTTAGCTTAAGTAGATTTTTCTATGGTAATCACCCCTAATTTACCGCATAGATGCTCATGTGCATCCTTGGGTAAAGCATTAGTAAAAATATCAGCTATTTTATCCTTAGTGTTCACATATTCCAATCTCACTTATTTATCTTCAACCAACTCTCTCAAGTAATGAAACTTGATAGAAATATGCTTGGTCTTCATGTGCATCATAGGTTTATTTGATATGTTTATTGCACTTGTGTTGTCACAATAGATAATAAAAAGATCAGTGATCTCTTCCTTCATCCCTTTCAACAATTTCTTGATCCACACAATATTTGAACAATTCACTGCAACTGCCACATATTCAGCTTTAGCTCTTGATTGAGAAATATAGTTTTGCTTCTTGCTTGTCCATGAGATTAGTCTCCTTTCTAAAAAGAAAGCTCCACCACTTGTCTTCTTTCTGTCATCAATATTGCCTTCCCAATCAACATCTATGTACACTTTTAGTTCAAACTTGTCATTCTTCTTGTAATATAAGCCATAGTCTTAGGTCCTTTCAAATATCTTGGTATCTTTTTTACTTCCATAATATGATTCTCTTTAGGCCTTACATAAAATCTGCAACAATCACAACTTCCAATGCAATATCAAGTATTTTTTAAACAACATATTGTAACTTTCCAATCATTGATCTACACAATGTCTGCTTCACATCAATAGAATCATCATTCTTAGATAGCTCATGTCCTATAGCCATAAGTGTGTTGACTAGTCTTGAATCTTCCATTCCAAAAATATTTAGTATCTCCTTGATGTATTTTTATTGAGTAATGTAGATACCTTGCTTCATATAATATACTTGTAAACTAACAAAAAAATTGATCTCACCAAACATAGACAATTCAAATTCCTTCATCATCTCATATGCAAATGATTTACATAATGCATCATTTCCTACAAATATGATATCATCAACAAAAATTTCAAATAGAAATATCTCATTATTACCTCAAGTCTTCAAGTACAAATTTTTGTTATCATTAGTTCTAGGAACTCCAATCTTTACTAATTAATTGTGTAGCCTTTCATACCATGCTCTAGGGGCATGTTTCAAACCATATAGAGCTTTGTGTAGTTTACATACCATGTTCTTCTTGTTAGGAAAAAAAATCCTTCTAGTTATTCTATGTAAACCTCTTCTTCTAATATTCCATGTGTAAATGTAGATTTGACATTCATTTGGTACACTTTAAGTCCTTTGTAAGTATAATAGGCTATTAGTGTTCTAACTCCTTCCAATCTCACAACTAGGGCAAACATTTCCCCATAGTCAATTCCTTCTTCTGCATATCATTTGCATACCAGTCTAGCCTTTTTCTTTGTGACTTCTCCTTTCTCATTTATATTGTTCCTGAATGCCCACTTTGTTCCAATAACATTCGTGTCCTTAGGTTTAGGTACCAGTGTCCATATTTTGTTCTTTTCTATCTGCTCAATTTCTTCATTCATTTCTTGAATCCAATCTTAATTCTCCAAAGCATCTTTTACTATTTTAGGCTCAATATCATAAAGTAAACATGTATCACTTCTAAGTCTTTTCCTTTTCATGACTCCATATTCCTTGTTACCAATTATTTTCTTAGGTGCATGGTGTCTTCTCAAATACTTTGCTAGTGTAGGTTCTCTTATTCTTTCTTCTTGTACAGGTTCATCTTGAAAAATGATTTCAAGTTCATTTTTAATCTCTTCTAGTTTTGGTTCAAGTTCTTCTTGCTCAACATTATCTTCTTAACATTCAACATCTTCTGCATGTATCTTGGTATCATTTTTCCGATGCTCAATACCTAAATTCTTTTGCTTGACAACCTATGTTACAACTCAACATCTACATTTTTTTGTTGCCTCATAGCTTTTTTATTTGGTTCATGTAAGGTACAGAGAACACCTTCATTCACATAAATGAATTTTTTGTAGTCTCCAGGTTCTGTCTTGCATTCAACTTCATGCTTTTATGCATATTCATCAACTTTCACATTTGCACTTTCCACATCTTTGTTAATGTTAGAGTTCAAACACTTTTAAGTTTTTCTCTTAGCAAAATATCCTAGAAATATGTCTTTATCACTATTAGCATCAAGTTTTCCATTTCTATTATCCTTCAGTATATATCATTTTCTTCTAAAAGTTAAAATACTTCAAGGTGCATAGAATACCACAACTCAAAGGGTGTAACATTTGTACCTTTATTGACTTGCACTTCATTCAAAGAATAGACTATTGTACTTACAATTTCTCTCCATTATTTTTTGACACATTCTTCTACATCTTTAGTGTTCTAGCACAATCCATGATTGATCTATTTCTTCTTTCAACTATTCCATTTTGGGGAGGGGTCTTAGGTGCTGACATCTGCCTTTTGATTCTTCTATCATTGCAAAATATATCAAATTCATTAGAGATAACTTCTCCTCCTGTATCAGATCTTAATCACTTCAGACTCTTACTTGTTTCCTTTTCAACTCTAGCCAAATACCACTTAAACATCTGAAAAGCATAATATTTTTTTTAATAAACATCATAGTCATCATTCTAGAATAGTCATCAATGAATAGAATAAAATATTTGTCGCCACAGTAGCTTTGCACACCAATAGCTCCACAAATGTTAGTATGAACCAATTCCAAAATATCATCAAATGACTATGTTTTTCTCTTGAAACGAGACTTTGTGATTTTTCCCAATTGACATTGTTTACACATAGAATTATTAGATTTCTTCAATCTTGGTAATCCTCTTACTAATGCTTACCAAATTTTCAAAGTTCACATAAAATAATATCTTATTCCATAACAATATATCTTCATTTTGTGCAAATAAACATGTCTCATCAGATAAATCTAGATGAATAAGTTACCTCTTTTCTAATCACCACTTCCAATCAGCTCACTAGTAGCATCAAATATATTGGCCTTCTTGTAATGGAATTCACTTTTGTATCCTGATGTGTTCAACTATGAAACGCTCAACAAATTATAGTTAATTCCTTCAACCCAATAAACATTATCACACTTGATCTTATCAGTCAATTGTATTGATCCTTTACCATTTACAAGACATGGTCTGCCATTACCAAACTTGACACAACTACCTTTGTATGGTTCTATGGCTCTAAATTTACTTTTATCACCAATCATGTGATGTGAACAACCACCATAAATTATCCACCTATCACCTTTACTCGCATATAAAATTAATGTGATTTTCTTATCTTCATCAAAATCTTCTCTCATAGCAACATGGGAAACTTCTTCATCATTACTATCAAACTCATTATCAATTTCTTCTTCAGCAATGTAGAAATTTTTCTTACATTTTTATTTGTAGTCCTTGTCTCTTCTGTTTTCTTTGTCATCTCTTCTACCTTTGTACTTGTCTTCCCTTCTTTCATCCTTGTCTTCTCTATTAGGACATCTTGCAGCAATATGACCAACTCTATTACATGAAAAAAATATTATAGGAAATTTACCTTTGTATTTTTATTTTCCTCATGGAAGTCCCCTTGCCATAAAAGCTTTAAGCTCATCAAGTTCACCATCAAAAATATCACTATCACTATTCACACATTTTCCTTTTCCTTTCTTATTAAGAACAAATTGAGATTCAAAAGTAAATTCAACATAAGTAGGAGTGAAATTATCAAAATTTGACATTTCAAATGTAGTAAGACTACCAATTACACTTTCTAAAGTTAGGTTATTACTAGGGGTACATCTTAATTTTTGTATTGTAGAAACCCTAATAGCATAAATGGGAAGTAGAGTTCTCAATACCTTGTTGATTACAATCTCATATTTGATTCTTCCACAATATTGAACAATATTCCCACCTTCCATCATTCTCATTTCACAAAACTTACTTCTCAAGGTTTATGATTTTTCTCTCAAAACATTTGTGTCTCCTCCATAGATGGTCTATAGTATATCCCACTTTTTATTAGTAGTTTTGTATTCCTTTATGGCATCAAACTCGGCATAGCTTAGGGTTGATGAAATCTCCAACATAGCTTGATTGTGCTCTTTCTTCTTTGTCATATGTTTGACTATTAAAGGAACTTTTGCAGTCACATATTCATTCTCCACGTAGTGTATTGCACCATCTTTAATTCTAATTAGATGCAACTTCATCAAACTCTGCCACGTAAGGAAGTTATCTTTGTTCAACCTTGGCACCTCCTTTTTATACATCTTGATATTTAGCTCCAAGTACCTTCAAAAATTTCACTACAAGAGCCAATGCTCTAATACCAATCGTTAGAATATTTAGAATAATTAAGATGGGTTTGAATCAATTATCCAAGGTCCAGATGTACCAATTGAACTCTTTAATCACTTCATGTACTTTGGATCTAAACATTCAATAGCTCGATCTCTATAGTAGATAATCAGTAAGAAATTCTCAAAAAGTGATGAAGAAGACAAAAAGCTTGGGAAGAGTACTGACTTCTATGACCTGAGCCAGATCAAGGTCATTTGGAGGGATGTTTTATCATGCATTCATGAGAATTTTATCCTTGATGGTAGATCTAAGAGGGTACACAAGTTTTATTTTGTGTTTTTGAATCACTTTAGATACAAAGATAGAGTACATTTCGTGTTTTATTTGAAATGATCTTTGATTCAAAGTCTCCAAGCCCATAGGAAGAAGGAGTCACATCTTGTGCTCCATGAGGGGTTAGTTTTACTTATTGAAAATTATTGTAAAAACAAGGCTATTAAACCCTCTCTAGTTGTGAAGAAGAAGAAAAAATTGATTGCTAATGACCCTCATTCAAATAAAATTAAGTTTAAAAGTGGGGAAGGAAATAGTGATAGTAAGGGTACCAAAAAGGCCAAGAAAAGGGAGATTAAAAAGAAAAATGTGGAGGAAATTATGAAGTCTGAAAATTCTATAGAAGATGATGATAACATAGAAATGGGAGACCTCTGTTTGAATTTGGATGGTTACTCTAGAAGCAGAGGCATGTCTACCGAAAATGTGGATAAAATTAAAGATAGGAAAATTGAGTCTAATGCAGGGTCAGAAGCTTTAGGGGAAGAAGAGGGAAAACAAAGTGCTCACCCCTCTCCTACTAAATAGATTTCTAGTGAGGATAAAATTAATATGGATACTGAAAAGAACTATGAGGGTAAAGCTCTTATCATGAAAGAGCATAGTCTAGGCAAGTAAAATAAAGAGGAGAAGAATGAGAAGTAGGATGAAAACATCAAAATCTAGGTCAATGTGAAGGAGAAAAAGGATACTACTATTGACTCTACGAATGGGGCTGATGACAAGTGTAGAGATGATCCTCATCAAGCGAATTTATCTTTCCTTCATATTGCCAAGCTTAAAGCTAACACTTCTCTTCATGGTGATTCATGGCTTTGCAATGAGATTATGGTGCTTAAGAAGAAAGTTGGAGATATGCAAAAAGAACTGGAACAAGAAAAATTGGTAATATACTCATCAAACTTAAGGAGTATGAGCTGCAACTCCATCAATTAATCAAGGATAGTGGGAAGAGAATGGAGCTTGTTACTTCTAGTTTGTGTGTAGTGGCGACCAGTTTGGGAAAGAAAAGCAATGAGGAGATTATGTCTCTAGATACTATTGGGATGAAGAATCCAAGTGGGCCAAGCAAGAGGACTAGGCAGAGCCTAAAGAAAAAGGGTATTGAGGCTCCTCAGGCTCCTATTTTTGTCATGACTAATATTATCTAGAGCACTGTGGAGGTAGAAAAGGAGGTATTGAATATCATTAAAGAGTTGTTGTAGGTGCTAGTCGGGGATGCTAGTTGCTGGACTAGATTGTTTTTTTGGTTCTATGTTTTTTTTTCCATCTTTTTGTTTAAAGTTAAGATTCCAGGTCCTTGTTAAACCTAGTTTTGTTTTTTTACTTTTGAGGTTTTAGATCCTTGTAAAACCTAGTTTTTTTATGCTTTTTGGTAATGTTATCTCTTGACATTACACCCTCATTAAATTTGACAATAACTTTAAAATTTCAAGACAACAATGGAAACACTTCTAAGCTGTGGGTGAATTGTATAAGTCAATCTTGGATAAGGCCGGGTCTTAGCTTTCTCACACTACAAAACTATTGATTTTCTAGGAAAAGGGAAGAAAAAGATAGCTTAAAAAGAAAGATGAACTTGAAAACTAAAACAAAACCTTAAATAAAGGTGAATAGCTTTGTAAAATACTTAGTCTCAAATGCAGAGAAGGAAAAGTCACAACCTATTATGGACCTTTTTGCATAAATATTTCATTAACAAGTATGAATGATGCAAACACTATCAAGGAAAGATGGTTTTGACAAGTTAGCATTCGAGACACCTCTACAACACAATTGATAACCTGCATTAAAAGTCACTTATAGAAAGATGAAGGTAAGTGAGATAGAAACTACAAAAAAAAAACAAAATGCTTCAAAAGAAAAACATTTGTATTTCTTGTTTCATCAATCACATGACATACTGGATGCAATAATAAGTAGGATAAAGAACTTTGCAAATGGAATAATACCTGTTTAATACATATATTTTCAATGAAAATGAGTTATAGAGAGAATGATGCTAGAAGACTAAGGAAAAATATTTTCATCACTATGTCCCTTTAAATCACTAACCAGAACTGAATGAAAAATGAGTTCAAAACTCACTTAAAACATCTCCCATAACCCCTAGGGTCAGATGATAGAAAAAAGCCTAGAAAAGAGGGCTTAGAAACTTCCATAATAAAGTTCCACCTTCGAAAAATATTTGCTAAGTCATAAACACCCTTATGACTCACTAAAAATTGTCCACAAAACACTCCAAATGGCCATGAAGGCTCCTTAACTGACAAGACAAGGTCAAATTTGACTTGTAGCCTGCTATATTCCCTGCACATGTCTTCAAATTGACTTATAACTCACAATATCCCAATTAAATGGCATATTACACATGTCCTTTTATCTTTTAAATGCATTTTTTAAAACAAAAACAAACATATTTAAATGGTTTTTTAAATGCCATTAAATAGTTTATTTTTAACAATGTAATGCAATTATACATTAAAAGAAACAACTTATCTCCTAAGACTAAAGTATTTAAACACCCCCCAACCCCCCCACCCACATGGAAAAAAGCATAAAAATGACTTGGGCAAAAGAATAAAATCCCATCAAAAATAGATCGGATTCCAAAATTTATGAAATCTGACTTGGGGGCTTTATCAACATTTTAGTTACATCTCCAATTCATTTTGACATTCACAAATGCTGGAGAGACTTCCTCAGTTAGGGTTTTGAGGAGAAAATTGCAACGAATATCCACGAGATGAAGTTAAGTAAGGTTTAGCTGCTTCATTTTGTCTTCATAGCTTTCACTTTGCATGATTTATTATTGCTATAGATATAAATCTGGAATAGGAACAACATTTTGCACTTGCTATATCATTCTTATTCACTAGAATTTTAGATGGGTTTAAATGTTATTATTCCTCAGCAAATTCATGTATTCTGAAAGCATTATTATCGCTGGAAATTTGTTCTTTGGCTGCGAAAAAACTTCTAGCTGGTAAAATCTTTTTCCATATGCGAAAAAAAATTAATATTTTTCTGGGTTTTTTTTTTTTAAATGGCCATGGCTTTGGAGCCTGTAGATGTGACTTCACCCATATCTATGCAAATTTTTCCTTCATCTCTGTTGCATGTTTCAATGGTTTTTATATTTTTAGTCCAATTTTGTATCTTGATAGATGCATCATTGCTTTCAGAAATAAGGAACTTCCCAGCCTCACCAAAATTTGAGAATGACATACAAGAAGTAGCAGCTATGTGACCTCCCAGATTAGCATGTAGTTTTATCCTCTCTCTTTTTTTTTGTCTCTTCAGCTGTAAAGTTTGCTTTAGCATTTACATTTTAGCCAATTTAACCTGAGAACATTTGTTAACATGTAGCGACTTTTATGTTTTTTGAAACCCCCATATGTGTTTCATATTCAAGGTCAATAATTTCAATGGCCCCACCTCCTCTTGCCACAACAACAACTTGATTATTCCCTCTTTCTAGATTTTCTTCAGGAACAGCTAAAGCATGAATAAATGGAGGATTACAAATTTGATTAGTGCTTGTGTCACTATTTGTGTTACTTGAAATGGCTGCTCCTAATGATTTTGAAGGTTCCTTTGACATTTTAGATAGTCTTTCAAATGATTTTCTTACTGTTTTTAATACCCTTATCACTTGAGCTTGTAAATGAGGCTATAGACACATTTTCCTTGAATATTTTTGTTCTCAATGTGTTTTTAAAACTAAGGAAAGAATTAAAAAGTCTCTTTTCCACATTTTCTTGATGCAAATCTATAACTTTCATACCATTTAACTTGCTGGAGTGTGAATAGCCTTTATCTTTTGTTAAATCTGATTACTTTAGAGCCTGTAGATGTCCCTCTGGTGATTCTGATTCAACCCATAGATTGAAGTGTGGAATCTAAAATCATTGTTCATTCAGAAACTCTCTTTTACCCTACTGGGAATTACTTTGACAAAACTTTTACTACAATTTCTTGCCATCCTTTGTGGTGTCATGGTAGATAGGTCCAAAACCCCCAGAGTCAATTTTCTTTTTAAAACTCCTCATTTGCAATTTCTAACTCTCCTAATGTAAAAGAGTGAGTCATTACTATTGTAACATCCTTAAGCACATCTTCACTCTCTTCTGATTTTTTCAAGCTAATTTTGGAGTAGGAGCATTTGTTCTTTCAATTTTATTTGCGTTTTTTCATTCAGCTTATCAGTCTGCTTTGAATGCTTCCTAGTATCTTTGTTGAATACTTTGCTCATAGAGTTGCTTTCTTTTATTACTTTATATTTTTCTTAGATGTCCATAACTATACTATTTTCAGTTGTTCATAATGCAAGCTTAGCAATTTTATTGAGGCTAGCAACACCTTGACATTATTTAGATTATCTGAGTAGTATTCTTGATGCAGACTTATCACTTGAATAGGCTCTCTCTTCTTTTTACTTCATTGGTTGCACTTGATCTTTAGATGTCTGATTTCTTGTTTGTTACCATGAACATATTTTATTTCCGAGTTGATTCTGAAAGATTGCAGCTAACTGTAAGGTTTTAGATTGATGCAAATCTACCCTTTTGATATTCTATATTTTTCTTTCAATCAGTTTTGATGCTCCAATCTCTTTTTAGCACGTCGGGCTCAATAACCCTTGTAGGAGCCTACCGTTATATCCTCGTACTTGTTAAGAGTTTGGATGCTACAAAGGAAACAAACATGTTAGGAAAAAATAGATCGAGATTTTTTGGGATTTTTAGATGTAAATGCATGTGCGGGGAAAAGGGTGAGCTTGTTGGTTATTGCTTAGATCATTTTGATCTAACTCATTTTTTGCATCTGCAGGATCTGGAATGAAAGCATGGAAAGATGGGACAAAAGAAGGGAGCATGTGGGCAACCAGCAACAAGCCAATCATTCCAAGCAACGATTAGCACCTATAAACCCTTTTTCTTTTATGTTATTTCATTATGTACTTGCATTTATATGTAAAAATCTAGTTCTAATTCATTTTTCCTTACTGGTTAGTTTCACAACTTGTGTGAAACACTATGGACATTTAATAAATGAAATTATATTTTCAGAAAAACATGTAGTACTTGTTTTATACTTGCCTTTTTTATGCTTTCATCATAAAATGTAATTCATAATCCATAAATATGAAATGTCAAGTGTGGAGAAATAAATCATTTCAGTAGCACGACCTTTCTTTTTGAACTAATAGGTCAAAAGGATAACAGGTAACTTTAGGTTTCAGGTCCTTACAAAACCTGACAATGCTTAATGTTGATCTTTAGCTTTTGTTAAAGGGTTTCAGGTCCCTTCAAAACCTATTTTTTCCTTAATATAAACATAAATGTGCAGTCCATTGTCCTAATATAATAGACTTGCATAAAGTAAAGCATTGATAGTAAAACATTTCATATGACATCCACACAAGTTTGACACTAGGATTTAACATGGAAACCCAATTTGGGAAAAACCACCAGTAACATGCCATCAATTTTTCACTCCTCTATTAGAAGTCAAACATGTTAAAGGTTGCAAAACACACTATTAACTATGACCTTGTTAAAGGATTTAATCACCCTATTAGGAGTGGCCTTGTTAGAGGACTCAAGAACATTCCATTAGAATGTCACCTTGATTAAGGGATTTACATATGATTATTAGGTCAACCCTGATTAAAGGGTTTCAATACTGAAACAATGGCTAGAAAGTAATAGTAGGTTTGATCTGACAAATACAACTCACTTTGCAAATACAGATCACAGTTTGATTCACATGTTGATCCACTGATTGGCCTCCATTGTCATCTCTATCTTTGATCTACTTGGCACTCCTTCAAGAAATCAATCTTTACAACACTTCTCAGCCTTGTGCTCAAGTTTGCTAATCAATAGTATCTAGATAGAAAGAAAATAGTAGCTATCCTCAACCCTAATTTCTAGTAGGAATGATCCAAATTCATTAACCACAAGGAAGTGATCAATGCAGGAATGGATCATGTAATGGAAAATAAGGAGAAAAGAGGTCCTATGATCTTCCTATTTGAGAAGTATGTGCTTAAATATTCAAATAGACAAAAGAAAAATATTAACCTTGAAGTTGAATAATTCTGGAAAATGTGGATTTTTAGTGTTTGTGTATAGTTTCGGGGATCTCTACAACCTGTTATGGACTGGAAATGTCGAGATAGAGAAAACCCAGAAAACTTTTGTCCTTTTGAAGGGAGGTAGACCTTGACCCTAATAGCGGGGCACAATATTACCCTACGACACAATTGTACCCCAAAAAATTTTCCTTGACCTACACTACTCTAATGAAATTTATATTCAAAAATCCTGCAAGTTTGATGAAAATGGTATCCAAATATGCTCTTTAATTCGTTGTTCCACACCTGTATCTACAAGAAAAATGGTTTTGTTGTTTGGATGAGGGGTTTGCCTTGGTCAAACCCTAGTTTGGAATCAACCTTAATAATGGAATTGAAATAAGGAATGCTAGCAAGTAGTAGAAGTAAATATAACAATAAAGCTATGATATGCAATAGATATGCAATTGTATTTGAACTGTAAACAAGTATATTGATATGAAAGCTTAAACATAACATTAACAAATGTAAGTCAAAACCTCCATGATTGTATGCTTGGAATCCACCTTGATAGAAGAATGAATAAATCTTGAAGATGAACAAAGGATCTTGAAGGAATATCACACCACCATGATGGATTGATCTAGGGTTTTGAATGATGAATCTTGAATGCTTGAACTAAATCCCTTCCAACGATTGAATGCTTCATTCCTTAATCTTCAATGGAAAAATTAAATGCTTAATAATATCTCCTTATGAAATGTAGGTAATCACTCATAGAGCATGGATGCACTTATGAATTCTTGATGTCAAAATGAGGGAAGAAGGCTTCCTTATATAGAGATCTAGGGCACAAACTCCTAGAGAAGGTCAATATGGGAGCATTAAATCCCAATTAACCTTATCACCTAGAAATGGACCTAGATTAAATTTAATTTAAGATTCTTCCATTCTAAAACCCCAATAGAGCCAACCTGGAAGCAGGAAAATGAAACTAACCTAAGCTTGATGTCTCGAAACTCCCAAAAATTGAAAATTGCACCTAGGGTCAAGGACAAGGTCAAACCTACCCTAGGTCAAGGTCAAGGTCATCCTTGACCTAGGTTAGGGCCAATGTCAACCTTGACCCTTCAAGTCATCTTTGACCCAAAAAGTCAAAGTCCTTAGTTTCACAAAGAAAATTGTTAGAAATAGGCTAGAAATGAAGAGAGAGAAGCAAAATAGGGGGAAACTACTAGATCAATGAAAAAACCTATTGAAGGCACTTGAAATGACCCCAAACCACTTACTCAAAGGGATAACACTCTTAACATGGAAGTGCTTCCATTTTAAGATGATGCATTTAGCCCCCACTTAAGAAAGAGTATGAACTCAACGCAAACTCTTGATAAAGGAGAAGAAATAAGAGATCCCACTGGACTCATAACGATATAAAACAAAACTTAACTAAGGAAACAAGCCCCCAAGTTAAAGATTCTAACTCAACATAGGCGCACGAGAGTGCAAAAATAAAACAAAAATGAAACAACATCAAAGAAAAGGGTTAGTACTAAACAAACCCAAATCAACTAGCACAAGAAACCTCGTTAAGAAATATTTCTCATACTAATATCATATTTGGAAAGCTATCATAACATCATAAATGATTACATAAGAAAGACAATACCAACACTAGAAATAACATAGCTTCATGACTTAGTCCTACTAGCATGAAAGCGAAAAAGAAAGAAAAATAAGGAGTGATTACCTCGCCCAGTAAGATGCCCACCTTACCATGAATCACCAAAGGAGAGGGATAGCCCAATAAGTAGCCAAATTTGATAGTTCACCCAAAAACTGTGCTTGCAATTGTAAATGCATCTTCTAATGAATTGTGGAATATTCATAGATCTACCTTCTTGTATCACTATGAATATGAAATGTGTGTCTTCTTAGGATTTAGCAAATTATGTGTGTTACCTTAAAAAGATTTAGCATATTGAAAATTTCAAAAAAGTGTATCTCTTTAGGACTTAGAAACTTACATGTGTTACCTTTAGAGGATTTATCAATGTGTGTCTCTTTGGGATTTATCAACTTATGTGCATTACCTTCAGAGGATTTAGCATATATATAAAAATGAAAAATGTGCATCTCTTCAAGATTTAGCAACTTATGTGTGTTACCTTCCAAGATTTAGCATAAAATTTTAAAAACTATAGTACAGGGGGGACCCTATATATGCCCCCTTCCTTATCGTGGTTTTCTATGAGACATGATAAGGAAGAAGAAGAGGATACCTACTTCACAAGGCAAGGAGATATCATGTTTAACAACAATGTATACCATATTCTTAATGAGGGATTTTGAACCCTACATCCAAGAGTATGGATAATTGTGAAAAAGATATGTTACTTATGGAAAAAAAAAAGATCCTCAAAGAAAGAGATCTAATCAACAAGACCCCCACCATAGAGGAGTGCTTTTAGATAAATATCATCTTTCAAAGATAAATCAAATGAAAACAAAGATTCAATCACCAAGCCCCTATAAAGAAGAGGAAAAAGGGATCTTTGGAATGAGGAAAATATATCTAACACCAAAGCAAGGGTAAGAGTTTATAAAGAGAATAATTTACAATATAGAGAAGAGGTGATTACCTAGGATAACAACAACTCATGTAAAAAGATTATCAATAGTAAAAACAACTATCAATATGAAGAAATAATATTGTGATATAAATAAATACCACTAGGCTAAGGAAAGTAGCCCCTTAGACAAAAGGAAAGAAGAAAGAACCTCCCCCCCCCCCCAAGGAAGAAGACAAGGGACATCCTTTGGAAAATAAATGTTTTAGAAAAGATATCTTGAATAGAGCATAATACAAAATCATAGAAAAATAGGAGGAAAGAATACCAATTAAGCCTAATAAAAAACTTAATGGATCCTAGGAGACTAGATGAAAATACACCTCTTGGCCCCTAGTTTAGAGACAAAGGGAGAAGAGATCTATATTATATTAGTAGGGGGGGAATCCCTTATATCAAAATTATGAAGGAATTGTAAAATTGCATGAGAGTGAGATATAATTCCTAAAGCAACTTGTTTATGAACATAGAATTTAAAATGTCTACAATCACCAAGTAAGTGCGTATTACAATAATGAAAAGGAAATTTGTACTTGGATAAGGCTTATTTTGGTATAGGTTTAAAGATTTCTTTTTTAGAATTCATTAATTCAATATACACTTGTTTAGCCACCTCTTGACAAATATCAGGGTTATCTCAAGTAGGTGTAGGGAGAAGTTTATGAAGAGGAGGATGATGATTAACATCACCTTCCCTAACTTGAGATTTCGAACAACCAACACCATGCAAATCCAATTTAGAGGGTATATGAACTGGATACTTAATACCATGTTCATTAACTCCAATCCCTAAACCTTTATAACCTTGTTTAGTGATCATCATATATCTTGTAGTGTAAATATCATGTAAATCTTCTATAGGAGATGATTGTTTATTATGTTCATGAGAAAAGGTTGTATAAGGTGGAATAATAGATTTGAAAGAAGTATCTTTAACCTTTCCTTTAATATCATCATGAATCAAAGGAGAAGGTAAACCAAAGAAGTCTTGCACATCTATATCCTGAACTATAGCTTGAAGTCCATCATAAGTATGGGAAGAACAAGGATTAACAGATGGAGAATTAGGCATCAGATTAGGAAGATTAAGAGATGGTGTATCATCTACCAAATCCTTCACATAATCCAAAAGAACAATAAGTCTACCACATTAATCCTTAATGAAAGTTTTGAATGTAGGAAGACTAGTATCAGTTAAATTCACAAAAGCATAAGTGAGAACAAAATGAAAGATCATGAGCATAATAAAATGAATGATACTCTCATAAACCTCATAATTATGGTAAAGAGATGCTAAGAGAAGGGTAATAAGGAACATAACCACACACAAAAGTATCTTACTAATTTTCATAGTAAATGAAATGCAAGAAATGTTTTTGTATTTTTATTGAATATATAGATTTTTTTGTATTTTTTAATTTTAAAATGCAAGAGCATAAAATAAATCTAATCTTAATGCAAGAAAAGACCTAAAAAATATGAAATGAAATATAACACCGCAAATCATAATAGGGCATCTAATTCCACAATAGGTCTTTAGTGTTTTGTCTCTTATCATCTTCAATCATTCTTTTATCATCTTCTTCTTGTCTCTTTAGTTCCAAGATCTTACACATCCTTATTGATTGTGTTTCTTTTTCTCTCTTCAATGATCTTATCTTCTCAGTTAGGGTTTGGTTCTTCTCCATCAGATTTGATATATCGGCTTCAAATTCATTAGACATATTTCCATTAGATAGTTCCTTAATCACTTCTTCTTTCCATGTTGTGCCATTCATTTGATGTGCTAATTCCTTCCTTCTATTCAAAGACATCTTCAACTTTTCTCTTATTTCATTCATCCATCCTAGGGACATCCTTAGTTCCAACGTTTGATTTTCAATAATCTTATCAAGCCTATACCTTTCCATCTCTCAGATCTTTCCTCTAGAGTAATAAAACTTCTTAACAAGAGAACTAGTTCTAATACCAATTATTGGAATATTTAGGAAATGTAGGATGTTGGGGAGGTGTATCAGTATCCTTAAAAACTTTTAAAATCTTACTAGCCCTTATTATTTTTGTACTCGATAGACATGCATGTTCACAATTTCATAAACTAAAATGAAATTAAATAAGCTAATCTACTTCATCATGAGCACATAAGCATAAATCATTAAATCATCACACATGACACAAAGATTTGGTCATGCACAAATCCTTGGTTAGAGGGATGGAATCCACAAATCATTCACTACTACAACAAGAGGTTGCCTATTAGGGCTTACAAAAGTTGTCACTTCTGGTGATTTATTTTCTTAGGAGTACTACAATAGGATATGTCAAAGTCCACCTTTCTCAAGGATTTTGCAACACTTGTAGAAAATTTGCACTTAGTTAAGAGATTTACAATAAATACTATTAGGTCTACCTTGTTAAAGGATTTTTTTTTTCTACAATGGTAAAAAAGTAACAATAAAATTATCTGATTGAATGCAACTTACTTTGTTGTTTGGATCCCTCTTATGCTCAACACTATATCACCTCTTATGACATGTATATCCAATCCTTCCTTAGTTGTTACACGATAACTCTACTCTAGAGTAGGTTAATCACCTCTTCATTTCATCAACACGTCCCTTTCTCAACATAACAATAGAAACAACAACCTTAAACTATTCTACATAGGTCCTTATAAAGAAATCTTTTTGTCTCTATGATACATGACCTAATTAAGGTTTAAGAAACTTCTAGAGTTTCCATTTGATCAAGATCTACAATCTACATTCATCTTCATCATCTTCATCATCGTCCTTTTATTTCATTAGTTTATACTCTATCTTGGGATCATCACCAATCACATCTCTCTTCCCAATAAATCTTTCCAAATATTCTTCTCTGTTGGAAATGATTGAAAAGATCATGAGGAAAGTTGTTGGAATGATCATATGGAACTGGTAAAGAATGTTCTCAATCATTGTTTTGTCATTGATGTCAAACTTTCTATTTGCAGGAATGGCAATTGTTTTAGTGATCCAAATACTATCAATTAGTTGATTAACAAGGAGGAGGCAATCAATAAGATGTAACTAGAACACCCAGAGAAAGGTTGAAGTTATGATGTTGTAATGAAGTACAAGGATCAGCTAAACCATTGATGAAAAAGTGTATTTGATGACATACTATAAGACACAAAGAATGGGCACACTGAAACATATTAGAGATGTAAGGTTTTAGCTAAGACATCTGTAAAGCCTAACTAAATTTCACTAGAGAGAAGGAGTCGAGCAAGCTAGTAAGTGCCGAATAGATTCCTAGTTGAAGCCGAGTAAACTTCAAGTGCCGAGTAAACTACAAGTGCCGAGTAAACTTTAGATGCTGAGTGATACAGAGTTTATCAAGTGCCGAGAAAATACAAGTGCCAAGCAGATATAGGTGCCGAGTAACACAAAGATGCCGAGCACTAGTAAAACCAATAGTGTCGAGTAACAAAGAGATGTTGAGCACCAGTAAATCAATAATGCCGAGTGGCTGCATTATTTTGAAAATCGAAGATTCGCCAGATCTAAGCCGACAAGGTTGTTATCTAGAAGTTTTTGAATTAAATGGAAGATAAGAATGATGAGCTGGTGGCATAGAACACCATGTAAAATGTTTTTAAGGATACAACTGACAAAGTTTCTAGATGAGAACAAGATATGAGGTAGATACATTGTATCCTACCTAATCCATTTGAAACCCTAAAATTGGAGAGGTAGAATTGAGCGATAAAGGCAAATCAAATTTCTATTTAAGGAGTCATAAGTTCATGAAGAAAATAGAGAGAGAGGGGTCAAGAATGAAAGCATAAAATGCTGAAGGAAGTGCTAAGGAGGAAAGAGAGCATAGTTATTATGTTTCAGTAAGAAGACCCCAGATATGGATGCATTGGTATGATGAATAAGAAGACTCAAGGAGACAAAGCTTGAGAAGAAGACAAGTAGTCAGAGCTGAAGTAATTGAAGCCAAGCATAAGGATTGAATTGAAAGTGTGATATGAAATTTGCAAAGTATGTTGTAAGTTATATCAGATCAAAAGACCATTATCGTTACTTTCTAGCAATTGTAACAGTTAGTTTAAATCCTATGGACTTAGGTTGGTTTGAAAGCCATGAGATAAATCCTTTAACAGGGTGACATTCCAAGTGAATGTTCTAAAGTCCTTTAACCAGGCCCATTCCTAATAGTTTGGTAAAATCCTCTAACAAGGTCACATTTAACAGTGTGTTGTAAGCCTTTAACAGGGTAGGCTTTTAACAGGGCATCACTTTAGAAGAGTGAGAATCAAGTAGCATGTTACTGGTGGTTTTTCCCAAATTGGGTTTCCACGTAAATCATTGTGTCATGTGTTGATCTTGCATGTTTTATCATTGCATGTTGATTTACTATAACTTGCTAATATGGTTGATTTAAGTTTGGATGGATGAAAATTATATGGATTCATTAAAAGTAGTGAAAAAGTACTATTAGGGCATTTAGACCTTGAATAACTTATTCACACCCCCCCCTCCCCCTCTCAATTATTCTAAAGAATTCTAACATTCTTGATCTTGAAAATAACTTCTCCCACTCAGTGGAATTGAAATACATTGAATGTAGTGAATTCAAAAACTTTTATGTCCTGCTTGTTCACCTTGGTAAACTCTACCTTCTAGCTCAATAAAAGTGTTAACATTTGGTACTACTGTAGCTCGGTAATGCTTTTCTCGCTCAGTTAAACCTCACTTGATATATATGTCCATGCTCGATGTATACATTAATCGGTAACCATTACCTTGGTATCCATTATGACTTAGTTAACTTGTAAAAACTCCACTCAATATCTTCCTATGCCCGGTCATCATACTATGACTCAGTGACTATGTTCACAGAACAATATCGTCAATACTTGCTAACTATCCTTTTTTCACTAATTACATTAGTCGAATGCATATAGGAGTAACAATTACAACTCCTAATAGGGTTGAGGTTTCTAACAAGGCCTAGTCCTCTAACCAGGATAGATACATTATACATATGTAATAGACTCCTAATAGGGTCAATATCTTTCACAATATACTTTTGATTAGTGGATCATTTTATGGGTACCATCCCTACCAAGGTTTTCTCTTGGGCAAGGTTTCCCTAGTTAACAAATAATGGTGTTACGAGTTTCATTGCATTATGCTTATGGTTTACTTTTCAGTTTGATCATCTAAGCAAGTTTAAAGATTATTAATAATATCCGTAGTTGGGAAATGGTTTGTGGAACACTAATTAACACCCCCGCACACCCCCTCCATACCCCCCTCCCCCCCAATATTCCTTGTTTCTAACAAAAGCCTCATGGGAAAAACCCTCCCCCAAAAAGAGAGATAAAAACACACAACGCCTAGATGGATGAAGTAATCAAGACCCCCAAGAACTATGTACATCATGTATATAGAAAGAATAACCACCCTCCCTCCTCAATAGGAAGGATGATATGAGATATGATATCCCACCCATAATGAAGAAGCTCCAATGTGGATGAAGTGTACCTGCAAACAAAAGAAAATCCAATACCTACAAGTAACATATGTCCCCTCAGGAAGAGATAAATACATCAAATAATGTAGAAGCCAATCTATGTGAAAATGGGAGGAGGAAGGTCTCCAAGTATAAAACTTGAAGATCGAATAGGTCTCTCCAAACACAAAGAGTCCATCACACCAACAAGCTAACCTATGAAATGTGACAAATCAAGTGAAGTTGGAGAATTAATAATTCCAATATCCAAAGAAGGTGAAGAAGTATATCCAGCTATGATGCTATCATCAAAGAGTGTCTATTGTTAGTCCTTGGTCGTATGTCTATTTAATTTTGGTCTAAGAATATTTCTAATTTCATTTCTCTCACTATCTTGGATAGTTGCACAACTATTTAGTTAATGATTATAGGAAAGATCACCCTTGTTTTGATACCTTTTTAACATATTTAATTTTTTATTTTTGTTTAAAATTGAAAATTTTGTAAAGATTATTTGAATTCAAATGTGAAATTGTCATTCGCAATGTCTAAATAGAAGTAAAATTTTAAGATTTGTAACTTGGAAATTATTTTTAGAACTTGTATCACTTTTTCAAAATTTTAAGATGTATTATTTATGTCTTTAGTCATATATGATTGATTGTTGTTATGATATATTGTTTAGAAATTACTATTCCATTAAAAAACCACACCATTTTGCTTGAGTGCTTTTATGTATAAAACCTTCCTCTTTCGTGGACCCGGACATCTTCTCTTATATTTATGGGCCGCGTAACGTTAGCTTAGCGTCCACCTTAGCATGCATATGTACGCCATTTTTGTATTATGTGAGACAATTATTTCCTACTTAGAAATGTTTTAAATAACTTGTACATGAAACATTGCACTATAAATGTGGTGAGTGGAAGGGGTATATATTCTAACGATGGGGACATGATATAACTTGTGGACCTCTTTGCTTCCACTAAACCATCATTGGGCTTATCGTCCAAGTCTGATAATGATGCGCATCTAGAAAGCCAAAAGGATAAGGATCAAATATAAACAAAATCTCTATTGCTATTGGAGGAAAAAGGCACTTGGTCGTAGGAGGACACTTGTCAAAGTGTTATATTAATTGTATAAGCAATTGGGTTTAGTGGACTAAACAAAGGTTTTGTATATTAATTTATGTATACTTAAGAAACAGCCATCCACTAGCACCGACCATTGAAGAATAATATTTTAAACAAATCCTACTACTATAGAATATTCACATAGATATTTATTACTCAGTCAAGCTTCCCACTTCCCATGTGACTCTTGATCATTGAAGACATGGTCCTTTAACATATATTGTTGGTATTAGAACTTGTCTTTAGCGTTTTAAGAGTATAGGTAATATTAAATTTATTTTTAATTTGGACTTTAATAAATTTATCTTATCTTATTAGGAGGGGGTGTATGAGAGTGCCATTTTTAAAATTGCTTTAGTATTTCGATATTGGAACATAAGTCATAGGGTTTTTACGGTTAATAAATAAGAATTGAAATGTATCTATTTCGTAAAGGTTATTGAAATTATTTTTATTTTAATATTTTATTATAGAAGTGTGTATTCAACAAGACTTATATGTAAGGAGTTCATTTACAATCATTGATCTAATAAGCAAATTATTTTTGTACTCTTAATATAATACATCAAATTAAAATAGTGTACTTTTTACTTCACCTCTATCTCTTTAATTTAATATAATTTACTGTTTATCATTTATATTCATTTTTACTCCATATCTTAAAAATAATAAATATGATTTAAACTCTTGATGAATAAATTATTACATAACTCTATTCAAAAAAATCTTTAAAAACTATTTTTTAAAGATTCAATTATAAAATTTATCAATGATGTGATAATTGATTTATATTTACTTTTACTATAAAAAATTAATGACTTGCTTTTAAAATAAATTATTACATAACTCTATTCAAAAAAATCTTTAAAAACTATTTTTTAAAGATTCAATTATAAAATTTATCAATGATCTGATAATTGATTTATATTTACTTTTAATATAAAAAATTAATGACTTGCTTTTAAAATAAACTTTTGACATAAATTGAACAAATAACTCTTACAAAAAGCAAATCAGAATACACTCCGAAAAAAAAAACACTCAGATGAAACACATGTCTTATTACCAACTAATGCATAAAAGATCTTCCCTTAAGTAGTCATTAATTAGGTATATTAAGAATAATCCAAAATTGTCATTAATTTACAATAGCGTGTGACACACTAAAGTGGGAGATAGAAGTTGTCACGTGCGAGAGCATATCCGAAGAGATATTCCCCGAAGATCTCTCCTCGTTTCTTGTGTTGATGAACATATGGTTATGCATGTACAAAATATAATCTATGCATAAAAGTAATCTATATTTTAAAGAGGGTTTGTCTAACCAGTTAAAGATTTAAGATAATTGGTATCATTAAGCACATTTATTCATGCGGTATGTTTTACGAGTATCATTTCAAGTGGTTATTTGACAACACTAAAGTCATTTGGCAAGTTTGAAGGTTCATCGTTTCATGTACGAGCTAGACTCCGATTTGCTATGATGATTGATTGATTTTTTAAAAATATTTTATTAATTGTTAAGAAATAATTTGTTCTTTTTAAATTATTTTTTATATTTATAAGTCAGCAAAATAAGGGTTTTTTCTTTTAAAGCAACCACTTTAGAGGTGCAACTATCACAAATAGAGTAATAGCATTACATTTTTTGGAAAAAAAGAAAAAAGTTTAGTACCATAATCTAGAACATAGTTAGCTTCTAAGGGCTATTACCCATTATAATGGTGAAAAACAAAAGCAAACTAAACATGATTAGCAGACTTGATTCCACGATCATATTGATAAACAAATGGCTCCAATCCCCAGTCAAGAACTTGAATGATTCCTTGTAATTCCTTTATCCTCAAAATCCTTTCCTAGAGTTTTCTTATGCATAAGTTAAGAGAGACAGTAGAGTCATGCATTATATGCAATGCCCCACTTGAGAGTCTTGGAAACAAAAGGGAAAAAACATGCACCTAATAAAAAAAATCTGAAGTAATACTAAACATAACATGAGCATTGTGTAGACAAGTGCATCACCCAAACAACAAATCACATCTCAAGATAAAATAGCAAACATCACGTGTTCGTACACATTCAAAGGTCAAGTAACAAGCACCTCCAAAGGTTACCAAGCAACTAACCATACACTCAAAACGAAGAATACACATTCCTGAGTTCGCCCTTCAAAGATTCACACAATATCCATGGATCATAAGAGGATAAGTCAACATGCATTTACAACTAACTAGAAAGGGAGACAATTCAATCTATACATATATAATAGATGTTCTTTTAAAGCCCAAATAGAAGTTCCTACCATGGTTATCCATACAAGCTCAATTATATTTTTAACCGTGATCACAAAGTAATATGCAAGCAACATCCACATAAATATAAACAAGGTCTACAAGCATGCAAGGACCTTTGGGAATATATGTCCATTGGCATAAGATAAGGATATGGTTTGCAAACTAAAGAAAGCATTGTACAGATTGAAGCAAGCACATAGAGCCTGGTATACAAGATTGGATAAGCATTTACAGGATTTGGGATTCAAGAAAGGTAATGCAAACAGTAACATGAATTTAAGGAAGAATGAAGATGGTTTACTAATTATTGAAATATTTTTTGATGACGCTATTTTTGGAGGAACTGATGAAGCTAGTAATAAATTTTTCGAAGAAACGAAGAATGAAATTCAGATGAGTATGATTGGTGGGATGAAGTATTTCTTGGGATTGTAACTAACTTAGAATAAGGATGGAATTTTCATATCATAGACTAAATATCTTAAGGATTTGTTCACAAAGTTTAGTTTGGAGAATTGTAAACTAGATGTGATGCCTATGGTTACATGATGCAAATTATCTAGTCAAGGTGAGTCTCCTTGTGCAATACAAACAAGATACAAATCTGTGATAGGAGGATTGCATTATTTGACTTATATAAGACCATATATAGCTAATGTAGTTGGAATTGTGGTGAGATTCCAAGAAGATTCTAAAGAGACACATTTTGCAACAGTAAAGAGGATATTCAGATACTTGAAGGGAAAATCAAATTATGAACTACATTTTGATAGATCACATGACTTTACTATATGTGCATACATTGATGCAGACTAGGCAAGAAATGTTGGTGATGGGAAAAATACAAGTGGTGGAGCATTTTTCTTGGAAGGAAGATTGGTTCCATGGCTAAGCAAGAAATAAAATTGCATATCACAATGTACAACAGAAGTAGAGTATGTTGCACTAACAAACAATTGCAATCAAATTATTTGGATGAAACAGATGGTGTAAGACACTGGTATTTAATTTTTAGGAACTTATTATCATTTGTTGTGATAATACAAGTAGAATTAATATGTCAAAGAATCCAGTGTTACATTCAAAGACTAAGCATACTGCAATAAAGTATCATTTCTTGAGAGAGAAGGTATCCAAGAAAAAAGAGCAGATTGGAGAATGTTAGCACAAAGGATCAAGTAGCATACAAATTTTCCAAACCTTTGGCTAAGGACACCTTTGAGTACTTGAGAGACATGCTTGGGGTTATGCCTCAACCTTCTTTAGAGTAGTTGATGAAAGATTGCATCAATCCAATATATTTAAAGCTTATTCTTACATCTGAATTATATATTGGTCATACTTCCTTTAGGGGAGTGGTTAGTTTTTGGGAAGTGTTATTGAGAACTCTTTGATAATGCATTGTGTAACGATGTCTTTTGGCACTTGGTGAGATTTTTTAGATTGTATTGGAAATGATTAAACTTCAAGAATTAACATAATGACACCTTTGTCATTGAGGTCAAAGGAGGAGAGATATACATGAAAAACCTTATTCATCTATGGGGAGAGTATAACTAATGGGGGAGTATCATTTATTTCATATTGATGTAAGTTTGAGAATATTGTATGTTTGGGTAAGAAGACAAGGAAGAAATATTGTATTCAATAGATTGATGAGAAGTATTCTAGTTTGATAAATTTTTGGGTTGATGGTTTTTCATCATATATTGTCATCAATGCAAAAGGGAGAGATTGTTAGCATGAATGCTGATGATATTCCTAAAGAGGATATTATTAGGATATTATTAGCATGTTTGGAGAGATGATTGAGTGCTTAGGTGTTGCATTTATGACTTGGTTTGTCATTGACGTCGACATATTAGCTTTCTAGATTGAACACTCAAAGTACATAGACAGTTTTGTTTAGTGCATTTCTTGGATGCAGATTTGTATTCCGTGGGGTTGGCATAATATTCTTGGATATTTATTTATGATGTATCTAAGTGCGTGAAAGAGTTATGAAGTTTTGAGTGAGTCACAAAAGTTTTTCAGAAGACTAGTTGCAGGTCAGTGTGCATGAAATAATATGTTGAAGATTGAGTTGTATCTTTTTGGTGAGGTTAAATCTTGTTCAATGGGCTTGGATTTTGGTTAGAGACATGTTTTTGGTTATGTGTTTGAGGTAGTAGAATAAGAGGATTATTTTAAGGTGGGAGTTGAAGTGTAATGTGTTGTATGTTCAATATCACGTTGATTGTGTTATGTATTTGATGTAATATGTATTGTAGCATGAGGAGCTTAATTGTAATATCTTATGATGGTCTTATATTATTCATTGTACATTGGGGAAGCCTCAATGCCAACTCAATTTTTTTTTTAGGACTTGGTATAAAGGAAAGATGTTTTTCTTGGTTGTAAGTAAGAATTGTATGACAATGTGTCTCATTGTAAAATCATTATTGTATGCAAACTTTGGATAAAAATTTGATGAGATCAAAGTAGAAGATGATATTGAGGATGTGTTGAGAACATCAAAGGAGTTGTATTGGAAAGATCAATTCATTCTTAGATATGTTATTATGAATTTTTTAATGGGAGTAGTTCTAAAAAAAATCAGATAGTGGGTTGATTTGACTTCTTATCATCTCCTAGCAGGGTTGGAATCTTCTTATAGGGATTCAAATTCTCCTAATAGGGACTTGTATGTATTGATTGTATTCAATTGACTCCTAACATGGTCACATCCTTTCACAAGGAACTTTATATATTAGTACATCATCTTGTGGATATCATTCCCACCAGGGTTTTCCCTCTAATCAAGGGTTTCCCTAGTTAACAAACCGTGTGCCACTTTGTAAATTGCATGGTTATCTCTTGTGGTTGTTGTATCTTTTGGTTACATGTTTCAGATTTGATGAAGTTAATTTAAGTTTTTTAAAGTGCATAATTGATTCACCCCCATCCCCCCAACCTAGTTATATTGGTGGACTTTACTTTCTAATATATGATTCCCTTGCCCCGCAAGAGTAGGAGAAAGGGAAAAGATGACATATTTTGCTACTCAAAAAGTGGACAATGAATGACAATGATCCCATAAGGGATAGACCAATAATATTACATGGCATGGACTAATAGACTAGTGACTTAAATTTTATTTAGAGAAATTAGGATTATATTAATAGAACTTATCGTGAGAAGATATGTGAAGAACCTCATTATCAATGATTTGTTTTATTTTTTAGTGTAAAGTTTGAAAGCCATTAGTATATCTTGACAATTATTAGTAGAGTGATCATGATAGCAGTGATACATGAAAAATGAAAGATTCATAAGTTTTTAGCAATGTTTATTTTTGCACTTAGGTGTAGGAATCGCCATAGCATGCAAAAGTTTAGGAAAAAAATATTTCTTGATTAATATGAGAAGATATGTTAGATGATGAGGGAAAGGATGGGGACAAAGAATAAGATTTAAAACTTTGTTGCACACATATTGAATTATGATTGACAATGGTGTTGACTTCTTATGGCTTATAAGGATTGAATCTACCTATAAGAATGCCCGTGCCCCTTATTTGCCAAGGGTATAATTTTACAACATCCATTCCTATTTAATTTATATTTTACTAATAAATCATAACAAGGACCATAACAAGAAGCCATATTAGAATTAAAAATTGTATCTTCCTTAGTTACTATGTCATCATAACTGTTGGGATACTTTAGAATAATTGAGAGGGGGGGCAAGTGAATTAGTTATCCAAGGTCCAGATGTATAAATAAAACTTTTCACAACTTAGCAAACCCATAAAACATTTATACTCATGCACGCATCCATAATATTATGCAATCTCTAAAATCTTGTAGCTAATTGTCAAATCAACTTGCAGAAATGTAAAGCATGAAACATAACAGATTCATCAACGCACTTGACACAATGATTTACATGGAAACCTAATTTGGGAAAAACCACCAGTAACATGCTACTCTTTTCACTCTTCTAAAGTGATGCCCTGTGAAAGGCCAACCATGTTAAAGGTTACAATGCACACTGTTAAATGTGACCCTGTTAAAGGATTTCAATCAACTTGTTAGGAGTGAGCCTTGTTAGAGGACTTTAGACCATTCACTTGGAATGTCACTTAGTTAAAAGATTTACAAATGACTGTTAGGTCAACCTTAATCCAAAGGATTTACCCTAGACTGATACAATTGTTAGAGAGTAACAGTAAGGCTTTGATCTGATACAACTTACAACTTCACTTGCAAATTATAGATCTCTATTCAATCCTCAATTCTGCTTGGCCTTCATACTTTGCAACTCTGATAGCTTGTTCACCCTTCAAGCATTTATCTCCTTAAGCCTTCTTGCTTAACATGTCATTGTAGACTCTTCTCTTAGGTCACTAGATGAAGCAAAACCCTTGACTCCTTGTCTCCCTTAGGTTCTCACACATGACAACCTTGCTTCATGACCAGTCATCCCTATAAATAGGAAATTAAGATATTTTCTTTCTCATTCTCCATCGTCCAATTTAGGGTTCGGATGAATTAGGTAAGATACAATGCATCTACCCCATATCTCATATCTCTTTTAAAAACTTCTCCTAGAATCCTTTTGAGTTTTCCTAAAAATGGTTTACCTTGAATTCTATGCCACTAGCTCATCAACCTTATATTCCACCTAGTTCACACAATCCAAGAAAACAAACTTGTTAGGTCAGATTCATCGAATCCACGATCTTTTAAATAATGCAACAGCTTGACATTATCAACCTTTTGATGCTCTACACATACTGTATTGCTTGACATCCATTATGAAATTACTCGGCATGCAATAAAGTTTACTGGTGCTTGGTATCAACTAAACTTTACTTTACATCCAAAATTCTGCTTGACATACACTAGAATGAACTTTTACTCAGTTCCAACTAATTTTTTGCTCGACTTGTATTGACTTTTCTCGGCCCTACTATCCACTCGGTCAAGCTAGGAAGAAAAACTTTGTGTAACTTGTTCTTCTAATCTTTCTTAGTGTAACCAGCCTTTGTAACCTTAAGTAGATTTTCAATACATCATGGCATCATTGTCTCAACTTATCCTTGTACTTCAATACATAATCATAACTCAACCTTTCCTCTAGGTGCTATTGTTACATCTTTTGATCAAATCCTCTTCATCAATCAAATAAGTGATAGTACTTGAATTTTATAAGCAGTTGTCTTACCAGAAAATAGCAAGTTTGACATTAGTGACAAAACAATGATTGAAACACATAGTCTTCTTCAACAATCTCCCTCTTTTAATAATCTCTCTCAACAATGATCTTTTTCAATCTTTTTTCAACAATAACTAGGCTTGACATATTCATTAGGAGTGAAAGAAGTGACAAAATTGTTACTAAGTTTTTTAGAAAGAGGAGTTGTTTTAGATTTCATAAATGAAAGATCATAAACTCTGTCCTCTATGATAAAATTTGGTGTGAAATATAAGGATTCCCAATCATTTTCTAAAAGGACACTTGTGAAAGAAGAAGAATATTTAGATTCTTTATTTTGTTAATCCTTAGCATTCAAACAGTTATTTAGTCTATCATCTGCATGAAGAGTGTACATCTTATTATTGCAGATAAACTTGAATTTTTTATGAAAATTTGAAGGAATAACATGCATATTATGTAACTAAGGTCTACCCAAAAGAAGTTTGTAATTAAAATATCTAGGCATGACATGAATATAAGTATCTAAAATGACTAGACCTACTTTAATAAGTAAAGTTATGAGACCTAAAAAAATAGCATAAACATTATCAAATTCTTGTATAGGGATATTATAATGTTGAATAGTTGAAAGATCGACTTTAATGGCTTTGAGAATATCCATACTAAAAATCCTATAATTGAGATTACCATTGATGATGATGAATATCATAAGAGATTCATAACAATATTGGTTTTTTTAGGAGGTAAAACATCTTGAGTAAACACAATTGGATGTGGCATAGGTGTATCATGCATAGATTGTAGAAAAGAATTAATATTATTTTGTGTAGGAGGTGTAGCTAGAAGAGTGGTTAAAGGTTTTTGCAAGGCTTCATGATATGTAGGAGAAGTTTGAAGAAGTTCCCAAAGAACAATATTGGCAAGGGTATTAAATTCTTTTTGTGTCAAATCATATTCCATTACAGTATTTTGGGGAAGATGTAGTAGAGGAGGAATAATGGGTTGAGAAGGTGGGAGGGAAGTAGTAGGTTGAGGATGGTTTCTTGTATGATAGGTGTGAGATACCACATGATAATCCAAAGGAACATTAGGTTTCCCTTTGAGATTTATTTGAGGATGACCTTGAAGGGTGATGAGGGGTTTACTAGGAAGTTGGTTAATGGTAACTTTTGAGAGTGAGAATAGGCTTGTTAACAATCATAGGTTGAGAAATATTAGTTTGATTAAAATATTGCTTCTTCATAGACTCATGAATATAAAGGAAAGCATTAATGGGTTTTATTGATCCATTTTTTCCAAGGAGTCCCTAGAATATATATTATTATCATCTGTTAATGATACATCTCTATGAGGAACATCAAATGAAGGAAAATTCACATTGATAAAAGAATTTATAATGTCTTCCTCTTGCTCTAGAATACCTCGAAGAGGAGGGCATATTTTAGGAGAAGAAGAAACATCAAGCTTTTCATGCTGAGAATAAATGGGAAAGGTATCAATAATTATGTTATATTTTCATAAGAAAGAGAATAGTAAACATTATCATCTAGAGGTTCATCCTAAATAACAATATTATCAATAGAAGGTACATCTCTATCTAGAAAGCACACTATAGAAAAGGAATATTCATGATATGAAAATGGAGAGTAATTGAAAGAAGGTAGAGTATCCTCCTTAGACAAAATATCCTCATAGAAAAGGCCTATATTAAGAGAAGAGTTAAAATCAATCATCAACTCCTTGCCACATAGAGAAATATTATTTAAAGAAAGGTTAAGATCATTTTATTGTCATAACAAAGAAACATTACAATCATTACATTGATTCCATCATAAGGGATGATTTTTTATGTTCAAGATGATAGAATGATGTTGTAAGAACATTTTAAATAACTTATAAAACATGAAAACAAGAGAAGTTCATATATACTAGGGCCAGTTACCCATTTTGTGAATGAAATGTATACAAGATCCAATGAAAAATTCAAAAAGAAAGCATGAAAAATACATACTCGATGATGTAAAGTCTATGTAAAAGAGATATAAATAAATGAATACAATCAAACAAAGTAGATCTAAGGAAAAAAGACAATCTAACATTGAAAATCAAAATGGAGGGTAATGAGTCAGTTTCATCAAAATGTTAAGGGTGAAAATAGAATAACTCAATAAGATGTGCATATCAAACAAGACTTTCACTTTCCAAACTTTTAAAAATAAGGGAAAGAGATGGATTACAATCATAACCCTCAATATAACTCAATTTTGATTAGAAAGGCCCAAAGATGATGAACTAATGCCAACACAAAACCCAAATTATACTAAAGAAGTATGCAAGAAATCCTCTTTCACACAATGTAAATAAACCTTATGTGTGTTATAAAAGTACATTGATTAAATTGAATCAAAAGCTAGAGTAATTGACTTGCTTAGGTTAATTGATTTAATTGCAAGCAATATAAGTACAACCCCAATTACGTAAGAAATTGGATCTGAAATGTAAATGGATAAGAAATAATGTAACTTAGCTTGAGAATATGATTTAGAAGATAATTTTTTAGAAAGTAAAGTACGTCAATATAGCTAAGAGGGGGAAGGGGGGTGAATCGGTTATGCACTTTAAACAACTTAAATCAACTTTATCAAATTTGAAACATATAACCAAAATATATAATAACCACAAGATGATAACCATGCATAATGACACAAGATATGCTAACTAGGGAAACCCTTGATTAGAGGGAAAATTCCAGTGGGGTTGATGCCCACAAGATGATGTACTAATATATAAAAAATCCTTGTGAAAGGATGTGACCCTATTAGGAGTTAATTCAATATAATCAATACATATGAGTCCCTAATAGAATGCTTTGAATCCCTGTCACAAGATTCAAACCATGTTACGAATTATTCCAACCATATTAAGAGTTGATAAGAAGTCAACTAAACCGAGTGTCAAAATTGCTTTAGAACTATTCTCACTAAATTACACAACACAATTTTCCTAACAATAAACATACAATACATTTCAATTCAGAGACTACCTTAGAATAATCCTCCAATTCCACTACATCAAACACGTACAAATAAACATGTCTCTAACCAAAATCCAAGCCCTTTGAACAAGCTTTAACCCTGTTAAAAATATACAACTCAATCTTAAACATATTGTTCTCTATATAGTGACCTACAACTAGTCCTCTAAAAAACTTTTATAACTCACAAAAACCTTCATAATTCTTTCTAAAAGAATAGACATATCCAAAAACACTCTACTAACCCCAATAAATACAATTATGCATCTACAAATCTTGCTAAAATTTTTTGTCTCTACTTCTCTGTCTGTATTGTCCATAAATCTTATATGTTGACATCAATGACAAACCAAGTCATGAATACAAAAAATAAAAACTCAAACCTACTATAAATATCCTTAAATAATTCATGCCAACAATCTCCCTCTTTGGAATTTATGAAGAAAAACATCACAGTACCTAAAATACCATATATATATATATATATATATATATATATATATATATTCCTCATCTGCTTACTCAACCATACAATACTATACATCAATTTGCAACAATGATACTCTCCCCCATTCATGTTACTCCCCTATAGATTAATAATTTTCTACATGTATTAAACATCAATTACTGAATAAAAAAGGTGTTTTTTAATGTAAATCTATCCCTCATTGACATCAATGACAAAGGTGCCATTGTGCCAATTATCTAAGTTCAAACAAGTGTCAAAAGAAACTATTAAACTATAGTCAAGAGTTCTCAATAACTCTTCCCAAAAGTGATTACTACCTCAAGGAAGCATTACTAGAATATAGTCCAGATGTATGAATAATCTTTGAATATATTGGGCTAATGAAATCCTACATCAACTACTTTGAAGAAGGTTGGGGCATAACCCCAAGCATACCTCTCAAGTACTCAAAGGTGTCCTTAGCCAAAGGTTTTGTAAATATGTCTGATATATGTTCCTTTGTGCTAACGTAATCCAATCTGGTTTCTTTTTTTTGCTACTTTCTCTCTCAAGAGATGATACTTTATTGAGATGTCCTTGGTCTTTGAATGTAACATTGGATTATTTAACACATTAATTGTATGTGTGTTATCACAATGAATAATAATAGGTTCTAAAAATTCAATACCAATGTTTTGTAATATCTACTTCATCCAAATAGTTTGATTACAATTCTTTGATACTACAATATTCTCTGCTTCTACTGTAGATTGTGATGTTCAATTTTGTTTCTTACTTAGCCACAAAACCAATATTCCTCCAAAAAAGAATGCTCCACCACGTGTACCTTTCCTATCATCAACATTTTCTTCTCAGTCTACATCAGTGTATGCACATAAGGTAAAGTCATGTGATCTGTCAAACCATAAGCTATAATTTGATGTACCCTTTAAAAAATACTTGAATATCCTCTTTACTATTTCCAAATGTTTTTCTTTAGAATCTTCTTAGAATCTTGCAATAATTCCAACTACATTAGCTATATATGTGATGGGGACACAACCCAAGCACAGAATGGACACAACAGGAAAGGGAAAATTTTATTAACTGTGAGAAAATGCTAATATATTCAGTACAGAGAAAATAAACTTCAAAACATGCCCTAAGGGCTTACAATAGTATAAATCTGGAGATAATTTCTCCTTTCAGTACCTCCTCTCAAACTCCACTTCGAACTACTTTTAACAATACCAAAAATGTTCTTAAATAGACACTGGAGGGTTAAGGATTAGGAATATGTTCTAGAAAGTGCTAGTAGGCATCCACCAACCAAATAGAAGGCTCTAGAAGTCACATTAGAAGTTGGCACAAAATTAAAAGAATCTAGAAACGGCAACTGAACTTCTGGGAGGCATAACTTTTGAACCATAGCTCCGATTGACAAACCGTTTACATTTTTGGAAAGCTCTCGAAGCACTCTATAGCCCTATGGACCAGCTTTTTTCGTATCCCATTTTTTGCCCCTATTTGAGGTCATTTAATGCCCCTAACCTGACTTTGAAGCATTCTTAAGATGTCTCCAGAAACTGAAAAACTACGATAACGTTCAAACCGTGGGGCCTTTTGACTTGATTCTTTTTTTGGAATGCTCTAAATTACAATGACAATCTTCCGACCAATTTACACCTTCTAGTTCACCAAAATGATGGCTCAATTACATACTCCTATTTTTTTGGCATTTACACATATCCCAAGGTGTTCAAATACTCTATCCTAGAACACTGATAGTGGAACTGTGAGAGTTGGAACCTTTATTTGACCCAAATGGGTATCCAGAAATAAAAACACATGAAACCGAAACTAAGTCTAAGTACATTTTTTGGTTGACACAGGATTTCCCTTATACCTCTGGATGCTCCTGCATCAATATGGTCTTGTATGAGTCAAATATCACAATCCTCCTATCATAGATTTGCATTGCACTAGGAGACTCATCCTCGCTTGATAATTTGCATCATGTAAGCATAGGTGTCCCAAATAGATAAAAAATCTCCAAACCAAAATTTGTCAACAAATCCTTAAGATATTTAGTTTGTGATATGAAAATTCCATCCTTTTTCTAAGGTTTTTGCAATCCAAATAAATACTTCATCACACCAATCATACTCATCTTAAATTCAATCTTCATTTCTCCTTTTTTTTTTTTACTATGTTCATCATTTCCTCCAAAAATAATTTCATCAATAAATACAACAATAATTGGTAAGCCATCTTCATTTTTCCTCATATACATGTTATTATTTACATTACCTTTCTTAAATCCCAAATTTTCTAAATTCTTATCCCATCTTTCCTAACAAGCTCTAGGTGTTTTCTTCAATCCATACAATCCTTTCTTATATTAGGGGAAATCCATCAAGTTGTTCAATTTACACTTCTTCCTTAAGTTCTCCATTAAGAAAAAATGACTTATCATCCATTTGATAAACCTTAAAATTCTTGTTAAATGCATATGCCAAAACATTCTCACTGCTTCAAGTCTATCAACAAGGCCGAAAATTACATCAAAATCAATTCCTTCTTGTTGTGAATAACCTTTGCATACTAACCTCACTTTGTTTCTTACCACTTCTCCTTTCTCATTCATTTTGTTTCTAGATACTCACTTTGTGTCAATAACATTCTTACCTTTAGGATTAGGAACCAATTTCCATGTGTTTCTTTTCAATCTACCTAAGTTCATCTTTCATAGCCTTTATCCAAGATTCATCTTTACAAGCTTCATCTAGAGTCCTAGGTTCAACTTGAGATGTCAAACATAATTCTTCACTTACCTTATTTATTTTCATCACTCCCTTTTTTGTACTTCCAATGATTTGATTCAAAGGGTTATCTATTGCAACATATCTAGGTGTTCCTTTCTCTATTATGATTTTATCTCTAGGTCTAGATCCAGGTTCTTCTGCCTACAAATCAAATTTAATCTCAATAGTTCATGTTCAACATTCTGATTATTAGGACTCTAATTAGTATTTTCATTAGAATCATAATAAAATATTATTTTATGAATTATGAACTTCTCATAAACTTTCACATTAGCACTTTCAACAATAGTTTTCAATCTTTGGTAAGAAACATATATGCCTTCCTCTTCAAAGAATATTCTAGAAAAATTCCTTCATCACTTCTAGAATCAAATTTTCCAATATCATCTTCTCTTTTGATATAATACTTACTTCCAAAGATTCTAAAGTATTTTATAGTAAGTGTATGTGCAAACCATAGTTCATAGGGTATCCTATTAGTATCTCATCTGATCTATAATCTGTTCATTGTGTACATTGTGGTGTTTAGTACTTCTCTCCAAAAGATATGTGACACATTATTCTCAAAGATCATTTCTCTAGTTGCCTAACTTGCTGATCTATTCCTCCTTTTTTCAATACCACTTTTTTGTTATGTCTTAGGGGTTGAAATTTATCTGTTAATTCTATTATCCTCACAAAATATGTTAAATTAATTTGAAATGAAGTACCCTCCTCTATCTAATCTTAAATAGTTTATCTTTAATCCTAAATCATTTTCTACTCTATTCTTGAATAAATTGAACTCATTAGAAGATTCAACCTTTTCTCTAAGAAATTCTACTCACATCATCCTTGTAAAATCATCAATAAAAAGCATAAAGTACCTTTCACCATATAATTCTCTAGTTCTTGTAGGACCACTCAAATATGTCTAGATAATATTCAATTTTATTAAAGTAGTAAACATATTCCTTGGAAATGAAATCTTCATCTGTTTAGCCATCACGCATTCCTCACATACCATATTAGACAATTTAACAATCTTAGGAAAATCTCTAACTGCATATGTAGTACTTATCTTCACAATGTTATCAAATTTAATGTAACAAAATCTCTTATGTCATTACCAATAGTCATCAACTTTTTCTACCAAACATTCCATCTTAGTAGGATTCAATTGAAAAACATGATCTCTTGTCTTGTACCTATACCAATCAACTTACCATCTTTATCCTTGTTTATACAAGTCTTATCTATGAATCACAACAGATATCCCTTATCCACAAGTTGTCCAAAACTCAAAAGATTATGTTTCAAACCATCAACAAAATAAAAATTCTTAGTATTAGTTATCCCATCAAGAGAAATAGATCCTTTCCTTTAATAGGGAATGGTGCATTATTTCCATCTACTCCTCCATCATAACTGTTAAACTCAATAACTTTTTTCATTCTCCTATCATACGATGAGAATAACCACTATCTATAATCTAATCAGATTTTTTATTTTCAACATGTGACACTAAGGAATTTTCCTCTTTTACTTCTTGTTTCTTAGGAATTTCTTCTTTAATAGAAACAGATCCAATTTCTTCATCTTCATCATCACTATCTAAGAAATTTATCACCTTAAAATTGAATTCATCATCTTCATCTATAAAGAGGCAATCTTGTGTAAAACTTTACCTATAAGGCTTCTTGAGTTTTCTTTTCTTATCTCTTTTAGGACACTAGGGTGGAAAATGACCAAGTTCTTTGCAAGTCCAACAAACAAAAGATCTCCTACTTTTAGGTTCTCTTTTCACGACTAATGCAAGTCCTTCATCAATATTATCATCCTCTTCTTGCTTGACTTTCCATTCTCTAGTATAATCTCCACTTGTGCTTGCATTCCTTGTTAATTTAGCTTTGTCTTTATGTATGATAAAAGTTTTTTATCTTGTAATTTCTCCTTGTTCCAATTTTAATCTTTTTTCAAATGCCTACAACTTTCCAATAAGAGTTTCTTTTGTAAAGTTAGGTGAAATAGGAATAATCTCTTTAATAGTTTCTATGTTGTTCTTATAAGAAGGTGTCAAAGATTTCAAAATCTTGCACACAATGTCATCTTCAATGAAAAATCCATCACAAATCTTACATCCTACAAAAATATTAGATATTCTAGATAAATATGCTCTAATTATTTCAAGAACATCTTTCTGCATCTTAACACTAACAAAGATATCCTTTCAACTCTGAAGTTTAGATTTCTTAGAAAATGTATCACTTTCAAATAAACCTTGTAACTTAATCTAAATATAATGTGTAAGTTGTAAACCTTTTACCTTAACATAATTTGATTCCAAAAGAGTTGATAGAAAAGATTCTCTAGCATACATGTTGCACATGAAAAGATCTTTACAATGTTGTGAACAATTTTCTAAATATTTTTCCTCAATCATTATCATAATTTCCCTTGTACCAATCCAATAGTCAAATCCCATGAATAACACATGAGTCTTCATCTTGTCTTTCCAATTTTCATAGTTCACTCTATCAAACTATTAATCTTAGTTTGGTTTTGACAAATTAGTGACAAAACACTTAGTCATCATCTAGCATAGTTAGTTGGTCATCACTATGACCAAGCTACTATTTAGGCCAAGTTCATAGTATGTGCTAAGTGAACAGAGTGGGCTGAGTGATCAATGTGAGCTGAGTAATTAGACCATTTTGAGCATAAGTCTCTAGAATACACATGCCAAGTAATATGATAGTTAGTGTCGAGCACTAGCAAGTCTCGAGAAGTCAGTATGTGTTGAGTCATTCAAGTTCCAAGAAGAGAGTGTATGTTTAACAATTAGTGCATGCCAAGTGATTCAGGAGTTGAGTAAATAACATAAGAACATAGTGAAGGTCAAGCATCAGAAGCCTATTGATGTTGAATAACCAATGAATAACATTTGTGTTTCTAATGACACAAAGTCCTATATAAACCATTTTTGGCTAGCATAATCTCAAGTTTTTGAAATGAAGAGATAAGGATGGGGTCATGTCTATTAATCTTAGATTGGTTTCGACATATGAGTGACAATATACTTAAGTTATTTACTTGGTTCATGCCAAACAAGTAATACATGTCGAGCATAAGTTGTCAGATAGTATCTACTGAGAGATAGATATTTAGTAAGTGTCGAGTCACTCAAGTTCGGACAGATGATATGTGTTGAGCTATTCAGATGCTAGGTGATCAGTGGATGCTGAGTCATTTAGAGGTTGAGTTACAAAATTGAAGTTGTAGTTGATGTCGAGCATTAAGGACTTCAAGTGTTGAGTTACACAGTTTTGACATAGTTGTTTGTAATGGCACAAACTTCTATGTAAACCATTTTTGGGCTGAATTAAAGATTGATTTACAATATTTTTTGATAAGGATGAATCTTAATTGCAAATCCCTATATATTAGATGCATCCAATCAAAAAAAGGGAAGGCTTAAGATCAAATATGGGTGAATCACTACCTTTGATTCATACCTAACCCTAAGCCAACTAGGTCTTCTTAAGGAAGTCAAACCCTAAACTTTCTAATGAATGCCAAGGAGAATTGAAGATAGTTTGCATGTGCAAATAGAGAATTCATGGAGATTAATGTGTTATGAATTGAGTTACATTGCAAAATTAGTTAAAGGAGAACAAAGGAAAGGAATCAGAGGACAATAGAGATACATCTGATAAAAAAGGATCAAGTACACATCAGTATAGAGGTGATCTAACATTAAGCAACAGAGTACTAATCAAAGGATCATTATTGAGACATTCTAACAGGTGAATCGGTTAAATCTCTTAACAGATTAGTCTTAACAGGCTATTGTAAATCCCTTAACAGGGTGCTTTCTTCATTATAAGTTAAAGTCCTTTTACTAGGCACACTTTTAGCAGGGTGTTTAAATCCTTTAACATGGTAAGATCTATCAATCTTGTAAGCCTTTAATAGGGCATATCTTTCACAGGGTAGATCATGTTTCATGCTCAAACATTGTAACCTTCATTAGATACACTTTATTACTACAATAGTTAAGATTTGTCATTGTCATCCCCACCCTAGTTTTACCTTGTCATTGGAGGGTATTTGGGTAACCAAATATCTTGTGTCACACGTGTCGAATATTTTACTTTCATGCTATGGATGCATATGCTTAATTTGGTATTTCAATTTATATGCATAGATTGTGAGATGGGTGTGTGATGAATAGTTTTAGAGGTTGAAAGTTTTAAGTGTTGATTCACTCCCCCTCCTCTGAAAGTTTACTTCCCTATTGTATTTTGAACAAATGGTATCACAACTTGGTTCTTCAAAAGCAAAGCTTTGTAGCTTTGAGGGAAGATTTTGGAGATGGAAGTCTACATATTGAGAAAGACTATTGAGTATCATAAGATTGAAATACAACTTGCCTTACATCAGTTGAATGAAGGAAGAAATGATTTGAAGATATCACTGAACAGAAGGAAGGAAATTGCTATTGAAGAGGACACACAATACCAAGAGATTGACACTACTGGATTGTTTTTTGATGGAAACATAAATGAATTTGATGCAACAGTTGTAGATCTAATGAAAAAGAATGGAATCCTAACTAAAGAAGCTAGAAATCTAAAGAGAGAACAAGAAGTCTAATTAGTATTGCAATGTGAGCTGACCAAGTAGAAAAAGAAAGTTGAAGAGGACAAAGTCATGATTGGAGATGACAAAAGGATTTTGACCAATAGACTGGAAGAGAAAACATCAGAGGTAACTAGGATTTCTACCATGCAATTGGAAACTTTGGGTCAAATGGTGATTGAAAATCATGAATTGAATGCAAAGGATATTGAGACCACAACACTAAAGTTGTAGAATGAAAAACTAAGAAATGATTTGAAAAGAGAAAAAGAGTTTGCTGATAGTTTCAAAAAAGCTAGTGAGGCCATCAAGTACTTTGAACAATTGATGAGATCCCCTAGATCCAATAGTGATACTTCTAGATTGGGATACACTAGTACTAAAGAAGGAGAATCATACAAAATTGGTGAAGAAAGAAGTAACAAAGGTAAGAACTCCAAACCTACATGTCATAATTTTGGTAAAATAGGTCATACTACTAATGTTTGTAGGAGCAAGATTGTAATTCAGAATTTCAAGTAGAATTTCATGGGTCATTGCCATAAATGCAACAAACAAGCAGATCGGGCATATGAATACAAAACCAAGACCACATGCACATAGAGATTTGAAGGATATTGTTATAACTATTAGAAGTATGGACATAGAGCATATGAGTGTAAATCCAAGCCTAAATGGTCATCAAACAAGCAAAAAAAGGTAAAACACAATGGAAACTCTTATAATTGGGATTATGACACAAGGTATAATTGTCACTAGTGTCAAGAGTATGGACATGTTGCTGAAAATTAAATAAGAACACATTTTAGAAGTGACTACACTAGATGGTTGAGTCAAATCACATGTTTTAGCTATTTGAGAACTGGTCACATAAGCATAAATTGTCCAATAAGGTCAAAGGCACCAAGCAACAAGTTCAATAAAGGAAAAGGAAAGGCAGATGTTGAGAATGTCAAAGATGAGACGAACACAACATGGAAGAGAAAGGAAGATTGCAACACATCAAGTTCAGAAAGGATCACTTCACCCAATGGGTCAAGTGATCACACCTCCTCTAATTAAGAAATCAAGAGGTATGTGGGACTGATATCTAAAAGACATACTATAAATCAGTTCCAAGGATTTAGTTATGAAAAGACTACATATGCATGAATAAAGATGCAAAGTGTGGTTAAGAATCTAGAAGAAATTTTTAAGTTTTGCTTGTTTTCATGTTACCGCCGAGCATGAAAAGTTTCACTATGGTTGTTGAGTGAAATGTTAGTTGATACTGAGCTATCAAAGCTGTTAGTGTTGACCAAGCTTGTAGTGGTTGCTAAGTGGAATGGGAACTTCATGGAAGCTGAGTGAGTCAAAATCTTTATTGAAGTTGAGCTTACAATTATGTAAGCACTAAGCATTAAATGCAAGGTTTTGAGGTCTGTATGATCTATTTCTACTCATTTGACATTATTTGAATTTGAAGAAGAGCACAGAGAGTGAAAGGAAAAATTGAGAAAGATTGTACCAGTGTTTGCAAGATAAATTCAACAGTCACTCAACTCCATCACAATAGATTCACAAAGGTAGTTATCATGTGCCGAGCTACATAGTTTGATTTTTCACAAATCCTAGTTTACATAATGTAATCTAGTTCTTTAGCTACTAAGTTTAAAGAAGGTAAAGAAGTTTTGAATGTGCAATTGACAAGTAATGAGATCAGACAACCAAACTTTAGAGCCATACCTGATATCGCTTACAAGCAAGATCCATCTGGTGCATTGTTGATGATATCACCAAGAGTTTTGATGATTCAAGATGTAAGATGCTGCTATACATGTAAGGTTGATAGCATATGAGACATGGAAATTATGGAAACCTATGGAAAATAGTATGAAAATAGAGCATTGAAGGATGAATTCAAAATCATAGAAAGGAAAGGGTTGACTCATGCCCTACATTTTCCAAATGTTTTCAAGACTAAATGGATTAAGATAGTCCTAACTATAATTCATGATAATTCTATATGGTTGGATAATGGACTAGTGAAGATCACCAAGAAAATTGCACATAAAGTAACAAGGTATCCAACACTTGACTGAAATAAAACAATGAGAAGTGAATCTAAAGAGGTCATTGAGAAGAATACAAGGGTAGTGTGGAACAAACGAGGAATGACAATTGATACTATTTTAGATCCCCTAATTGCATTTTCAATGATGATAATATCACATAAATTCTATCAATCAAGTAGGCTCAATAATTTACCATGTATTATTGTTAACATGGGCCATAAGATAATCATGAAGGATCATACCTATGACCTTGTTGAGCTGAAGATGCAATAATTGCCAGAAAATTTGGGAGCTATAAGGAAGACCAAAAGTGCACAATGTAAAGTTGGCTCAATTCTTGTATGTATTTTATTTTATGTACACAACACTTTCCCCACATTTGGTAAAGTTTCCTGGAAAAAAATAGATAGGTGAGTTTATTGAGCAACTCAGGAATAATTTTGAGTTAGTTATGACAAACTATTTTGAGGACTTCAAACAATCAATGAAGAAGAGACTAAGGATACTAGTTTCACTATTTGAGAAACATTTCAATGATGTTTTCTTTCTAGTTGACATTGATTTTACATATGTTCAAGTTGTTGTTCCAAGGGTACGGTGGCTAAGGCCACTAGGCTATGAAATAAATGTTGATGAAGCCTTTGTAACAATAACAACATTACTTGCAAAAGATGTAGATGCTAAGGCTACTACCTTTGGAATTGCCTCAGTCAGTAGGAAGAAGAAAAAAATTGTGAAGAATTTAAAAGAGAAATTTGGTGAAGGCGCAAATGAAGAAGAAGAAGAGGAGGAAGAAGATGAAGAAGAAGAGGATATACCAACTCAAAAACCATTGGCCTTAACTCAAGTTCAAGGAGAAGATCAAGTAGAAGAAGTAGAAATTGAAGAAGGTGTTGAGGGAGAAGAAGCAAATGAAGCACCAGAGAAAAAGAAGAGGAAAGCTAAGACATGAGCTGCTAGAAAACCAAGGAAGGTTGCAAAACCTAAGCCGACAATTGCATCTATAAGAGCAAGCACAAGGACTACTACAAAGAAAGCTCAAGAAGTAGTTAAGACAAAAGAGAAGGGGGCTAGACTAGTTAGTAATGAAGAGGAGCCTGAGAAGAGACCAAGGAGAAAATATGTTGCTCCAATTGAATCTGATGACAACAACCAATTTCAAGTGGTAAGTCATAGTCCTTCTTCAAATATAGACAATATATGTGAGAATATAAGGAACAATGCTAATTTATCTGGTCTCATAGATATTAAATTTGATACACTTGGAAAAGTTGAAATGAACTAAGTAGAGGAGTCAATCTATGCCATGATGGCAACATTTAAACAAACTCCAATTTAGATTTACAACTCTCTACGAAAGGAATTATCTGATAGAGTTGAGAAAAAGTGGCAATATAGTCTAAACATAGAAAGACAAATCAGAGAGATTACACTTGCCAGAGTGATGCCAGAGCTGGATAGAGAGATAATGGCCAAGGAATTGAAGAAGCATGCTAGAAAATTTGCACCAAAATATAGGGCATTCAACATATTGCAGAACAAGGTTGAGGATGTTGTACAAAAGACCACTTTAATTTGGAAATCACTATATGGTTTGACAACACCCAAGGTAATAATGCAGGCACCTATTGAGGTAGGTGAGGAAAAAGAAGAGAAAAGATAGGTAACTAAGGTAATCATAGTTGATACTAACCCAGTTACACAAGATGAAGACACTACAACAAATGTAGATATACAGACACCAGCTGAGGATGAGCAACAAATAGAACAAAGTGTACTAGATACACTAGTGCTGAGTACCAGTCCTCCACATGAAGTGAACATAGAAAATGATGTTGTAAAGATAAAGGATGTTTATGATACTATCACTTGGAACATCAATCCCCTCATAGTGGATGACTTGAAGAAGATATTAGTGGAATCCACTACCCAGGCCAAAATTTGTGAGAATCCTATACTATTGAATGTTGATGAGATTGAGAAGGCAGACAAGGTATCTGCAGGGGAGGAAGTACAAAAAAAAGTTAGACCTATAGCCCCTCCTCAATTTTCTATGATACAACCTACATTACCCCTTGTGGTATATCAAAGGAAGGAGCCAACTACTTTTCTACCATCAATACATTGGGACGAAGTACTCCAGTCACAGTTACTATAAAGGAAAGTAAACATGATAATGGTGAGATAGTTGGAGAGCAGAAAGATGAAACAAAGAAGACTAGAGGAACACAAGTTTAAATAGGTCACGTAGACACTATTGCACCTATAGCACAAAAGAAAGGTGCATCTATGAATGTAGAGCAGGAAAAGGATAAGACTAAAGAGCTAGGTATGACTACCAAATCTGATGAGCAATTAGAAATACAAACACTGGTAACTTTACCAGAAACTACTACTCCTCCTAGTCAAGCTCTTCATAGGCCAAGTATAGAAGCTATACCCCTGTAATCATCATGGCCAAGCCCAAGAAAATCTAAGGTAGATGAAGTCACATCATTTTTTGATGTAAACATGGATGAGGTGATTGAGTTGCCCATGTTTGATTATGCAACTATCACTATTGAGTAGATGGGCATACTCCAGGAAGCTCTAGCAAAGAAGAAGAATCAATAATTGCTCAGATAGGAGCATAGGCAAAAGAAAGCCTTGAAAGATATCAAAGACATTTTTATTGATGCATTTAGTTTGCCAGCTCCAAAGGAAAACAAGAAAATAATTGAACAATTAACCAGCTTAGTGATGAAGCTAAATGACATAGACCTAGATTCAAATGTAAAATTACTCAAATGGTCTGAGAGAAAGCTCCAACATAAGCTTGATGAAAAAATATCAAGTGTTATTGCATTATCACAGGTTGAGTAAGCAACCAAAATAGATAGTGTGAAGAAGGTGTTGGAGACCATCTTCTCTTTGTACACCAAATTGTGTAATTCCACACTCTTCACACAATAAATAAGGAGTCATATTCTGAGTTTGGACTCTGCCAAAATCTCCAACTTAGAGTGAGAAACATTTCATAAATCTCCTCAACTCCCAAATCCAGTTAGCAATGTTTCACACAAATGAAGAAAACATCAAGGGTAAACTGATAAGCATCCATTCAATTTTGATCCACATATGGAAATATTGCACAAGGAACTAGCCTTTGTTAAAAGATTCATGAAGAAAGATCCTCATATTTCTACTCATGAAGGCTTATTTCACCTTGTTTTCAAGATGGCCATCTAGATCGAATCATTGGAGGTAGCTTGTGATAACTGGGATGCAACATTGAAAATCATGCTTGAGGTCCATAAACCATTTTTGGACAAATACAATTTAAGTGTATAACCTTTGACATTAATGTCAAAATAGGGGAGAAATAAGGTATGGGAGAAATAAGAGGTATGGAGGAGATAATATTTTAAGGGTGATACACATATGAATCAATACAAATCTACTCAACAGGAGGAATAATTTTGAGTTTAGATTCAAAACAACACAATCAACTCAGGGGGAGTTATTGAATTTTGGGGTATGATTGATGAGTCATAAGCTCTTGCAAAATTTTCAAGTTTTGAAATTTTGTATGTATATAGATATTATTTGAGTTATGCTTGAAAGGCTAAAGGTTATTCATACATGATCAAGTATTTTTCCACTCATGTCAAAGGGGAAGATTTTTAATCTTAGATTGGTTTTGACATATGAGTGACAATATACTTAAGTTATTTACTTAGTGCATGCCGAGTGTAAGTTGTCAGATAGTATATGCCAAGAGATAGATATTTAGTAAGTGTCAAGTCACTCAAGTGTTGAGAAGATGATATGTGCTAAGCTATTTAGATGTTGAATGATCAACGGATGTCGATTCATTTAGAGGCCAAGTTACAACATTAAAGTTGTAGTTGATGCTGAGCATCAGAGACTTCAAGTGCCAAGTTACATAGTTTTGACATAGTTCTTTGTAATGGCAAAAAATTCTATGTAAACCATTTTTGGGCTGACTTAAGGATTGATTTATGATCTTTGTTGATAAGGATGAATCTTAATTGTGAATACCTATGCATTACATGCATCCAATTAGAAAAAGGGAAGGTTTAAGAGTCACTATGGGTGAATAACTACTATCGATTCATACCTAACCCTAAGTCACCTAGGTCTTCTTAAGGAAGATAAACCCTAAGCTTTCTAATAAATGCCAATGATAATTGAATAGAGTTTGTATGCACATACAAAGCATTCATGGTGATTAAGGTGTTATGAATTGAATTACATTACAAAATCAGTTAGTGAAGAATAGAGGAAAGGAATCGAAGGATAATAGAGATACATCTAATTAGATAGGATCAAGTACAAATTAGTATAGAGGTGATCTGGCATCAAGCAATAGAGTGCTAATTGAAGGATCATTTTTGAGACATTCTAATAGGTGAATTGGTTAAATCTCTTAACAGAGTAGTCTTAACAGGCTGCTATAAATCCTTTAATAGGGTTCTTACTTCATTGTAAATTAAAGTCATTTTACTAGGCATACTTTCAGTAGGGTGTTTAAATCCTTTAATAGGGTAAGATCTAACAATCTTGTAAGCCTTTAACAAGGCAAACCTTTCACAAGGTAGATCATGTTTCATGGTCAAGCATTGTAACCTTCATTGGATACACTTTATTACTACAGCAATGAAGATTTGTGGGTGTCATCTCCACCCTAGTTTTACCTTCTCATTAAAGGGTTTATGGATAATCAAATATCTTGTGTCATACATGTGTTGAATATTTTACTTTCATGCTATGGATGTGTGTGCTTAACTTGGCATTTCAGTTTATATGCATAGATTGTGAGATGGATGTGTGGTGAATAGTTTTAGAGGTTGAAAGTTTTAAGTGCTGATTCCCCCCCTCCCCCCGCCCTCAGAGTTTACTTCCCTATTATATTTCCAAAAATGTGATGCATCCGTATGCAACCCATGCAACCAATGAGAAAAAGGGAATTTTCTAGGTAACAATAAGAATCAACCAGAGTTGTTGATTATAACCTAATATCATCTCCATGATGCCTATTTAAAGAGGTAAACCTTAAGGGGGAGTATATGTGTGAACGATAATACAAAGGACAGTATCTTTTGCGAAAGAATTATGGAGAAGATGGATAATTGAATGAACAATAGAGTATTAGTTAAGGAGAACAAAGCAATTGTGAAGATAAGCAGTGAAAGGTCAGAGAAGATATATTAGATTGGGAAGATCAATATACAAACTGTAAAGAGGAGATCTGACATCTAGCAAAAAGATGCTAACAGAAGGATCAGGTACTAAATCATTTTGATAGGTGATACAAGCTAAATCTCTTAACAAAGTAGTTACTTAATTGTGAGTTTAAATGCTTTAGTCATGGTGAGACCTAACAGTCTTTGTAAGCTTTTAACAAGGAAAACCTCTCATAGGGTAGATCATAGTTTATGATCAAAACTTTGTAGCCATAATTGGCCACACTTTATTGCTATAGTAATGAAGATTTGTGGGTGTCATCCCCACCCTAGTTTTAACTTCTCCTTGGAGGGTTTCTAGGTAACCAAAATCTTTTATGTTATGTGTTGATTTACTTTATGCTATGGATGTGATGCATGCTTACATATTTTAGTTTACTTAAGTTATGAGATGGATGATGGTGAAATGTTTTAGTGGTAAAAATTTTAAGTGTTGATTCACCTCCCTCCCCCAGCCCCCACCCTCAATATTTACCTTCCCTTTGTTATTTCCAACAATTGGTATCAAAGTTAAGTTCTCTTGAAAGAAAAGTTTGATAGCTTGAGAGGTAAGATCTTGAAGATGGAAGTCTATAAATTGGGAAAGACTATTGAGAACCAAAAGATTGAAACATAACTTGACCTACATCAATTGAAGGAAGAAAGAGATGAAATGCAACAACTATTAAAGAGAAGAAAGGATTTAACCATATACTATAGGATTGTTTGAAGAAAAGAACTCCAGAGAGTTTGATGAAGCTATTGTAGATCTGATGGAAAAGAATGGTACCTTAAATGAAGAAGTCATGAATCTAAAAAGGGAACAAGAAGCTCAATCAATAATGTTGTGTGAGATATATAAACTGAAAAGGAAAGTTGAGGAAGATAAAGTCATGATTGAAGAAGATAAAATATTACTGGCAAATAGACTTGAGGAGAAGTCATAAAATATGTAGAAACTCATAAAAATTCAACTGAACATGATGAATCAACTGATGATTACAAATCAAGAACTGAATAGGAAAGACATTGAGATTACAACTTTGAAATCATAGAATGACCTATTGCAGAATGAATTGAAAATAGAGAAGGAATTCATTGAAAGGATTTTTTAAGCCTAGTGAAGCCACAAAGCACTTTGAAAAATTGATGAACACATCAAGAACATGGTGATACTATTGGATTGGGATATTCTATTACTGAGGAAGGAGAATCATCTAAAAGTGGTGAGAAAAAGAGTAATGAAGGAAAGAACAAAAAACCCACTTGTAATCATTGTGGAAAATTAGGTCATATAGTAAATGTCTGTGGGAGCAACACTAGTAATCAAAACCATAAGTAGAAATACAAGGGACACTACTATAATTGCAAAAAGCAAGGACATCAAGCACATGAATGCATGACAATGACCATCAACACTCAAGAATTTGAAGGATACTATTACAACTATCAGAAGTATGGACACAAGGCATATGAATGTAAATCTAAACCTAAGTGAACATAAAACAAGTAAAAAAGGTACATCATCATGGGAACTCTTACAATTGGGATTACAAAACAAAGTACAATTGTCACTATTGTGAAGAGTATGGTCATATTCCTAAAAATTGCATAAGGAAACACTTTAGAGGAAATTACAACAAATAATTGAATGATATTGTATGCTTTAGTTCTCTTATGGTTGGTCATGTAAGCAAAAACTGTCCAACTCGGTCACCTGCATCGAGAAATGAATTCAACAAAGGCAAAGGAAATGTTGATGCTGAGAAGGTAAAGATGTAGATGAACAAGACTTGGAGAAAGAAGGAAGATTGTAACAATTCAAGCCAACATGAGGTCACTTTATCCAATGGATCAGGTGATCACATCACCCCCAACAAGGCAACCAAAGGTATGTGTGGAATTGACATTTGAATATGTTGCATCAGTTCTAAGTATCCAAGAAATGAATCTAGATGCAATGAAGTGATTAGAAGGTTGAGAAAACCTATCATTATTATGTTTTCTAAGTTGTTTCTGAGTATTGGAAAAATTGTAGTGACTATCAAGTCATGAAGATATTGTAGTTGTTGTCAAGCTTTCTATGTTGATCGAGCATAATAAAAACCCTATAGTGACTGGGCTTACAACTATATATGCACTAAGCGTTAAATGCAAGGTTTTCAAGGTTATATAGTCAATTTTCAAGTCATTTGCACTTACCAAGCTATCAAAGAGCAAAAAGGAGAATTTTGAAGAGGATTTCAATGAATGCAAACAAGATTATATTGCAACATGACACTATTCCATCAATTTGAAAGGTATTTCACCAGTGTCGAGTTACATTGTTTCAAGTTTGAAAACCCTAGGTAATGATAATGGTAGCGAGCTCTTTAAGAGCAGAGAGAAGGGAAGGAAAAGAGGTTATGAATGTTAAATTGATAAGTAATGATGCACATGAACATCCCAAATTTTGAGCCATAGCAGAAATCACATATAAGGGAGACCTGTCAGGTGCTTTATCAACTATCCTAGTGAAGGTTTTGATGATTCATGATTTATGTTGTTTCTATATGTGAAAAATAGGTGAAGTAGGAGATCTATAAACTAGGGAGACCTATTAGAGGTTATTTGAAAATGGAGTCTTGAAGGAGGAAAATAATATTGTAGAGTGCAAAGGGTTGACGCATGCCCTAGATTTCCCTCAAATGTTCAAGATAGAATGGATAAAGATAGTGTTGAGCAAAATTCATGATAATCAATTATGGTTAGAGGATGGTCCTATCAATATTACCAAATGAATTATTCATAGGGTAACAAGGTATCCTACCCTATATAGACACAAGACCATGAGGAGTGATTCAAAGGAAGCTATTAAGAAGAATACTGGAGCAATATGGAACAAGAGGGGTATGCCAATTGATACTATTACAAACCCTATAATTTTATTTGTAGTGCATGTGATGGCACATATATTTTATTAATCTAGTAGACTGAATAGTGTACCATGCAGTATCATGGACCTAGGTTGCAAGTAATTAGATATTTCCTAATTAACTCTAGTTTTCTTAAGCTAAACTTTAGGCATCTAATAATTAATTATTTTATTAATTATTATGATGTGACCTACGTTAGACCTTTTTAGGGTTTTGATCTCCTTTATAAGGAAGATCTCTCTTTGTAATAACCAATTCACTTTTGATGATAGCAATCTCTTTTTTTTCTAATCAAGAATATCTCATCTGTGGATCTGGGAATTCTAGCCTCCATATCTTTTTCTTCTCTCTTTTTGTGATAGGTGTTTGAATGTAGGTGATTCTTGGGTGCTATGGGGTTGATCTTTCATCAACTACAACATGTTATCAGAGCTCCAAATCTTGATGCCCTTGTTTTGTTTGTGAGAGATTTGACATCAATTTTTGGATCTAAGCTTTTGGTAGTTTTTTATTAGATCTAAGGGGTCACTGATTTTTAGGCACTTTGAGAAAAAATAGACATCACTATTGAGCTCAGAGAACTCGAGAAGCCTCATTTCCATATAAAATATGTCTATTTTGGATATTATTGAAATCTAAGGCAATTTGGTTTTGCACTAGAGCCATTTTGACCTAGACACATAAATCGAGGTAGTTTGAGTCAGGCCATGCATGTGGAGATTTGTTTTGGTTCTTGCATGCATGTGGAGAGTGAAGTTATTTTTTATTTGGAGGCATTGGTGCATATACCATTAATGCACGTGTACCATCTCTGCATCAAGCTTAGGCCCACACCCACCATGCTAATTTTTTTTGGTGCAAGTCTATTTTTTTAAATTAGCCTAGGACCATTTTACTTGATCCACACACATTTATTTTGTAGGCCCTCTTCCATCCCTCTTACCTTGGCCTTTTTGCCCCATGGTTAGCCTTGAGCCGACCACTCCATAATTTATCCTTGTCATTTGGCTTGATTATCAATGTGACATTTTACCATTTTGAAAGGAATACCGAATAATATGTGATGTAGGAGCATCCTAGGTTGCCTTGTAATCCTACACTTTTTTTTTTCATTCTACTAATTATTGTTGAGTGCCAAATACTGCCGAGTGCCAGTTGCTATAGAGTTCCAATTGCTACTGAGCTCCAGTTGCTACCAAGTTCTAGTTGCTACCAAGTTCCAGTTGCTATTGAGTTCCAATTGCTACCAAGTTTTCTAGTGTCGGTTGAGTGTTCCTTCATGTGCCGATTGAACATGATATTTTTTGATGCTTGGGTTCTTCATTAACCAAGTTGTCTATGTTTTGGTTCTTAGTTGGAGCTGAATTTCATATTTAATTTGGATCATGAATTTAATGATAGGATCTTGTTTAGGGATAAGTGTTGACCATTTTGGGGTCAACTTTTCTTTGATGTAATGTTCTAGAATCTTTTGCAAGACATTTTGGTATGTATAAATAGAGTGCTTAGGCTTAGGTTAAAGGTAGAACTTAGAGGGTTTCAAAAGTGAGGAGGCATATGTGTCTAGAAGTGCAAATTTGAAGATGGATCATGGATCTCAAATGTATTTTATATCTGGTTATAATCCATAAGGCCTTACAACTGGGCATGTATGCTAATTACTTGAAAAATCAATAAAAGTGTTCTGTTCTCTCTTCCCTTGGTGTTGTTCTCTGTTGTTTTCTTTCTTTGTGTTAACTCAGCAAGGTGGTTTGGATAGCTGGGTGTGCCCTTGGCCCTAGTTATTTCATTCCTCCTTTCACTAGGTGGTATCAAAGCTTGATGTTCATTCTTGTAGAGATTGAATCGTGTAGAACCCTAAGTTGATTTAGTTGTAGGGTGGTAGATCTAGGGACTTGATCTACAACTTGCAGAGGGTTACAACCTTGCAAGAACCTGATTATAAAGATGTTTCAAGGTAGAGGAAATGTTGACAATGCTATATTGGATACATTGAGACAAATTGCAGCCAGATTAGATTTTTTGGAGACATCCTAGAGGAGAGGAGTGCATCTTGATGATGTGAGTAATGATGAAGTAGTAACACAAAACCCTAATCTAGAACCTAAAGAAGATCAAGATAAGGCAAGATTTTTGAGAGTATTATCTAGGGTAAATTTAAGACCTACTATAGAAGTTGTTCCTTATGATGGAAAATTGGATACCAATGTTGTGTTGGATTGGATCTCTGATATGGAGAAGTTATTTTGAGTATGAAAACACTCTTGATGATAGGAAGGTGAAAACTGTAGCTACTAGGTTGAGAGGTCATGCCTCACTATGGTGAGAACATTTGCAAACTGATATACAAAGGAGAGGAAAGGAGAAGATCGAAACTTGGCTGAAAATGCTAAACAAGGTAAAGAAAAAATTCCTTCCTGATGATTACCAAGTTATTTTGTTGAGAAAGATACAAAATTTGAGACAAATAGACATGATTGTAAAGGAGTATATTGATGAATTCTATAGATTGGACATCATATTTGGACATGTGGATGGTGATGTAGAGAAAATTGCAAGCTATCTAAATGGATTGAGATTTGGAATCCAAGATGAAATAAGTTTTGTGAAATTGAAAAGTGTGGAAGAAGCATATCAATATGCCTTGAAATTTGAAGAGATGTTAACAAAGAAGCATGAAAAAAGACAAAGAGGTAGAGGTGGTAGATTCCAAAGAGGTAGAGGTAGATCTTATGGAGAAGGTGGTAGATATGATAGTTCTATGAAAGATAAGGGAAAATATGAATGGAAGCATGATGACAAGAGGAAGACTGAATGGAAAGGTGGTAGTTCTTACCGAGGAGGTACTAGTTCTTACTGAGGAAGAGGTAATAATTATTTTAGAGGTTATTTTTGTGGTAATTATTTCAGATGTGGTAAAGAGGAACATAGATCCTCTAATAATGGGCAAGGTAATAGAAATGTTGTAATCCAAGGAGACATTAAGAGTTCATCAAGTGGACTTGAGCCTAGAGAAAATTTGATGGTGAGAAGAACCTTATGTAATAAAGGAAGTGATGATGAACCTATCCTAGGAGAAGTATTTTCAAAACCAGATGCAAGATGACTAGAAAATGTTGTAAAGTGATCATTGACACTGGAAGTCCAACAAATTTGGCATCATAAGAGCTAGTTACAAAGTTATAGTTGTAGAGACTAAAGTATCCTAAACCCTATCATGTTTCATGGATCAAGGATGAGCATAAGATATTGGTAAGTGAACAGTGTATTATGATGTTCAAAATTGGACATTACTTTGATGAAGTTTTGTGTGATATTATGCCTATAAATTGTTGTCATATTCTATTGGGTAGACCTAGGCAATATGATAAATATGTTGTACATGATGGAAGATTGAATCAATATACTCTTTGGGTGAATGGGAGAAAGAAAATATTGTTTACTTTGATTGAAAGTCTAGATGAGGTTAATTATACTACTATTCAAGTTTGCATGGTTAATGGGAAACAATTTGAAAAAGAAATGAAAAGGAACCAAGTTTAGTTTGCTATAATTCCTAGAGGAAAAGATTTTGGTATTAATGATTAAGAAAAAGAAGCTGGTAATGACCGAGTGACAATAGAAGTTGGTAATGAATGAGTGATAGTAGAAACTGGTAGAAATCGAGTACTAGTATAAATTGAAAACTTGTTGAATAAGTATAAAGAGGTTTTTGTAGAGGATATACCCAATGGTTTACCACTAGTAAGGAGTGTAAGTTATTGTATGGATCTAATTCTTGGAGCTAGTTTATCAAACAACGCACCATATAGATTGACACCTACAAAGAATGAAGAACATAACAAACAAGTACACGAGCTATTGTAGAAAGGTTTGATTAGAGAAAGCTTGATTCCATGTGATGTACCTATTGTATTGGCACCTAAAGATAATGGGGAATGGAAGATGTGTACTAATTCTGAAGCTATTAACAAGATCATAGTGAAATATAGGTTTCCTATGTCGAGGATGGATAACATAATGGACTGTTTTAGAGGAGAAAGGTATTTTAGCAAGATTGATTTGAAGAGTGGTTATCATCATATCAAAATTAGAGAAGGTGATGAATGGAAAACTTCTTTCAAAGAAAAAGATGGTTTGTATGAATGGTTTGTTATGCCTTTTGGTTTGACTAGTGTAAGTCAACTTGCAATAAAGAATATAACTATTTCCACATAACCCATAACAGATCTAAAATAAATATGCAATTGAAATCTACATGCAAGAGAAAAGATAACATACCCACAAAAATGTGACACAAGATATACCTTGGGAAACACTCATTGAGGGAAAAACCCAGCCTCCAAAATCATCCATCACCGTTTATTATTCAACAAAAACACCATTGCAATAAAACCTTGGAAGCCTTCAAAGCCATAGCCACAACTAAGAAATCCATGTGAAAAATATTGAATCCACACATCCCATGCCATGCTTCCAACCTTCACAAATGCTCCCTTAGCTAACCTATCAAGCCTTGTCCTACTTGACTCTTACTTTTTCCTTTTGTCTTCTCCCTCTCACACAATAACTACCCTTGTGACTGCTTATATAGTAGCAAGTCCTTTAAAACCACCAAATGGTATTACATAAACCATGTGCTACCTAACACCTTGATCCCACATTTAATATTGAAATTTTAATTCTTTTCCCCAATATTAAATAATTACATGAAATATTATCACAATGTTATAATACAACTCATCAAGTATATCGCATGGGAATCTTTACATGTTGCATGCCCATCTAGGTGCAACATTACATAATAAAATAATATAATATAACAATATTATGCAATATGTGCAACACCCATTATCTCAACAATCTTCCACTTGTTGTATACATTACATAGGGTAATATACATAACATTATCTTTTGAAGTGAGAGATGTTGTTCCCTTGTATACAACTCTATGTATACACTTCAAAAGATAATGTCAAATCTATAACTAATCCACTCACAACATCTCAAAGCAGTGAATCCATGTAGTATCAAGGACATCCACAAGACATAAACCAATAACCTTCAAGAACAACATCTCATAACAAGTCTCCAATGCTCTCCCAAGTTCTCCACAACCAACAGAGGAAAGAGATAAAGGAATAACCATGTCATCTCTCACATGACATACATGAGCACAAATTAGTGATCACAATCTCCAACCAATCTCAAATCCGCTATAATCAAAACTGGGCATCCAATAAGGTAACCAAGACTAGAGAGAAACCATGCAAATAATAACCTGTATCATGTCCTTCTACACACACCTCTAGATGTAAATTGTGCAGATATGATCTCCTCCATAAAACCCCAACAAGAAGCCTCAACAACACCCAAACCAAACCATATAACTAATCATGGATGTAAGCCTCTCAGAAGAAGATCAAACTCATAAACCATTCCTAATCCAAGGAATATGCCCAATATAAAACCATCTTGCAAACTCAACTAGCATAAAAATATATGAAAATGGAGATAACCAATGCTAAAACATCTCTCAAATAAACCCTCTAGAACTAACTCATGTACTATAGCTCAAGATCCATATCCATGAAAGACAAGCATAAACATAATGTACCTGAGAAAAATTAATGGGCTATACCTCTCAAGTTGCAAAACCACTGAGTAGACCAACAGTGGGGAATAAGAATGTTCATCAAGATATCCAAGTCTCCAACAAGGACTTATCTAAGAACAATCTCCTCTCAAGTCCATATCAAGTGAATGCCCCTTGGACTTCCTACTGAAACCAAACAATTGTCCCAACAAATAATTCTCTAATCAAAGAGAAATCAACATCACCACCATCTCTAGGTATCCATGAGCACCTACAACCAATCAATCCATGCCAACTCCAAATGCAACATAGCAATATCATGAAGTATCTAGCTTATGATCAATGTGTTTGGTTCCATAATAGATGAAGATAATGACATCATAATTCTTTTGAAGGATACTATGTTTATTCTAAAGACTATCTATTTCATCATGAAATACACTTGAATTGTCAACCCTGGGACATAGGACTTAAAATGGGTCAGCATGATATGTGCACTAAGTTCCTTTAAGAGTCTTGACACCTATGTTGCAAGAAGGTAAAATGCATGAAAGGAATCTATACTACTGATATAGAATAGTAAACACACTTGGAATAATAATAGATAACTGAGGAAAGCTTTAAAAAAATGAATCTAAACTAGTTAACAACTCCAAACATCCACTATGATCATTTTCTATAAGTGTTGTAGGAGACTTTCACAGTAACAATGTTGCAAGACTGATACAGTAAATCTATCTTAAAATAGGAAATTGCAAGGAATGAATCTACTCTACCTAAATCTATTCCACCTCCAAGTGGCCCCCCTTGGTTCGCTTCTACTAATCTACTAATGCAAGAAGTATTCCAAAATCACTCTTTCATTAAAATCATTCTTTAGTTACATTAACTCAATAATTCATGAAGAATAGAAAACACACTTCTAAATCTTAAACCAACATTGTCTTTTTCTTCATTACTTGCTTACTAAGACGATATCAAATCCATTATATAGAGGATTGGATACTTATTAAAAACATGACATAAAAGCCATGAACAAGCATCACCAGAAAAGAAGGTAGAACATCAACCATGACATAAAATATTGATTAAGCAATATAATAACAACTTGTAGGAAATATAGCAAGTTGGGTCTTCTTGGATTTTTTGGAATAGTAACTCCTCTTCAGGTGCAACTTATCCATAGGAACTGATTTGTGCTTCCTTTGCCATGATCAGTCTTCATCATCATTTTCCTTTAATGTGGTAATCACCACTCTTTGCATCACTTTTCCATTTCTTGAAAGTTAGAAACATCTGGAACACATATGCATGATAACATTCCTACTCTTATTCAAATATTAGAACATAGCTTAAAATATTTATATGAAATACTACATTCGATGTATAATATTAAGCAAATTATGTCATACCCACTATCCATAGGTAAGTTCTAGCCATGTCCAACACAAGTTCACAAGATGTTTAAAACAAATGTTTTGGAAATGTTTTTCACAAGTTCCAAAGAGTAAGTTAAAACTATAAAAACTATATCAAATTTGAGACACTAATATCCCTCATCATTTGCGCCCCACTATCTAAATGCTTGTCCTCAAGCATTGTACTTCTTTGCCATGGCTATGAAATCTCCCATTGTAGTCTTCCCCTACTTCCCACTTCTAAACATGTAGAAAAATCATCTAGTGTGTCTCCAATGTTCACCCAAGTGTTCTTCAACCAATGGGTCTAGTCTGGTAGCATTATTTTCATACAGAGGCCAATGAAGGATAGGCGGCTGAAAAATCAATGGCATCCATAGCTCCTTTCTGATTTGTCTTCCCAATTGTATATATTTAGCCATCCTATTAACTGTTGCCTCATAATTGAAAGGGCTACGTGGATCAGCCTTTTTGAAAGCTTCTAATAGTCAATTATATCAATTTCTAAGCCCTGTAATTGCTCTTTGTTGTGTAAGTTTGGAAGTGTCTGGTATTCTTTATACACCTTTCCTCTTTCTACAAACACTTTCTCTTTGATCTCTGGTTTCAGTCTTCCATAGGTTAATCTGAACCAGTCCCTTAGAAGATCATTAGGCTTATGTGATTTATCCTATAGTGGTAATGATTCAGATTTCTCAAGATCTCTATAGGTATCCAACTACCTATCATAATTTGTCTCATTATGCATCCAGGACATTAAAGCTCTGAGGTGAACATCTCCTATGTAAATTAGAGGATTCCACTCTATCTCATGTGGAATTATGAAATTATGTAAATATAGTTCACACAACAAATTCTTCTACCACGAAGCCAAAGTCTAATATACATTGTAAAAATCTTTAGCATTTTTAAGTTCATAATCAACGTCTCTCATTGTCATCATCAATTGAAATAACAAAAACTACTCCTTCACACAAATGGAACACACCCTTGGTGGTGGTCTATAGGCCATTACCTAGTTAGCTAACTTTAAAGCCTTATTCATATATTGTTTTTGTTTCTCAAGTTGCTCTTTCAATGATTTGATTTCCTCATCTTTGTCAAATATTTCCTTCTACATTTGGTCTCTTTCATGCCTCCACAAGGCCTTTTAAAAAATGAAATGATTGTACAAACCAAACAATATTGATTGAATTGTAGATGAAGGAAATTCTTGAGCCATAGGTTTTGTCTTTTGTTCTTTAGAAACTTGCTGGAAATGTTGGGTATACCAGGAGGATTTATAAGGTATGAGAGAAACATTAGAATATACAAGGACTGGTAGCATGGTAGGTTGATTATTGTTAGGGGATTTTTCTAGAACAAAAGTGGGATTTGACTCAAACATTTCCTTACTCCCCTATGGTCTTTCATTAACAGGGTCATTTTCATTTGTTTCCATATTTTGGGGTTCCAATTGCATAGGAGAGTTATTTGGAACATTTTCAACTATTGATTCTGTATGAGACTTTGAAATTGGGGCATTTAGGTTTTCAGTGGAAACTGGGGATCCTCAACCTGGCATACAAGGGCTTCAACACACAAAAACCTCTTTAATTTCTACTATTTTTTGGGTCCACTTTGGTTTAGGTGTGGTTGGAGTAGATGTTCTAGGAGTGGTGGCTACAAGAGCAAACCTTTTTCTCTTCATTACTTTAACAAAAGGGTTTTGGGCTTTCTTTTCAAGATTAGGGCTTTCTTTACCAACCTTATGCTTGCCTTTGTCTCTAGAAGAACTAGGAATATCATCCTCTAAAATAGGCTCAATGGACTTATCAAGAGAGGCTTCTTTTTTCTATTTTAGCCAAATTCTAATTAGGCTCTGCAATTTCTTCCTCATTTCCTAAATTTTGTGGAACAAGGTTGGTTTGAGGCTGCAAGGTTTTAAATTCAACAAATTTTGCCCATGATATTGGGGAGGAATCCCTAAGAGATCTTTCAACTAAAATTTGATGAGGGCATGATGAGAAACAAAATTTACATTTTCTTTTTGAGTTTCCTTAGCACTAATACACAACATATTATAAAGTAAATTGGGGACATTAACTTGAATGTTATGTCTTATACTACTAAGCAGCTTAAAATGATGAACATGCGAGTTTGAAAACCCGCCTTCACAAGTCAAATATCTAATAATATGGGTTGCCAATTCTAGATATGGAGCTAGAAGAGAAAGTCTTTTACACCCTTTCTTTGAAATGTCCAGTTGAGGGTCACCTAACCAAAAGAATTGTGCCCATGATGACCTGGCATCATGTTCATTTGGATAATGCTCCCCATTTGTTGGTAGTCCTATGACTTTTTCTATCTGTTCCTCAGTAGCAATCACTTTTAATCCCCATACTATGGCTTTACCTTCATCAAATGTTCTCATAAAATCTACTACTACTTCTTCATTGAGCTTAGTTAACTATAGGAAGTAGCCAAGCCATCCACAAGTGTGAAATCATTGGACTACTTCTATGTCTGCAAGTAAAATACTATGAACAACTAGCTCACAACTACCCTCCCATCTTCAAAATGCTTAATCTAAATTTATTTTTTAATTCTCACCACCCTGATAAATTTTATCCCCTTTAACACTTCTACAAATACCCTCTTCTTAGAATTTCAAATTGATTTTTCTAAGAAATGTCGATACCACATTCTCTTAACAAGACTTTGTTGTGTTTGGCATGTAAAATAATGATGCAATTAATTATGATGGACATCAAAGTTTAACTTAAAGTGTTCTCATAATAAGTCTTAGTCATTTCAATCATGTCAAACATAGGAGATTTTTCCCAAAATTGCAATGAAAAGATGCGACACATACAAAAAGATTTTAAAAATTAAAGAAAAATATCAGACTGCCACCAAAGTATAGCCTATAATGTGGACACGACTAGGGTAATATGAAGATGACATTTGGAAATTAATACACTTTGTTAGCCCCCCAGTAAAATTTGACAAGTGTTCACACTTTAAAATTTTTGGCATAGGAATGAGAAACTAGCTTAAGACTTATACGATACATTTAATGCAGTATTATATATAATATCAAAACCTACGCACTAAAAATGAATAAAGAGTAAAAATTGTTGTACCTAAATTTTTTGAGAGCATGCGTCCACATTCAAATTAATGAAGTGGCAAAATTTGGTGACCATAGAAAAGGTTCTGATGGTATGGTTTATTGAAAGTAGTAAAAAGAGAATTTGTGGGTGGCATGGAGTGTGAGTGGATGGTAGATAAAGAAATGAGATGAGTTGATATGAAGAAAAAGAAAAATGAATGAATGAATGAACCTCATATTAAATGAGGTTTTATTATGAGGGCTCCTTAAAATTTTTTCATGGTATGGCAACAGGAAGAAGGTTTTCACCGTTTGTTGTTGGAACTGTGTTCATAGGAGCTGATAAACTGGTTAGTTGGAACTACTGTAGGAACTTATCTTTGGTTTGTGGTTTATGATAGAGGAAAAACCTATGGCCATTTACAAGTAACTTGAACAATACAAGATCAATGGTTGTCAGTTGGACTACTCCATTGTTGAATACATACCAAATTTCATAAGGCCCTAACCACCAAGTCTACAACTTCCCTGGACTCTCTTTGAAACAAGACTTCATATAGGAGAGCCCAATCTCCCACTTGGAATTATTTATTATGGATATGAGCATCATGCCACTTCTTTTGTTGTTGCTAAATGATCTCTATTATTTCCAAAGCTATCTTTCTCATTTCATCCAGTGAGTTGAAGTGGAGAAGTCTTTCTTCTTGTGTTGTAGGAAGACTGATGTTCAATTCCAAAGTAGTGTGTAGTGTTTTATGTTCAAATTCAATAGGAAAATTTTTTGTTTTACCATACACAAGTTCAAATGGAGTGAATCTATTTGTTGTCTTCCATGTGACTCAGTATGCCCAAACAACTTTAGTTAATCTACTGTTCCAATCCTTCCTGTGTATTTGCACTATCTTAGTTAGAATGGCCTTAATTTCTTTTTTGGTGACCTCTGCTTTCCCATTTTCTTGAGGGTGATAAGGACTAGATTTTTGATGTCTTATGTTGTATTCTTTCATAACCTTAGTGATAAAGTTTGTTGTGAACTGGGTGCCTTGATCTATGACAAGTTCTCTAGGAACTTTACAATGTGTAAATATTTCCTCATATAAGAATTTAGCTACTTTATCATCTCTTGCATTTTTCATTGCTCTAACTTCTACCCATATCAAGAAAAGAAAAATATTGCTTACTAGCCAAAGTATTTAGAACTTGATCAATAAAGGATAAAGGAAAGTGATCCTTCTTGGTTTCCTTATTCAATTCTCTATAATCAACACAAATCTACCATTTCCCTCCCTTTTTAGGTACTATAACCAAAGGTGAGACCCATCTACTATCAGATATAGGGTATATAAAACCAACATCAAGCAACATTTGTAGTTCAATTTTAACTATTTCTCTGAGGGCTAGATTAATCCTTCTTTGGGGTTGACGAAGTGACAAGCACCCTTCATTGATGTATATTCTATGAGTGCATAATGTAGGACTTAACCCTTTCATATCCCCATAGTCCTATGCAAAAGCCTTTTCATGGTTTTGAAGAAGCTCTATTAACTGTTTCATCTATGTGGAAAGTAATTTGGGATTGACATGGAGATTATGACCCTTTGACAACTCAATAGTAGTTGTGAGATCAACCATAGCAACTTTAGAGATTGAAATTGTATCTAGTTCACATGGTAAAAGATGATGGATAATGCCTAGCTCCTTGAGTAGAAAATAACTCTCATTACATACCTCATATGTAGTTAATTCTAACATAGAATTGTTAGATACATCTTTTTCTAGCACCCAAGTATTATTAAGAACACTCTGAATTACTGAATCCTCTTCCTGCAGCTTTAGAAAAGACTGTCTATGTAACATCATAAACTGTGCTATAGAGTTTAACTCTTCTTCTCTGTCCCCTAAATCTGGCCATATAGATATACTTAAATCTAGTTGTGGTTGTGTTGGAGGATACATATCAAATTTCTTTATTTCTTGTCCATCTAATATGGTCATACTCCATGTCCTACAAGTTAGATTTGCATCAGTTGTAGTTGACCATGGTCATCCTAAAATGACAGGGTAACCAAATAAATTGATTTTTAGGGACATAATCATGAAATCTGTAGGGTACTCTAGAGAATCTGGGGTTACTACTATGTCTTATATCATCCCATCAGGAGTGACAGTAAAATGATCTACAAGCTATAGAATCTTCGAGGTAGCTCTTAACCCTTCTACATTTAGTTTTTTCACAGTATCCTTAATCATAATATTTATAGCAGAACCAAGATCAATCAAAGGATTTTTAATAGATTGACCATTTATAAGCACATTCACAATTAGACTTCTTGGATCAGAGTATTTTGGAATAATAAATTTTCCTAACATAATATTAGCTAATTGTCCTACAACATGGACTTTGGTTGGGTCCTTTTTCTTTCTCCCAAGATTTTTTGGACATGTTTCTCTAATGGCTTTTCCATAAATAAGAACATCTTTAATGGCTTGGAATAAAGGAATTTGAACATGCATGTTCTTTAGCTGATGAATGATGTCAAAGGATTGTTCCTTTGTTTGTGTAGGTTTACTTTGTATGAGCTTTTGTGGAAAAGGAGGTTCAATTGCTATTTGAGTGTGCTGAGCTAGTTACATTGGTTGAGTCAACCACTTGTGGTAGAGAAATTATGGGTTTTGATGCTACAGGAGTATTTGGTATTTCAATTATGAGAGGTGGTTTAGGTGATGGTAGGGTTTTACCAGATCTCAAATGTATATCTACAACATTTAGAGCATAAGCAGGGTATTGTTGAGCATCAACATAATACATGGGTTGTAGTGGCTACTAGTTATTTGGATTTGGTTGAGGTTGTGTAGGAAACTAAGTCTGCTTTTGAGATCTAGAACTTGTAGGTGGTGGCATTAGTGTAGGTTGTTGGATTGGAGGTGGTAATTGTGGATTACCAATATTTTGATTAGGCCATTGCTGAGGTTCTCTCCATTGGTTTGTAGATAGCCAATTACCTCGGGGTGGTTGCCATTGGTTCTGTTGATTCTGGCATTGATTATTTTTCTGGTTAGACGACTAGTTGTTTTTTTGGCTTGGTCAAGAAGGTTGGGAATTTTGAGGCCATTAAGGTTATTGTGGATTATTTTGCCAAGCATTATTCCAATTAGGTTGACTATATTGTGGAGGACCTTGGGTACTATGGTTTTGCCATTTATTACCATATAAATTTGAATTGTGTAAAGGGTCTTGAGGCATACCTTGATGTTGGGCCCATGGATGGCATTGAGAAACAAAGAATACTTGCTCATCCTCTCCATCTATCTTGATATACTCATTTGGAAGATGTTGGTTCTCTATGCTAGCGACCAATTTGCATTGGTAATCTTTCTTTTGCTCCCAACAGTGTGGATAGTACTTAGCTAACTACGCATCAAATTCTACATGCTTCTTCTTTGTAATCATTATGTTGAGATGTGTTGCAACATCATTTATGATATCCTGCTTAAAATCTGAGAGTAGATTAGATATCTCAAGCTTTGAAATACTCGAACTGATCCCTTTAGTGGTTGTGGATTGATGTCCTCTTCCTTTCTTCATAGTTGACCTTGAGTGGTTAAGACAAATTTTCTTGAGGTCATCCCAAGAGGATTTATATACATCACTACCAGCCATCAAGTCTAATGCTCTTAGGAAATTATCATTCACCCCTCTCAAGAAGACTAGCTTTTGTGATCCTCCACTAGTACATGCTAAGGGTTCTTTTGCAGTGTATACAAGAAACGTGAAACATAGTCTTCCAATGTTTCATCCTCCTTTTGTGATATTCTAAAGATATCATCTCCTCTTGAATCATTTGCCTTGCAATACTCTTTGTATTTCTCCAGAAACAGAGTTTACATTTCATCCCAAGTACCTATTGCATTGGCTTCTAAACCCATGAACCATCCTAAAGCTAATTCTTTCAGTGTTGCTAGAAACAACTTGAGCTTATGGGCATCAGTGTTATAGTAAAAGCTATGACAGAGTATGTCAAAATCAAACAAGAAAGTATTAGGATCTTCAGTTGCAAGGTCATAGAACTTTGGCAGAGCAACTATAGGTATATTTTTGAGATTAGCATTGGTTATGAGGCTTGGGAGAGGAAATGGAAAAGTAGGTTGTGTCATTACTAGAGGTATTTGATTATGGGGTTGTTACTGAAAAGGAACATTGGATACTAGATTGTTAACAACAAGTGGATTTGGAGCAGCACTCTTAACAAAAGTGGCCAAAATTTAAGAAAAAGGTTGAAGATCACTTATATCTAAATGTTCTGCTCTAGACGATGATTTTGTAGGAAAAAAAGGGCTTGCATCCTCAAAAGGAAACTCAGCTTCTTTTTCAATTTCTTTGTTCAAATTAATAGACTTGTGTGGAAGAAATCTCCCATATTCATCTTGTTGTCTTCCTCTTCGATGCATGCAATTGAATTGGTGACTTGTTAATCAAGCCAACAACTTTATAGTTTTTTTAGTTAACAAACTAATCTAAAAATAAAGGACTTGTGAAGGTTCCTAGTTTGACACCATCCCCAACAATGGAGCCAAAAATGTATGGTTCCATAATAGATGAAGATAATCACACCATTATTCCTCTCGAGGATACTATGTCTATTCTAAAAACTATCTATTTCATCATGAAATAAACTTGAATTGTCAACCCAAGGACATAGGACTTGAAATGGGTCAGCATGGTATGTGCACTAAGTTCCTTTAAGAGTCTTAACGCCTATGTTGCAGGAAGATAAAATGCATGAAAGGAATCTATACTACTAATACAAAACAATAAACACACTTGGAATAACAATAGATAACTGATGACAGCTTTAAAAAAATGAATCTAAACTAGTTAACAAATCCAAACATCCACTATGATCATTTTTCATAAGTGCTACAAGAAACTTTCACAATAACAATGCTACAGGACTGATATAGTAAATCTATCTTAAAATAGAAAATTGCAAGGAATGAATCTACTCTACCTAAATCTATTCCACCTCCCAAGTGGTCTCCCTTGGTTGGCTTCTACTAATCTACTAATGCAAGAAGTATTCCAAAATCACTCTTTCATTAAAATCATTCTTTAGTTCCATTGACTAAATAATTCATGAAGAACAGAGAACACACTTCTGAATCTTAAATCAATGTTGTCTATTTCTTCATTACTTGTTTACTAAGACAATCCTAAATCCATTATATAGAGGATTGGATACTTATTAAAAACATGACATAAAAGTCATGAACAAACATCACCAAAAAAGAAGGCACAACGTCAACCATGGCATAGAACATTGATTAAATAATAGAATAACAACTCGTAGGAAATATAGCAAGTCAAGTCTTCCTGAATTTTCTAAAATAGTAAATCCTTTGCAGGCATGGCTTATCCATAGGAACTGATCTGTGCTTCCTTTTCCATGATTGTTCTTCATCATCTTCTTCCTTTAATTTTGTAATAACCACTCTTTGCATCACTTTTCCATTTCCTGAAGGTTTGAAACATTTGGAACACATATGTATGATAACATTCCTACTCTTATTCAAATATTAGAACATAGCTTAAAATATTTATATGAAATACTGCATTCTATGTATAATATTAAGCAAAGTATGTCATACCCATTATCCATAGGTTTAATAAGTTCTAGCCGTATCCAACATAAGTTCACAAGATATTTAAAAAAAATGTTTTGGAAATATTTTTCACAAGGCCCAAAGAGTAAGTTCAAACTATAAAAACTATATCAAATTTGAGACATTAATATGCCTCATCACAATGTACTCAATACCAAGAAACTAAACCAAGATCAATGTCAAAGTTCCAACCATGGCCTTAGGAACATAAACATGACAACATGATCTAAAACATCTCAACCAAAGAGATAACATGCTCCATATGAACACACTATAACATATGACAACTCTAAATCCATAGCAAGAGTAAATCATGACATAAAAATGAAACCATCCTCACACCAAGGATAACATGTCAAATAAAAACATAAACCACACCTTTACTAATAACCCATTAGTCCTCAAGATGCAACCATCTCCACACACCATGAAAAAAACCATCTGCACATATCATGAAGAACCATCTCCACACACCATGAATATAACCAAAAACTTCATGAGTCATCAAGATCTGACCATCTTCAAACATCATGAAGATAACAAGTGCACCATGCAAATTAAATGTCAAAGACGCTTCTGCAACAACAAGATCTAAGACAAATCTCCAACATCTACAAACACTCAATAAGCATATCAATGCAAAAAACTCCCACTCAACCATGGTACTAAGTCACCCATGGCATCATAAAATATATCTCATATATGAAGATCCTCTAGGTCTACACTCACACAACCAATAGTGTCAATACCAAGTGAAACCAAGATCTCCAAACCAAGAAGATACAAACTAAACTAGGAATTAATCCTACAATATCACCTAATCATTGTCACAAGCTCCCACTAAATCATGTATCCAAGCTATCCATGACATCATGATGAAAAACTATCCTCTAAATATGAGAATCAACCAAGACATCAAACCATCAAAGAACTCAAAGTGCACATCATGAGCTCCTCAAAAGAAACCACATAACCATGATCCTCAACCAAGAAGATTTACCAACATAACAAAATTAGGAATCTAAACCAATGAACATCAAGGATGTACCTATATATCCAATCGTATCATGAAAAAATCCAAGACACCATGATCACATCCATGAACTAAGCAACTAACTCTCAAACTGTCCAACCTATCAGCATAAAATAGTCAACCACAATCCTCCATCATGACTGTACCTGGCAACAACATCGTATCCCTTCTACATGAAGAAAAATTAGCAAATCATGTGACTAAGGGTATAGACAACCCAAATCCAGCCACCAATTTGAATATGCATTAGTAATGAAAGATTTATGGGCAAATACAACACATAACCAAGCTATAAATGCAACCTCTAAGTATAGACTACTTACAATACTACACAACTTGTAGACCCAACAAGTCATCATACATATCCAAACCAAACACTGATAACTATATCATCATAAGACCAATCTAAAATATGAACTAAGTATACAATGACATCAAATCTTAAATGTTCAAACATACAATGTCATAAACTCATAATGTTACCATAGTCAATATATACCATAAATTTTTTAAATTAATATATCACCAAATAAATGATGCCAAAACTAAACCAATGTGTAGAACTCTTCAAGAGATTTTTGTTGACTACTGAAAGTCCAAAATCTAATTTTGTATGCCCAAGTTATGCCCTAATCTATGCTCAAAACAGATAACATCTAAATTTTGAGCTCTTAAAATTTGAAAAATGTCAAAATCATAGAACCAAATCTACACCAAGTTTTAGTGCTTTGAATTATCTTTCCAATGCCTATAAGAAGTTTAAAATCTGATATCATGAGAGAAAGTTATGGCCGTTTTACTAAGACAATCTTTTTACCATTTTCACTACGATATTTTTTGCATGATGAAAATTACAATGAGATTAAATTTGATGGCCATCATGGACTAAAATGAAAGAACTCTTTCATTTCATCTAAACATGGCCAAACTAAGGCATATTATATATCAAAATTTATGGAAACGTCAACCTAGATCCAATGGTGAGGTCTATTTTTATCTAGGAGGTCATTTCTATTCTTTTGAATGAAACATTAGAAAAACCCTTTTGTCCAAAGATTTCACATGCTCAAAATCTACTAATATCCCATCATAACAACAAACTCAAAACCCTCAGATCTCCAATAAAAAAACTCATACATCTTGCCCTTTTTTTTATCCTCTAATGCATTCCCATGGATTCAATCTAAGATTAGAATAATAAAACGATAGCTTTGATACCACTTGTAAGGAAACTCGCAATAAGAATATAACCGTTTCCAGATAACCCATAACAGATCTAAAATAAATATGCTGTTGAAATCCACATGCAAGAGAAAAGACAACATATCCACAAAAATGTGACAAAAGATTTACACTAGGAAACTCTCATTGAGGAAAAAGCACATCCTCAAAAACCATCCATCACCATGTATTATTCAGAAAAAAAATCATTGAAGTACAACTATGGAAGCCTTCAAAGCCATAGCCACAACCGATTAATCCATGTGAACAAGCATGAATCCACACATCCCATGCCATGCTTCCAACCTTCACAAATACTCCCTTGGCTAACTTGTCAAGCCTTATCCTGCTCGACTCTTACTTTTTCCCTTTTGTCTTCTCCCTCTCACACAACAACTACCCTTGTGACTATTTATATAGTAGCAAGTCCCACAAAACTATCAAGTGGTATTACATAAACCATGTGCTACCTAACCCCTTGACCCCACATTTAATATTGAAATCTTAATTCTTTTCCCCAATATTAAATAATTATATGAAATATTATCACAATGTTACAATACAACTCATCAAGTATATCCCATGGGAATCTTTACATGTTGAACGCCCATCTAGATGTAACATTACATAATAAAATAAAATAATACAATATAACAATATTATGTAATGTGTGCAACACCCATTATCTCAAGATAATGCACCTAGTATTATCATGAGGTTGATGAATGAACTTCTCAAAAGATTCTTGGGTAAGTTTGTGATTGTTTATTTGGATGATATTCTAATATTCAGTAAGGCTAAGGAAGAACATTTTGAGCATGTTAAACAAGTATTGTAGAGACTGAAAGAGGAGAAGTTCACGATTAACTTGAAAAAAAGTTATTTTATGCAAGAGGAGATTGTGTATTTGGGATGTGTGATTTCAGCTGATGGTTTGAGAATGGATCCTGAGAAGGTTCAAGCAATTTTAGAATGGCCTACACAAGTGAATGTGGGTGAGGTAAGATCATTTCATGGTTTAGCTAGTTTTTATAGGAAGTTTATAAATAATTTTTTTTTTTTTTTGTAATGCTATGTCTGAGACAATGAGAGGAGATATAAAAAGGAATTCAAGTGGACACATGGAGTTGATAAAAGTTTTGAGACTTTGAAATAAAAGGTTTTTAAGTTACTTGTATTGGCTTTGCCTAATTTCAATAAGGTACCTCAAGTTTAATGTGATGAAAGTGGTAGTGCAATAGGAACTATGTTGAGTCAAGAAGGTAAACCTGTTGCTTTTTTTAGTGAAAAATTGAATGATGCTAAAAGAAAGTATTATGTGTATGATCAAGAGTTATATTCTATTGTTCAATCCTTGAAGAAGTAGAGACATTATTTAATTCCTAAGGATTTTGTGTTGTATATAGGTCATAAAGCTTTACAGTACTTGGGAAGTCAACATAAATTGAATCAAAGACATATGAAGTGGGTTGAGTATTTACAGAGATTCAAATTTTTTATTAAGCATAAAAGTGGAGTCACTAATCGAGTTGTTGATGCACTGAGTAGAAGACATTTGTTATTGACTGAGATGAAGGTTGAAGTTCTTGGTTTTGATGAAATGAAAGAGTTGTATGATACTGACCCTAATTTTTTCGAGGCATGGAAAGAGTCCAGAGAACCAAATTTATCAAATCACATGAGTAAGTATGATGAAGATTTCATTCAAGAAGGTATGTTATCTAAAGGAATTCAATTACGTATACCAAGAAGTTATATGAGGTTGAATTTGATTAAGAAAAAAATAGTGGTGGATTGGCTAGACATTTTGGAATTGATAAGACATTAAGTTTTCTGAAGGATACATATTATTGGCCATATATGTATAAGGATATTTATATGTTTATAAAGAGTTGTGGAGTTTATCAAGTTGAAAAAGGAGTAAGTCAAAATACTAGTTTATAAACACCTATTTTTGTTCGTGAGAAACCTTGGAGTGATATCACTATTGATTTTTTTCTTGGATTACCTAAGACAACAAAGGGGTATGATTCTATATTTTTTTGTTGTGGATAGATTTTCTAAAATTTCTCATTTCATACCATGTAAGAAGACATTAGATGTTGATCATGTCACTAAGATTTTCTTCAAAGAGATTGTTAGATTCCATCGATTGTCAAGAACTATTATTTCTAATAGAGACAATAGATTTGTTGGCTATTTTTGGAGAACTTTGAAGAAAAATATGGGTATTGAATTGAGATTTAGTTCTACAGTCCATTCACATACAGATGGACAAATAGAAGTTGTGAATAGAAGCTTGGGTAATTTTTTGAGATGCTTAGTTGGTGATGAACCACATAATTAGGAGATGGTATTAGCACAAGCTAAGTTTGCATATAATAATTATGTGAATAGGAGTATGGGGGAAATACCTTTTGAGATTGTTACAGGAATGCATCCTAGAGGAATATCAAATTTGAGGGATGTTGCTAGTGAAGAAAAGAGAAGTGTTGCAGGGGAAGAATTTTGTAATATTATGGAGTCTTTGCATAAGAAAGTGAAAATGAAATTGGAACAAAGTAATCAGAAGTATAAGGAGAATGTTGATAAGTCTAGAAGACATCATGTTTTTGAAGTTGGTGATGAGGTGATGGTTCATTTGAAGAAAGATAGATTTCCTATTGGACCATATAGTAAGTTGAAGATGAAGAAGTTTGGACCTTGTAAGATCTTGAGAAAATTTGAAAATGGTAATGCTTATGAAGTTGAGTTACCCGATGACATGGATATATCGCCTATATTCAATGTTGCTAATTTGTATTAGTAACATGAGTCAAATGAGGAAGTTGTTGTATCAGATGATTATCCTAAGAAGTAGATCGAAGAAGTTGAATATGTATTGGATCAAAGAGTCGGTAAGATCACAAGAGGAAAATATCACTATGAGTATTTGGTAAAGTGGAAGAACAAACCAATTGAAGATGCTAAATGGATTTCTCAATTTGAGTTGGATTTATCTCAAGTTGTGACACTTGCATGATTCTAGAGAATCATTTCTTTCAACCCTAGTTATCTGATGTAGGAGCATCCTGGGTTACCTTGTAATCTTGCAATTTTTTTGTTCGTTCTACCAGTTATTGCTGAGTGCCAGTTACTATCAAGTTCCAATTACTACTGAGTTCCAGTTGCTAGCAAGTGGTCATGTACCAAGTGAACATGATATTTGCTAATTCTTAGGACCTTCATTGACCGAGTTGTCTGTGGTTTGGTTTTTAGTTGGAGCTGACTTTTGTATTTAATTTGGATCATGAATTTAATGATAGGATCTTGTTTAGGGATGAGTGTTGACCATTTTGGGGTCAACCTTTCTTTGATGTAATGTTCTAGAATCTTATATAAGCCATTTTGGCAAGTACAAATAGAGTGCTTAGACTTAGTTTAAAGATAAAACTTAGAGGGTTTTGAAAGTGAGGAGGCATGTGTCTGGAAGTGTGAATTTGAAGTTAGACCATGGATCTTGAATGTATTTTGTATATGGTCGTAACCTAGAAGACCTTATAGTTGGGCATCTATGTTGATTACTTGAAAATCAATAAAAGTATCTCTCTCTCTCTCTCTCTCTCTCTCTCTCTCTCTCTCTCTCTCTCTCTCTCTCTCTCTCTCCTTGGTGTTGTTCTTTGTTGTTTTCTTTCATTGTGTTTACTCAGCAAGGTGGTTTGGATAGCTAGGTGTGCCCTTGGCCCTAGTTATTTCATTCCTCCTTCCACCAATATGTTAATGAGTGAGGACTGAGGGGCTAACTTGTCCTTGCAAGGCTAAAAGGTCTATTTTCTTTTGTGCTTGATCTCCTACCTCTCCCTACGTCGTATGCCATTCCTTTTGGTAGATTTTGGCAATGATGCTCGATAATTCTTTGGAGATTCCACTGGATGTTATTATTTGAAGGCACATGTATATTAGATCCAACATCTTTGTTTTGGTGAATACTGCCAAGTCTAGAAAACTATCCTTAAGCACTTTTTTTTTGGCCTTTGAGTTCTATGCTTTCATAACCATCATTACCTCTTGGTGTGCGAATTGATTGGGCACATTTTCTAGGTGCAATTTCTAGGCCAAGAATGCTACCCGCATCCACCACATGGCTCCACATCAGAGCCTCATCTAATGGTTTGGGGAATCAAATGGAGGTTTCCATCATTTGCTTCAATTTATTGTGCTAAACTATAGTGAGTTCTCTATTTTTTTTGTTGATTCCATGCTCCATTATTGGCAAAGAATGGGATGTATTTTCATGACACCGCATTCAACACCTTTGAGTGATAGTCTCTGAGGGATATGAAAACAAAGTTAGTGATGACATTTTTCCTTGTTTGGAATTTTTTGGCGCTCAAGGTGATTTGATTTTTTTTTTGTCACATGTCAAATTGTTGGCCACCAATTTTTTTTTAGCATCGACCCTTTGATTTGATGGCTAGATGGTTTTTCCAATAGGGGCCATTTTTAAGGAATTTTTTTGCCTTGACAACCATTTTCCTGTCAAATTTAGGCTCATCACTTGTTGATGTCAGTTCCATGTTAGCACTACATCAACATATCATGTTAGCTCTCCAGGTCCTATTTGGACCCACCTTCGCATTATTGCTCATATCTCAAGCATACGTACTCTATTTTTTGCAAACAAGATATTGTTGGAAAGATGGTTCCAAGCTCGTCATAGTGGTATAGTTTGTTTTCAATTTTAATGCATTTTTGATAGTTTTTTCTACTATCAAAATCAAGAGTTCCTTTTTGCACTTTGGGGAACACATCTTCACCATCCGATCTCTAATTTAGAAATTCTTTATTTTTGCATTCTGGTGGATACCTTGGTTGTTTCAAATTTGAGGATCAATTTTGTTGCTTCAGATGATTTTTCATGACTTATACTATCTATTGTATTAGTCTTATGTCTCTTATGGTATATTTAGACATAATTTGTATGCATTCTTGCAAACACACTGAGATAAAGTGTCTTATTGCATCTATATTTTGTTTTAGTTATTTTTCCTTGTTTTACATTTTGATTCAAGTAGTATCATCTGAGGAGAATCATGCTGATTATTGTATTATTAGGATTCATTATACCTTGTGCCTTATTGTGCATGCACTACTCTGATTAAAGTGCCATGGGGGATTGATGTTTTGCCTTAATTTTTCATCTTCCTTTTTCCAGTGAGCTTTCCTTCTATACATTAGCCTCATGGCATGTCTAAGATTGATCACCTCAGTACATACATATGTCCTCTTTTGTGCATCTTGATTGTGGTTCCTTGACATGAAGTTCTTTTGGCCCACTTTCCTAGTTGTTTGTCACCTTACCCTTGTTTGCATTAGGGGATTCTTCTATTGTTTCTTATGCTTCCTTGATTTGATGGAGTGAGCTGTGTATTCACTTTTTGTTCCGATGTACTAGGCAGATGCAATGGTTGGGTACCTATGCATCTCTATGAGATGGATCATTTATAATATAGACACTCTTCTTTTCATTCCTACTTTGGATGCAACCTTCCATGTTCAATTGAACAGATCTTTAGGCTTTGGTATCTTATGTCATCTATATCTTTGAGTTTAGTTGTTTACCTTTGTGTGCCTCGTGATTCAATGTAGATTATAGTTCTCTACTTGGTCAGGTTCTATTTTAGTGGAGGTTCTTTAGATCAACAGTTAATTTTGATAGATATTTGCAACTTCTACATGCTTTAGTGGTGTTCTTCATGATCATCTTTCATTCCTATCTTCTAGGACATTCCCTAGTTTAGAGGCTTCTTCATTCCTTCACTAGTTTCTTTTAACATGTTTTTCCATGTCTTTTTGGAGTAGGGATTTTTCCATGTGGTTTTCTCGATTTCTCCTCTTGTCATAGATTTGATTACACTTGGGTACCTCACCAGGATTTCTTGTTAGGACTTGAATCTACTTTCTGTAGTAGTTTCTAGGTTTTCAGCTACTCACTAAATTTATCTTAAAGGTGGGTGTTAGAATAATTAGATGTTTCCTAATCAACTCTACTTTGATTATGCTAAACTTTAGGCATCTAATTAATATTTCTTTTATTAATTATTATGATGCAACCTAGGTTAGACCTTTTTAGGGTTTTAGTCTCCTTTATAAGGATGATATCTCTTTGTAATAATTGATTCACTTTTGATTATAGCAATCTCTTTTTTTTCCTCATAAAAAATGTTTCATCTGTGGATTTGGGATATCCAGCCTCTGTAGCTTTTTCTTCTCTCTTTCTATGACAATTATTTACATGTAGGTGACTCTTGGGAGTTGTGGGGTTGATCTTTCATCAACTTCAACAACTACAACCTAGTTGAGCTACAACTTCAACAATTTTCAAAAAACTTAGAAGTTATTAGAAAGGAAAAGAATTCACAATGTAAGTTTGGCTCATTTGTTATCTACATATTATTCTATGTCCAAAATAAATTTCCTACATTTGGAAAGATAGTTTGGAAGACCAATCAGTCAATTACCCAACAAATAGGTGAATTTATTGAGTAGTTAGGTGAAATTTTTTAGTAATGACTAGCTATTTTGAAGGCTTTAAGTAGTTTATTAAGTAGAGATTAAGGATTCCTATGTACCTAGTGGAACAAAATTACAATGATGTTTGCAAACTAGTAGATGTTGACTATACTTATTTTCATGAAGTTATTCCAAGGGTTAGATGGCTAAAACACTTACCATATGAGGTAAATGTTGAAGAAGCATCTACAACCATCACTGCACTATTGGCAAAAGACATAGACAATGATGCTACATCATTTGGAAACTATGAAGAAGCTAAGTCAAGGATTACCATCAACTTGCAAACTACCACTATCATTAGGAAGAAAAAAAAATGGTGAAGAAGTTGAAAGAGAAGTCTAATGGAGAAGAAGAAGAAAAAGAAGAAGAAGGTCAAGGACCTTTTTAGACTACACAAGGCCAAGGTGAAGATTAAGCTCCATTGGATGAAGAGGAAGTTGAGCAAGAACCCAAGAAAAATAGAAAGAAGAGGAAAGCACAAAAAAAGAAAGTGCAGAAACAAAAGAAGACAACAAAGAAAATAGAACAAAACCAAGTTGCACCTTTGACAAGGTCAAGCACAAGGGTTGCCACTGTACAAGCCAAGGAAGCACAATCTTTCAAAGGGAAAAGGAAGGATGACACAATAGAGCTGAGCATGCCTACTAAGAAACTAAGAAGGAAATATAAGCCAAAAGAGGAATCAAATGATGAGGAGAATGAATTAGATGAAATCAATCAATTTAAATGGTAAAACACAATCCTACATCTGATATTGTCAATCTATGTGAGAATTTTAAGAACAATGCAGATTTATTTGGATTTACACACATTGGTTTTGATAAGTTAGATAAAGAAGATCAAAATAACATTGAAGAAGCTATTTATGACATGATGGATACTTCTAAGACAACTCCTTTAGAGATTTCTAACTCTATTCCTAAAATTCTATATGAGAGAGTTGAGTAGAAGTGGAAGTTCAATATGTAGACTAAAAGGAAAATAAGAGAGACAACTCTAGCTCAAGTTATGTCTAGTCTAGACAAGAAACAAATTTACAAAGCCTTAAATAAGTATAAAGGGAGATTTGCTCCAAAACACAGAGCTTTTCATATTCTAAAGAAGAAAATTGAAGATGTGGTAACCCAAAGAACACTGCTTTGGAAAAAAATTATGAGTTGACCAAAAACATTGTAGAAGAGAAAGATGGAACAGTAAAAGAGAAAGAAAAAGTAGTTGAAGAGCAAGAATAAGGAACAACAGAAGTTGTGGAGGAGGAGAAAGAACCAACTAAGATGAAACAGAGGATGACATACAATAGGACACAACTGTTAATTTTCCTGACACTAGTACTCCACAAGGAGAGAAAGAGGGTCAATAGGACTCTGTGACTATAGAGGACATCCTAGATAATTCTACATAGAATGTAAATCCACTCAGTGATGATGATATAACAAAATTACATCAAGTATCCACCTATACAACTATACCATGCACAAATACTATATTGGTGAGGATTGATGAACTTGTGAATGCATCCACAGGGGAGAAATAACAAGACACATCTATTGTGTCCCCACGTATTACAGAGGCAAATGAGAAAGAGTCAAATGAACAAACAATATCACATGATAAGGGTTTGGAGAGAAAATATGAGCTTAACAATGCACCATCTTCAATGCCAATATTTGTCATTGAGATGAAAGAGAAAGAGGTAGATACACTAACTATATCAATGCCTAGTCTACAAAGCTCAAATTTACCAACAATTGTGGTAATTGACAAGGAAGGAAATGAAAAGAATAAGGGTAAGGAAGCTAGTCCTATATCCACCTCTCCAAAACATGTTAAAAATTAGAAAGAGGATGATAAATCAGAAGAGGATAATATGATTGCTAAGATAGAGGAACAAACAGTAATTTAGACACTATTTACCTTATCAATGACTAGATCTCCTCTCAATAGCCAAACTCTTCATGTAACAAGTACTTAGGCCACATTGTTGCAGATGTTTGTGCCTAGTACAAGAACACAAAATAGTGTTGAAACTAAATCACTGGAGGATGTTAGTTTAAATGAGGTGATTTTTTTACCACATCTTAATCCAACAAAAATAACATTGGAAGTGATGGAGATACTACAAGAAGCCCTACAAAGGAAATCAAAGCAAGAGAAGCTCAGAAGAGAGCACAAGAAAAAACAAGTTTTGCATGAAATAAAATATATTTTCATTGGTTCTTTTGATATTTCAGACTCATTGTCTAATAGGCCCATCTTAGAGACATGTGTACATATAGTTGATAAGATCAAAGATGATGATATAGAGACCAATATAAAATTATTGGAATGGTCTAAGAATAAATTTCACACTAAGGTCATGAATAAGATATCTAGTGCTATAGAAATGAAACAAGTTGATTTATCAACTATAATGGACAATGTAAAGAAATTTTTGGAGAACATTTACTCTCTATATAGTAAACTATGTAACATTGATTTCTTTACCCAAGAAACTCAACAAACAATTAGCAAGTTGCAAGGAGATCTTAAGTCTACTAGATCTTCATTGTAGACATCTCCTGGCACTAGTCAATTACATTTTTAGAGACTAATGCTGACACAGGGAAGGCTTGCCAAGTTGCAAGAAAAAGATGCAAATATATGATCAACTCTTATTAGCATACAATCCATGTTGACTCCACACATGAAAGTTTTATTGAAGGAACTAGCCTTTGTAGAGACATTGATGAAGACAGATTCTCATCTTTCTACACATGAAGGCTTAGTTGATATGGTAGAAAATATAGAAATATAAATTAAATCACTTGATGTAGCAAGAAAGAATTGGGATTCTGTATTGGGAATCATAATGGAAGTACACAAGCTATTCTTGGATAAATTTATAGTAAGTGTACAACCCTCATAGATAGAAGTGTCAAAAAAGGGAGATTTTGAAGATATTGTCAAGGCAAATATCTACTCAAAGGGATTCCTAGAACATAAATGAAGTATTTAATTAGGGGGAGGAACATAACAAAGTAATGACAATATTTTTGCAAAATTTTGAGATTTTGAAATTTTGTATAAAGACCAAGCAAAATGTATACATTGCCTAACTTATGCATGAAGAAAGAATATATGTGCCATGACAAAGTATTTTTGCCACTCATGTCAAAGGGGGAGATTGTTAATCTCATTTTAGTTTTGACAAAGTAGTGAGAAAACACCTAGTCATCATCTAGCATAGTTTGTTGGTCATCACTACGACCAAGCTACTATTTAGGCCAAGTGCATAGTGTGTGCTAAGTAAATAGAGTGAGCCGAGTGATTAGTGAAAGTCGAGTGATCAAAGCATGTTGAGCATAAGTCTCCAAACAATACATGTTGAGTGATATGATAGTTAGTGTCGAACACTAGTAGGTGTCGAGCAATAAGTATGCATCAAGTCACTCAAGTGCTGAGCAAACAATATATGCCAAACAATTAGTGCATGCCAAGTATTTTAGGAGCCAAGTAAACAACATTAGAACATAGTGAAGGTCAAGCATCAAAAGCCTATTGATGCCGAGTAACCAGTGAATGACATAGGTGTTTGTAATGGCACAAACTCCTATGTAAACCATTTTTGACGACATAATCTCATATTTTTGATATGAAGAGGTAAGGATGGAGTCATGTCACACATCCCTATGTAACCCATGCAAACAATGAGAAAAAAGGGAAGTTTCAAGGAGGCAATAAGAATCAACTAGAGTCATTGATTATAACCTAATATCGTCTCCATGATGCTTATTTAAAGAGGTAAACTCAAAGGGGGAGTATATGTGCAAAGGAGGATACAAAGGAGAGTATCTTGTGTGAAAGAAGCATGGAGAAGATGGATAATTGAATGAACAATAGAGTGAAATTAGTTAAGGAGAACAAATCAGTTGTGAAGACAACTAGTGAAAGGTCAGAGAAGATATATTAGATAAGGAGGATCAATATACAAACTATAAAGAGGACATCTGACATCTAGCATAAAGGTGCTAACCCAAGGATCAAGTAATGAATCATTTTGACATCTGATACAGAATAAATCTCTTAGCATAGTAGTCTTAACGTGGTTTTGTAAATCTCCTAACATAGTGCTTACTTAATTGTGAGTTTAAATCATTTAGTCAAGGTGAGACCTAACAGCCTTTGTAAGCCTTTAATGGAGTAGACCTCTCACAAGGTATATCATATTTTATGGTCAAAACTTTGTAGCAATAATTGGCCACACTTTATTGCTGTAGTAGTGAAGATTTGTGGGTGTCATCCCCACCCAAGTTTTACCTCCTCCTTGGAGGGTTTCTGGGTAACCAAAGTCTTATGTGTTATGTGTTGATTTACTTTATGCTATGGATGTGATACATACTTACATATTTCAGTTTACATGTTAAGTCATGAGATGGATGATGGTGAAATTTTTTGGTGGTAACAGTTTTAAGTGTTGATTCATCCCTCCCCTCTCAGAACTTACTTTCCCATTGTTATTTCAAATACAAACTTTGCACTTCCCTCATGAATGTAGCCATTGATCTCCTTAAGTTGTTGAAATTTTCCTTCAAGGACCTAATTCTCTTATAAAAATTGTTAGAATGTGATGTCCATCAATATAAGGTGTAGGGGGGAGCGGGTTTGGTGAATCAATTATGCACTTGAAACATTGAAACAACTTAAATTAACTTTAACAAATCTAAAACATATAACCAAAATATACAATAACCACAAGATGATAACCATGCACAATGACACAAGATATGTTAACTAGGGGAACCCTTAATTAGAGGGAAAACTTTAGTGGGGATGATGCCCACAAGATGATGTACTAATATAATAAAAACCTTGTGAAAGGGTGTGATCCCATTAGGAGTTAATTCAAATACAATTAGTACATATGAGCCCATGTTTGAAGACTTTGAATCTTTGTCAGAATATTCCAACCCTTTTAGGAACTGATAAGAAGTCAACTGAACCCACTGTCCAAATTGCTTCAGAACTATTCTCACTAATAATTCAGTATAACATATCCAATAAATGAACTAACTAAAACAACTTATCTTGCCAATACAACTCCTTTTAAGTCTTCAACACATCCTCTTCTTTGATCTCATCAAATTTGCATCCAAGTTTACGTACAATAATGATTATACATTAAAGAAAATGTGATGACTTACAACCAAGGAAAACATATTTCCTTTATACCAAGTCCTAAAATAACTAATTGTGTCATCCTTGAGGCTTTCCCAATGTACAATGAATAACATAGGACCATAATAAGATATTACAATTAAGTTCCACATGCTACAATGTAATTACATCAATTATACAAAATAGTTGGCCTAATAGTGAACATGCAATACATTTCACTCTAGTGGCCACCTCAGAGTAATCCTTTGATTCTGCTACCTCAAACACAAAACCACAAACATGTGTCTAACCAAAATTGAAGCCCACTAAACAAGCTTTAACCTTGCCGAAAACATAAAACTCAATCTTCAACATATTGTCCTTTGCACATTGGCCTACAACTAGTTCTCTAAAAAAAAAATTCTAAGTCAAGAAAACCTTCATATTTTCTCAAACATAGATATATCCAACAACACTCTACTGACCTCAATGAATACAATTCTACATCCATGAATCACACTAAAAAAAATTATCTCTACTACTATGCATGTATTGTCCAAAAATTTGATATGGTAACATCAATGACAAACTAAATCATGAATGTGATACACAAGAACTCAAACATACTAGCAATCTCCTTAAAGCATTAATGCCAACAAAATCTTAGGTCTTGAAAAAAATATTTTGGAAATAGTAGTGACAAATGTAACCTAGATTTTGAACCAGGAAGCCAAGAGGAACAAAAATTAGAATGCAATATGTCCTAGGAAGGTGTCACATTAAGTCAATGTATACATCACAAAACTAAGTCTAAGAAATTTTTGAGGTTAGCGACACTTTTGATCAGCATATACTTCTGACTGGAACTTTTGCAGATCTCAAAAATTTTGGTAAAAGTGATACTCATATTTATATCCAAAAATATGATCTTGAACCTCCAAATAAGAGAAAAATGGTTATGTTCTTTGGGTGAGGGCCTATCTTGATCAAGCCTTAGGCGAGGAATTAATCTTGAATGAAATAAAATGTAAAGCATGTAAAGAAGCAATACACAATTTAAATAATTCACCTTGCTTGATGAAACCCTTGTTAGGAGGGATTTTGCAATGCTTGACGTTGTTGGTGTTTAATTCTCAATGTGATTGTAGGAAATCTCCACAAATGTAATGGATCTTGTCAATTCCAACTCATGAAGCCATGATGTGGATGTGCATGAAGGAAGATGAAGAACTGATTAAATGCAATGGATGCAATGTAGATCTCCTCCCTTGATGGACAATAATGGATGCTAGATCTTGAAGAGGAAATGCTTCTCAATAAATCCTTGAATGCCTTGAATACTTGAAGATGCTAAAGCCCTTGATCACAAAGTATCTTGTGTGCATGAAATCCTTGTGTATGTATGAGATGTTTAATGTCTTATGAGTATGAGGTGCGAAAAATGAAATACTCCCTTCTACTAGGTTGACCTATAACCAAGAAGATCTCAGAATTTTTATCTACAAGGTCTCAAGGATTGTGCAAAATTAATTTAAAAAATAAACGTTGTTGGAGCAGGAAAAAGAGCCAAAAATAGTCATTCAAGCACAAACAAATCCATTGACCATAAATTCACTAGAGGGAGCTAAAGTCTTAAATAATCGGTGCTTGGGTTTTAAGACGATATAGGTGCCATATTGGAGTTGATAGTGAAACCCTGAAACCCATGGTTGTTGAATACCATCTACAATCAAAATGTTTATCACATGAAGAGAAAAGCTATGATTGTGTGATGCGCAACCTTAAGAGGGATTGATACATAAAAGCACAACTGACATACTTGTATTTAATGATATAAATAACATTGAATGAATGCTTATAAAAATAAAAGATAGATGAAACCATAGGCAAGGATGAAGTTGGATCATGATAAGTGTCAACATTTTATGAATTGATATAACATGACTCATACTTAGCTAAATATACATATAGAAAATAGAAAAGCCCTCCTAAGGTTAGCTCTTGGTAAATAAAGTAATTGGGGACCAAAGTAATTATGATTGATTAATTAATTAATTATGAATGACTAACCTATTTACTCCAAGATTAAATTGCATCCCATGTGGGGACCAATACTCATTGAATTTCTCTCAAAGCATGCTTCTTGAGGATTTCCCAACAAAAAAGCCTATGAAAATAAAGTGTTATGAATATTTACAAGCATTATCAAAACCAAGGATAGATCAAATGACATCCACAAGGGGAACACAATTCTTACCTCGTGAAAAACCTTTAGACAAAAAACTCTAAGGTTTCTTGTTTTGAGGCAGAGTCATTATTTGCTAAACATTCAACACCAAATTTTTTTTGTCGTATTAAGACAATATGAAGCAATATGAAATAAACCTATAACAATTTTAAATCATAGGCAAGGATTAAGTTGGATCATGATAAGTGTCAACATTTTATGATTTGATATAACATGACTCATAATTAGCTAAATATACATATAGAAAATAGAAAAACCCTCCTCAGGTTAGCTCTTGGTAAATAAAGTAATTGGGGACCAAAGTAATTATGATTGATTGATTAATTATGAGTGACTAACCTATTTACTCCAAGATTAAATTGTATCCCATGTGGAGACCAATACTCATTGAATTTCTCTCAAAGCATGCTTCTTGAGGATTTCCCAACAAAATAGCCTATGAAAATAAAGTGTTATGAATATTTACAAGCATTATCAAAACCAAGGATAGATCAAATGACATCCACAAGGGGAACACAATTCTTACCTCGTGAAAGACCTTTAGACAAAAAACTCTAAGGTTTCTTGTTTTGAGGCAGAGCCATTATTTGCCAAACATTCAACACCAAAAAAATTTGTCGTATTAAAACAATATGAAGCAATATGAAAGAAACCTATAAACTTCGTAGTAATGTACAAGATCAAGATCTTTCCTCTACCAATAGCACACTATATCGTCAAAATGACAAAAAATATTAAAGAAAGACATAAACTTTCTAGAACAAAAATCAAACTTTTTCTCTTCAAATCTCAAAATTCTTCAATTATATAACAAAAAGTATATCAAAATTTTGAATAGAATGGTTACAATGCGAACAAATCACAAAAGAGCCATCCTTACAACAATTAACCTTCAATTAAAAAATAAAAATAAAAATGAACCTTCAAAATCCTAGATGCGTTCGTCCCGTGTGAAAAAATTCCTAAATCCCTAAATAAAAGAGTTTAAAAAATTCGAAACCCATATTGAATTTTATTGAACGACCAATGAAAAGGTAGGAGGAAAAAGATAAAATTCAAACTAGTGGTGTAGAGGTAAATACCCTTATCTCATGGGACCTACCCTTATCCACCACATCATCTCTTACGTAATCTAAACAATCCTAAAAAGCTAAGCAATCATAACATGTTGACCTTTGATATGTGCCTCTAATTATTTAAAGGACTTTGTAGGTAGCACAATCAAGTTTATATTGTGCAATATGGACATTTTTGACCTAATGATAGAGAAATGTTAAATATGTGGACATTCTATACCCATCATGGGGGTCGTCACATGGAATATGATAGGAATATTATGTTATCCATTTGGCTCTTCTAGTCATATGTCAATTGACTAGATAGAACCTTGTATTATTTGCTGAAATTTTAAATCTAATCAATGTGGGGGCAAAAGTCATAAACTTGGGTCTAGCTCCATGTAATCACTTCTCAAATCAAAATTGGTTGTTTTATATAAAATAATTTGATTCACTTGGATTTGGAAAGTAAGCAATGGGCTCCATATTTGAATGAGCACATGACATATTTGTTTCAAACTTGATAAGAGATCAAAAAGGGTGGGTGGGTGTTAGATTGTTATATCTTGAAGGGGTGGTTATGTAAAGAGTATTTGACCATGGATTTGTATGAGAAATGTTATCTCCCATCTTTAGATTATTTCATTTGAATGGTAGCCTTTTATGAAAACAAGTATAATAATTATAAAAAGCTTATTTATACACTTGTTTAGGTATATATGAATGGTGAGTATATGTGTTTATTAATATAGTTTTTAATGAAAGTGAAACAAATCTCAATATTTATGAAGCTATTGATTGGACTTTCAAATTTTAGTTCTCTTTTGAAAAAAGTTACATTAATATATTTTTGTAGCCAAAGACAAATATATCAATATTTATAGAACTATTAGTTGAACTTTACATTTTTCTTCATATTTTTTTGAAAGAATTATATTAATATATTTTATTATATTAATAGATTAATAAATATTAAAATTTATTATTTCTTTGTACTAGTATTTTGATTTAATGTAATTAATTTAATATATGTAAGTGAATATATGTTGTTTTGATATTTGTTAAAGAAGTTAATTTCTTTAATCAAAATACGTAACATTCAACATGATATACCTAAAACATCAATTTATTTTATATAATGTATTAATTATAAATATTTCAATATCAATCTTCTTTCTTTGTACCTTTTAAATATTGTGGATATAAATATGAATAATTAAATTAAACTTGTGACCAATTTAATTTAATATTATATAATATATACATACATTTAAGCGTAATATTGCATTTATTAAATACATTTAAATTATAACACGATTTAACAAATACTTTGTAATAACAATAATATGAATGTTTATTTATAAAGTTAGATTCCTCACCAAGTAATTAATTATAATAATAACATAATGCTATATATTTTATGGAGTAAATTGTTTGTTCGTAATTAGAATATTGAAGTTTCTTTTATGTATATATATGTGTGTACATGCATACGAGCATACATACATACAAATTTGTTTAGCTATAAAAATATAAATAATTTAACTACTATAAAAAAAGTATGTTTCTTCTAGCTCGAATGGAGATTTTGTTCACTCTATGGAAAGATAGAAATGTTGTTCTTTTCACTTACAGTTTTCTTGATATTAATATTGCTATGCACACTAAGGTGTGCATTTGTAATAATGTAATGATACATATTCAAGTGCAAGCAAATAAGGTGGCCTTGGAGGTGGCCCACCTTCAAGATCTTCTTAATCACCGGGGCAATGCCCCTTATACTATTGCCAAGGTACTTCCAAACGCCTCAGTTGATACCTTGATGCCTAGAGGCCGTCGCCAGAGGTGTAACTCCTTAGGCCACCGTTCGCACACTCTACGTTCCCAGGCTTCCTGCCACCTCTCTCCCAATAGTGGCAATGATGGATGGAGTCACCGCTCTATTTCCCCACCTCGTGGTGGCTCTGGCTAGTCCTCGGCTCCTCCTCCTAGTGTTGAGCAAGTGGTTTCTAGGAAATGGCCTTTTCACTTGGAGCTGGCTATTTCACCTCCATGGTCAAATATGAAGGATGTTGACCAGGCCACTAATGCTTCTAATGCTCCTGAAGATGGCTGGACTATTCCCAATTCGCCTCCCAATCCCAAAGATGATTGAGGATTTCATGATCATGATGAACCACCTCCCTCAGCAGGCACTTCTTTAGCCGCCTGAGGGTTGTTTTATATGTTTTTTTGATGAGTAGTTAATGTTTTCGGCCTGGGTCGTGTGAACTCTCACAGGGTGATCTTGTATCCCCTGACCTTTTTTTGTGAGTTGTATTCCTAGTATATTATTTATTAATAGAAAAGGACTATTCATAAAAAAAAATCTATATTTTTTATAAATTATTGTTTAGTAATTATTATTATTATTATTATTTTTATCAGTAAACGACCAAAGCCTTTTATATTATATTATAACAAAAATATATTTGCACATTTCTCCATTCAAATGAGCACTAGTACGAAAGAACAAAGAATAAAACCTCTAGACTTACTTGGGACCTTAGACCTCTAAAAATTACATATATAAAAGGGGCATTCCCCAATTTTAGAGTTTGATTATCATATTATGAAATTCTATTCTAAATTTCTCCTATTATTGAGTTTAATAACTAAATTTCCAATACAATTGGAACTTTGGAAGAGAATTCTTCCTATTTTCTTTTGTAGATTTGATTTTTTTAAAAGTTCATCGATGTTTCTGATCACAGCCAAAACCTCCTCTTAAATTCTTTTTAAGCTTTGTACTCTATTTATGAAATATTTCTTACCTATTATCTGCAATCACAAACCACTTCAAACTTATTTTTTTAAAGTTAGTACTATCTATCAATTCAATTTTTTATTTTGATTAGAAAAATTGGAAACTAAATTTAATACTTGACTATTTTAGAACTTAATACTTAAGAGCTTATCCCATTTAAATTAAATTAAAATTCATTTAAACTTAGTTCTATCTTTTATCTTCCTCATTATTAAAGGGTTGATTTGATTAGGATAAATAATTTTCCTTGTATTAGTTCTAAATTTCTTACTTAACTATAGTTTTTGGTTACATATTCAATTCTTTACCAATTATATACTAGATACCTTCAATTGAATATGAAAAGAAAGAATTTAATAGTTTCTACTCTAGGATTGGTGACAACATATTTAAATCTTCTCTTTGTTTTTTAAGTTTGTATTATGTTTCCTTCTCATTCTTATTATTTAAAGTTTATTGTAATGCATAAATCTTTAACTTTCAGTCTTATTTATTTAATAATTATTCCATCATCACCCACCTTGATTACCCAATGAATATTGACAAGACTATGAGATTACAAGAGAAAATAGCTGAAACACCTTTCCTGTCAAAAGTTTATTAATCAACATTTGGAATGTTTTTAATCAACATCTGGAATGTTTTAGGCTTTCGGTTATGAGATGTTTGCAAATATCAGTTGACAACTTCACCTAACAGGATTGAAGACAACTATATGATCAATCCTTAAATTCAAAAGTTCCCATAAAGCATGAAAGATACATTAAAAGATGGCACAACACATCTTTCAAAACCATTCGCTTTATATTAGTGATTTGTAACTATGAGATTAGAGGAGAAAATAGCTGGAACACCTTTCCTATCAAAAGTTTATTGATCGACCTCTGGAATTTTTTAGGCTTCCAGTTACAAGATGCTTGAAATATCAGTTGATAACTTCACCTAATAGGATTGAAGACAACTATATGATCAATCCTTAAATCCAAAAGTGCCCATAAAGCATGAAAGATACTTTAAAAGATGGAACAACAAATCTTTCAAAATAGTTCGCTTTATATTAGTGATTTGCAACTATACATGAGTATCAAAATGTACATGTAATAAGTTGTCGAGGGATAGGGAACCAACAAAACCCATAGACAAAAATCAAACAAAATGACCATACTAAAAGTATCTGACCATGAGAGGAGCCAAAGAAAAAAGAAAATCCTAGATAAAAGGAAAACAACCACTCAAGTAGGCAAATAAAAAGAAACTACCCTACCTAAAACTCATTACATGATAATATAGAGAACCATAAAGATAAACATGAAATAGGGCTACCACACAAAGAAAACCTCCCATACTGTTGGAGAGCTATGCCTCCTCTACTTTCTTCTAACACATCATAACAATGTTCAACTCTTTTTCCAAGTCATCTGCCCTAGATCCTAGAGGGAAAACATATGACAATTTCTCTTTTCTTGATTTGAACATATTTGGTAAAGTGAACTCCAATTTGTTGAAATCGTCAAAGACCACCCCTAGTTCAATATAGGCCTCAAATGTCTGCAAATAATGATATAACCAATTATTGCTTTGGTCTTCTCTAATTCCCCTCCATCATAGTAAAAAATTGATACTTGCTTCCATCTTTGGCCATATTGAGTAAAATTGATATTGTCTTGAATGTATAGAGATGGATGTCTTACAATGTTGGCTAAGCCTAGACTACCCAGAGGATGAGCCATATAGACTTTAGCGAGCGAAACCATTGGTTTTTGATCAATACTGTGGACACCATTATCTAGACCCTCTAGCCAAATGAGATCAAAGATTTTAAAAGATATATGAATGATCTCCCATTTACCTATATTAGCCCTAGCTATATAACCTATGAAGGAGCCAACAAAAAAGCTATTGGTATGCCAGGTGAAATCATAATTGAAGGCCTTCACTACTATAGCCCAACTAAAAATAACCTTAGTTATATCATCTACTAGATTCAAAATTTTGTTCCATCTCTCAAGCTTAAAAGACCCCTGAAATGCCATGGTTCAAACCTCTAGCATGTGGTATAGAGAGATCACCGACTCCATTGAAACTAAATATTAAAGAAAATACTAATTTGTATACACCCAAAGATGACAAAAGTATCCACTAATGACTGAAATAAATATAAATAAAGAGATAAGGAAAGACATAGAAAGATCTAGAAAGGAGAGAAAACTCATGTCATACTCTTTGTAATCATAATCTAACAAACTAAATGCCTAGTAAAAAGTATGATTGCAGTATCGCTGGCTTAATTAATCTTCTAAATAGTTTTAATAATCAGATCTAACTTACTCACTAACTTATATAATTATCATTTTAAAACTAATTTGATGTGTGAAAATTTAAAATAGGAAAAAAGAAAGGAAAGCACAGGAAGTTGGGTATAGGAAAGATTGAAAAACAATAAACTAAGGAGCAATGCCTAAGACACTATTGAGAGTTGTAGTACAAAATCCTCATCTCCAAATCCTTTATTTTCTAAATAATCCACTTCTATGTTACCTTCTCGATATATGTGTTATGATGGGACTCAAAATTGTATTCCTATTTTGAGTACCATTTTCAAATTTTGAGTCAAATTGAGCCCCTATAAGAGATTTTAATGCTTGAGTACCCGGTTGTCTTTTTGAGGCCTATGAGGTGTTTTATGTTTCTAACACCTTTTATTTAGTATATCCATGCATCCTATAATGATAAAATTCCATTCTAGATCATTTTGTGAAGTTTTGTTTTGAGTAATGTTGAGATCGACATTTTTGCTTAAGTGTCAAATAATGACAGGAAGCCTAGTTTTCATTTGAATATCTCTCACCCAATTATGTTTCATGACTCACCACTTTGTGAGTGTTTATTATGCATATCAGAAAACCTATGTTTCAATTTTTGAGTTGTTTTGATATGTTTTGAATAAGTTTTGAATCCCTCAAATTCAGTTGTTTACTGTTGTCATGCCGATGCATATTTCTCATAATTCTAGGAGGCCCTATTTGACTGATTATAGCTTTGATCTAGTTGACTATACTGAGAAAATTCCCTTTTTATTGCACTCTAGAGGTCAAACAGTTGCTAGGTTCCCATTTTGAGGTTATGATGAATTTGTTTGACTAGTTTTCAAACTCAATTCCAAATGTAATTAATGAAGTTTTACTAGTGTCTTAGAGTGTAGTTGATCGATACCATTGTTTGGGATGTCATAACTCTAAATCCATGATTGTCTAAACAAAATGGATTGTACCACTATGTTCTACTCTAAAGATATTTTAAGTGTGCTAGTTTTTGAGTCTTGACCAATCTGTCTACACACTTTCCCAAGTCCATTCTATTTGTGAATTTCACTATTTTATTAGTGTTCCCAGTTCTACAAATCTAAGTACCTAACTTCATACACTTGCCAAATTTGCCTAGTTTTTCATCATGAGCCCAAATCATAGAATTATACTCTCCTCATGATAGTGAACCAATGTCCTAGTTTTTGTGCCCCCAAGTATCTGTTTCACCTATTTCCAAAGCCAAAACTAAATGCACTTTATGGTTTTCTGACAGGTTTGTTTGCGAATAGTTTCAAGAGGGCAACTTTGACAATCAATATCTTTTGACCCAGATATCCTCATCAGACAAAATTTGACAAGGTGCAAGAATGCAGAACAAAGAATCAACATGTCATTTTTTAGAGCTCAGTCGGGTGTTTCTATCAATTTTTAAGGCCAATCAAATGACCTCCTGGCATGAAATTGGAAATTTGCAAGAAAAGTTTAAAATGGGTTTTTGAAGGTTGAATCAATGTTTTTGAATTAATTTCAATCAATGAGATAAGTTCATTGGATCAATTTGATAGTTTAGATGTTTTAGTTTGAATTTTTTTAGCCATACCCACTTCGAGGCCTGACTACTTCTATTAGTTTTGATAGAGTATTCTACGGTTTCAAGATGATTAAAAAGGATTAGAATAAGTTTGGTTTATTAAAACATCACAATTCAATGACGATGTAAATGATGGTGGTATGATTGGGGCATGAGGATAAACTTGTCTTGACCAAGCAATGAAGATGTTTGTTTCAAAATGCACACCATTATTTCAATTTGAAAATTGGGTATGTGAGATTATTCAAACAATCAATACTAGAGGGATTTGAAAAGACCAAGGAGGGCCCAAGTTTTATACTCATTAAGTGTAATGTTTTAGTGAAAAGACCAAACATTGAATATGAATAAGGATTAACTATTTGTCGAGTTTGTGATTTGTTTCCATTATTCAAGAAGGCATCATGGTGATGGGAAATCAAATGCATTGGAGCAAATCATTGAAGAGTAATGTAGTATGTGCACAAGCCTTAGAAGTAACTCATACATTTTAAGAAAACACCATTGTAACACAAATGTACAGGCAATGCTTCAAGGCTAGATGAACATGTCATTCTCTGTGTTGGATTCTTGCTTACTACCCTGAGGGTCTTGCTCATTTCCAAAAATCTAATCGCTCCTTTTTTATGTTCCCAAAGTGCAAGTCCTATAAAAAAAAAAAATATTTGACAAAATTAAAAAAGGGAGGAAATAACTAATTGTGCACCTTTTATCCCTCCTTTGCATCTTCTGGTTGCATGGCATGACCTGAGAAGCATCCACCCAACCTCCTTTTGTTTTATTCAGGACAATGCATCATCCTACAATATCAGAACAACCACATCATTCTCTAACTCCAAGACCTAATTTAGGGATCCCACTTCATAGTCAAATAAACATGATGATCTTGCATCGATGCCTTGGAGTGAACCATCTGTACCTCAGGCGATAAGATCCCATTCTAGCCATCTATAACACCAATTATAGAAAAGAGGGGCTTTGCTGAAAACTCATATGTGGAAAAGAGATTGGTAAAAAGAGGTGATAGGGATAAAGAGGCAACCCTAACCTTTAGTGCCCAATGATGGGTCAATTCCTATAGAGAGACTATCTCTTCTAAGATAGAGATTTTTTTTTTATGAAGAAAAATGGTTATGGTTTTAATCCCACATTTGTTACATGGGATTTTTCTTTAGTCTTTATATACCCCATTGAAATTATAGTTAGTGCCTTAAGAGACACACATTTTAAAGGAAATACAAGATGTGTGTGGAGAGGCCCACCTAGCTAGCTAGATGCAACTAGAGACTAGTTTTGACCAAGCACGCATAATGACATCAGGTGACACATGTCATACTTTGGAAGAAAATCACATGGTCAGGAGTTGGGATATAAAGAGCTACAAACTTACAATGATTCGTATGGTCATGAGTTCAAAGAAATAAAGTTGTGAACTAAAATTGTTGTGTAGTCAGGAATGTGAAGGTTTGAAGGTTATGATGCTACAATCAACATGAGATTGAGAGTGTTCAAATGAAGATTAAGATGTTACAAGATTTTGAGTGGTTGGGAGTTACAAAAAATAGACCTACGAAATATCATGAGATCATAAGGAAAATGATGATAAGGTTAAGATGTTACACCAAACTAGAGTTTGTAGAAAAATGGAGTGTTAAGATGCTACAAAAATTAGGATAATCATATGGTCGAAAGTCAAGAATTCCAATATTCTGAACTTATGCCAAGGAGATGTGGCTCTCACTCAGGCACTTCAACCAATGGGGAGCTAACAAGTAACACTTGGGAATTGGAGGGATAAGGTTAGGTATAAAGTGAATATTAAAATTCAATTTTCTCTGCAATCTAAATGCACATCCTGAGATTGTAAAGTTTGAAAAAATTCAAATGATCATGATTATATTACATAGTTCAAACTACATAGAAGATTTTATATTTTTCAATTTAAATGTCCAATTCGTGGCCTAGGGCCTGATTTTTCAAATGCACACTAGGGGCACCATTTTTATCATAAATGTGGAGTATAATATATCATCAAAACTAAGAGAAGCTAAGATTTCCATTTTTGCAGTCAGAATTTGTACAGGTCTTCAATGGAAGAAGTTACAAGAAGTTTTTTAAATCAAGGAAATTCTAAACAGATAATGAGGATTTGATTTTTCAAATGGAATAAAACCAGATTTAGATTAGATTTAGATGAAATTAGATTCATTGACAACCATCAAGAATGAAATAAATGTTTTGAGAGCAATTGTAGATGATAAGGCTTTGTTGAAAAAAAGCAATTGAAGATTTCCACAACTAAAGGCAATAGAAGAAAAACATAATTAAATTGAAGACTCTACACATTTTGGGTATGTATTAGATATCCCATCAGAGGAGGGTTTTCTCATCGTTTGAAGAAGATATTTTAGGCATTCTAAAACAACATTGATGAGATTTGATTTTTAGTTGAGGAAGAGAAGAGATAAGTTCTACAATAGCAGGAGGTAGAGTTTCAAGTGGACACATGGAAGCATCAGATCTAATCTAGGAGTTTCTTCCTATCTATATATTTCTCTTCTTTTCTCATTGAAAGGGTTGTAGTTCTTGGATAATTTTCACTACTATGATACCACAAGGATGGTTCTATCTTGGTTGAAATTTCTTTCATGACTATGATACCACATGTTGGTTCCCACATTTCTGAGCAAGTTCTCAACTAGGTGTCCACAATTTTAAGAATTCTCTATTATGAACAACATTGTAATTCCTTTTGAGCATTTAGATTATACAGTCATCTATTGTGTATTCTCTAAGTCCCTGCATACATCTAATGTATTGGTTTCAAAGAAATGAACACAAGGAACAACAAGATTCTTAGTTTCATTCTTATTCTTATCTCCTATCTTTGTTGTCTATAATGTTTTGTGGTTTCTAAACAAAGAGCTGAAACGTAGTTGTAATTCCTTGAAATTATATGTCTTAATATGGTTTACTTTTGGAACAAAGAACCAAATAAATGCTTGATCTATATAATAGGATTACAAATTTCACAGAAGGATAGGTCGAGTATAATGATTTGTATGAACACTGATGTCTGACTCACAAAGTGATAGGATAGATTTGTAAGTTTTCATATATGAGATGTATCAATGATTTTCATGGATGTATGTTTGTGATTTATGGAACTTCCCAATAGGTAAGGGACTGGTCAGCTAAGAGATTATATGTTCTTGCTATTGCATACTTGGGTTATGCTGATATTCAAATCTTTAATCAAATATCTTTTTTCCTTTTTGTTTAGGAGCTGAAAAGAGTTTCCCTCACTTAGTTTATCAAATTCATGAGTTATGTTATTAGCTATTTAATATTCATGATTGTTTGCATAAGCATATAAGAATAAGGGTTTTATTTTCTTTGTATAGATTCAAGTGTATGCTTTTGGAAATTTGTACCATATGAATGAATCTGAGGTTCACCCACCTAGGTCGTGTAGATCCTAAAGTAGAAGAAGGAATATAGCCTTATAGTTGGCCCCAGTGTTAAATAGGTACATTGAACATGGGAATTATTTTCCCCTAGGTGTACGTGCTCCTATAATTGGGTTATTAAAAAATTGTTAATTCTGGAGCCAACATGTTGGAACCTAGTTTCTTCGAACTAGTCAATCAAAGCTAGGACATTTTTAAGCTTTGAATTCATCACCCAATTCAGAGTTTTTTGTTTCCTCATGGCATTAATACTGATTTGGGAATCTCCTTCTATGATTATTCTTTTTATCCTCATTTTTAAACTTAGTACTAGCCCTTCAATAAGAGCTTCTAATTTTGCTATATTGTTTGAGGTAATGCCTAAAGGTTTAGCACTTGTAGTGATCCATTCTCCGATGTCTAACCTTATGATGCAACCTATTCTTACTTTTCCTAGATTTCCTCTTGATGCTCCATCAAAGTTAAGTTTCATCCATCCTTTTGGTGGTAGTTCCTATTTGCATACTTTTCTTTCTCTTTGATCTTTTTTCTCATAGACTAATGGTGGCTTGATCAGGAAGGCCTGCTTCATTTTACTTTTCCATCCTAGTCTGAAAAGGCTCCTTCAATTTTAATGGTTTATCTTAAATAGTGATTCATAACTTTTGTAACACTTGCTTCTACTTTGTTAAGAAAAGAAGTAACACAAAATTATGAATTGCTAAAGATATGCCTATTCCTTTCTTTCCATATTTCTCACATTATTATGCAAGCTAGGTATATGTTCCAAAGCTTACTATATATGCTATAATTGTTTTCTTTTTACCATCCCAATAGATGACTATTAAGATCCTCAAGTAGAGGGGAGGTCCAACATAACTTTTGTTGAAGCCAATACTAACTTTCTTTAGCGTAGGTGAAGTTGTAAAGTAAGTGATTTGTTGTCTCAGTACTTTCCCTATAGAGGAAACATCTTGATGGGCCTTCAAATCCCATCATTGTAAATTTGTTAGCTGTTAGAATTCTCTTTCGCATTATTGCCTATAAGAAGATTCTTGCCTTTGTTAGACATGTTGGGTCCCAACATAACTTGAGAGGAATGTTTATGTTTACTTATCTTTGTGAATTAATAATTAGATTGTATCCTATCTTGAATCTGTATGATACATCTTTGAAAGCTCCCTAGATAAGTTTGTCTTTCCTATCTTTATGTTTAAGTTGTCAATATTTGAGGATTTTTTCAAGAGTCTCTTTATCTATAGGTGTTATATCTAAATTCTCCAAAGTTTTCCATGCCCAAATATCTTCCCCATCTTCCTTTCTAATAAATTTATAATTAGATACCTTTGTCTTCCATAAATTAACAAGCACATTTTTGACATTAAAGGGAATGTTAGAGTTACTTAAAGGAGGCCATCCATCCCAGGAATCTTCCTAGAAAAGAGCTTCATCATCTCTTCATATGTCCAAAGTAGCATATTTACTAATTGTTCACTGACATTTAACCATAAAATTCCATGCTTTTGATCCTTTAGGTGGGCTCCTAATTCTGAATAGTGATGTTGGATCATCCATATTTAAATATTTATCGTATAAGATTTTAGCCCATTTTCTTTCTCTTTCTAGGTGCACTCACCATACTAACTTTTCTCCCAAAGCTTCATTTTTCCAATTGAAATACTTAATGCCTAATCCACCTTGTTCCTTTGGTAGGCATATCCTCTCCCATTTGATCAATGTTGATCTCTTTTTTTCTTCTATTCCACTTCAAAAGAAATTTCTTAGTTTACCTTCTAGTTTTTTGTTAATATTCTTAGATAAAGGAAGGCACGACATTTGATAAATAGGTATTTCTAAAAGGATAGATTTAATTTGCAATGCTCTACTAGCTTTTATTAACCATTTCCCTTTCCATGTTTACGTTTGTTTATCAATTTTGTCTAAAATTTTATCCCATCCTTTGCTCTTCCTTGCTCCTTTTTCTAAAATAATCCCAAGGTACTTACATGGGAAAGTACCCTTCTTATACCCCATCTTATTACATATGAAATCTTTCATTTCTCTTGAAGTATTAAGAAAGAAAATTCTTGATTTTTTGGCATTTAGTTTCTGTCCCAATTTTTTTGAATATTATACAATAATTTGTTTAAAGTTTGAGCTTCTTCCTTAGTGCTAATTCCTCTACGAATAGTGTCATCAACAAATTGTTGATGGGTGATATTAGGGAAGTTTTCTGCCACTATAATTCCTCTTACTTTGCCTACTTCTTGAGCTTTCTTTACCGATTTCCCAAATGCTTTAGCCATGATAATGAATAATAAAGGTGAGATCGAGTGTTCTTGATGAATACCTCTCAATATACTAAAATATCCTTCTGGGGTTCATTTATAAGAAGAGAGATTTTTGTTGTTGAAATGTAATTGTATATTACATTGATCCATTGTTGTGAAAAAGTGAAAGCCTCTAACATTTTACATAAAAATCTCCAATCCACTACAGCATATGCTTTCTGGATATCTAGTTTCATAAACATACACACTTCCTTATTGGAAGAGGTTGAGTGGATGGTTTCCTAACTAATCAACATCCCATCTAGAATGGATCTCCCAAGCACAAAGCTAGTTTGTTCTTCTAAAATAATTTTAGGGAGGATTGCTTTAACTCGATTCACTAATGCTTTAGAAAATATATTGTATATAGCATTACATAGAGAAATAGGTCTAAAATCACCTGGAGTCTCTATGGCTGATTTTTTAGGAATTAAGGAAAGAAAATTATGGTTGATTTCCATTAACATTGATCCTCTATTTCTAGATGTTTCTATTTCCTTCCATAGATCTTCCCCTAAAATATCCCAACAATTTTGAAAGAAGAAAGCTTGAAACCCATCCAATCTAGGTGATTTTTCTAGATAGAGATTACAAAAGGTCATCTTAATTTCCTCTATAGAAAATGGTTTATTGAGTGTTGAATTGTCTGGTGCTATCATCAATTTCGGAATGACCCTAAGCATCTTTTCTTGAGCTATTCAATTTTAGAATTCAAAGTTGTTAAGGATGTTTTTATAAAGATTTACAACCATTTCTACTAAATTAGAGGGATTATCTTCCACATTTCCATCACTATTTTTAATTTTAGTAATTCTTTTGATTGATCTATTTTGAACTGTGCTATTATGAATTATTTTAGTATTCTTATCTCCTTCTACTAACCATTTTTCCTTGGATTTTTTATCTCCAAAATATGTCCTCCTTTACCAATATTTCTTCATGTTTTTCTAACAATTCTTTTTCTCTAAAGAATTTTTCATTGTCCATACCATTTTTAATTACTTCTTTGTTTAAAATGTTGAGGCCTTCTTTAGTTTTTATGTTTTCTTTAAATATGTTATTGAATTGTATTTTATTCCATTTAAAGATTTTTTCTTTGATAATTTTCAATTTTGATACAAAACAATACATTTTTTATCCTTTGAATTTACCTTCTTGCCAACATAGTTTTATGCATTCCGTGAAGTTTTTAACTACGAACCACATTTTTTCCCATTTAAATAGTTTCCTAGAGGGGTTTTTAGGCTCTATTAATTCTATTTTGATCGGGTAGTGATCAAAAACAACTATAGGTTGAATAGTTGCTTGAATTGTCAAATCCATGTTTGTTAAATCTCCTTTAAAGAATAATCTATCTAGTTTTTATGTTATGTAACTGAAATCTTTCCTTCTGGTGGTCCAAGTGAATATTCTATTGCCGGGATCTTTAGTAGCCTATTTTCCCCAACCCATTTTCTAAATTCCATAGTTGCTCATGTAATTACTTGAGTACCCCCAAAGTTTTCTTCTAAGTTCATAATTAAATTGAAGTCTCCTCCAAAAATAATATTTTCATTAGGGTAATTATCCTTAAATATGTTGATTTCATCCCATTAATTTTTCTTGTCTATTGTCTATGTGGGTCCATAAACATTGATTAGGATTATCTGAATATTATGTTTGTAGATCAACACTTTTCTCCCCATCTAGTTATTATTAGAATATATAATATTAAGGTATACCTTCTATAAATTCTAGATAATTCCTAACCCACTTGATGCCCCATTTGATTATCTGATTATTGTTCTCCCCTCCCCTGCATTTAGGACTTTGAATATATTTTTTGTTCCTTAACTTGCCCATCAATCTCTCTTAATTCTTTTAGTGATTTGCATTCTCTCTTCATTTTTTGTTTGCCACATTTCAAAATTCTAAAACGTTCCTACTTAATAGAGATGCCCAAGTTATCCAATGAGTACTGATCATTACTTATGTTTATTTCTTCTTCTTCTTCTTCTATTAACTCTTTAAATATCTGATCTTCTAATTCCTTTTCATCTCTAATTTTCTCTTTATTATCTTTGAGTTATTTCTTTAATTCATTGACCTCCTCTATCTCAGTTTTTTGATGTATGTCATCCAAAACCCCAAACTCCTCCCATATCTGATTGTTTCTATTATATTCCTTTTATGTCATCTAGTTCTTGAAGATTGTTTATTCCTCTAGTTCTAATGCTTAGATGTATGTTTCTACTTCTATTTGGTATTAGAGATTCTTTTGTTTCTTGTTGGTCTTCTCTATCTCCTTCTCCAAAGAGATCTTTCCCTTTCGCTGGTGTTTGTCAAAATTTATAGCTCTTTTTCTTTCTTTTTTTCTAGATTGTTATGTTGCTCCATTGTTCTGATGAAGCCATTGGAATCAAGATTCCTTTTTCCTAATTTTCTATTTTCTCTTCTATCTCTATGTTATCTTGAATCATTTTTACTATTTTTCTCTTAGGAGAATCTATATGATCCCTGCTATTTTGACCATTTGTCTGTTCTAGATTATTTCCTAATGTCTTTTATTTTGGTGAGTCCTCTCCTTCTATAGTTAGATTCTCTTTACTAAATTTCTCTTTGTTTTGATCCTCTTCTGTACTAATTTCCACTATTGCATCTTCTTTGTTGGTTTCCCCTATTGATATTACGTATGTTTCTTTACTGATTGACTCTTTCTTCTTTTCTTCTTTCTGGTCTTGTTGTTCCATTTTCCCATGATCAATATGATTTTGTTCTCCTAATATGATTTGATCTTCAATGTCATTTTATAATAGTAAGATATCATGAGACATTCTATTTAAATTCTATATGTTGCATTCAATTTCTTCTAATGCCCTATTCTCTCTTTGACACACCTTGCATTCTCTGAGTTTTGTCAATTTTAGCTAATTATCTTGGTTGTCCTCTATTTTCCTTTCTATCTCCTAATATTACCAATTCTCTTTGTGCTATTCTTTGATCTTTTGATTCTCTATCTTCTATCTATATTTTATGTCCCATTATCCTCTCAACTTTCTTTTTTTGTGTTTCTTTACTTCTTTGCTTACCTCTGGGGTATCATCCTTTTGTTAATATTGATGTTGCTTAATGCTTCTTTTTCAAGATTTTATATTCAATGTTTAGATTGGGTTTGATAAATTCTTTGATTAATCCTTCAAATTTTGTAAATCCTAGTTCATATATGGATCTATTTGTTATTATCTTTTTTTATTAAAACCCTTTAGGCCTAATTCTATTTACACAAAAAATTTAATATTATTGTATTGGTTGAATTCTAATTCAGTACCTATTAAATTCCCTAGAGATTTACCAATTTTGATTAGGGTTTGGAGATGATTTAATTTAGGAGGAAATTTTCTACATTCAAACTAGTTAGGTGCATGATATTTCCTGAAGTTTTCTTCACTCTAATTTGGTTCCCAAGCTAAAAATTTAAGAAAGTATTCTTTATAGAAACAATATGAATTTGATACTAATTTATTCCTAATCTCTTTGTTTTCACAATGAATAGCTAGAAAAGGCTTTTGTACTTACCTATTTTTGACAAATCATTTCTAATCTTCTTACAACTTGGTAGAGTAAAGTAAGTAAGTAAGTAAGTGAATTTTATAGTCCACGACACTATGCCATAGTTTTTTGGTTTACATATGGTGACAGTGATATGGGACAACCTCATACTCTTTTTTGAGAGGCGCTTGGCACTACAAATGAGGCGTACATACCCTACCCCCCAATGGGATTTGAACTTGTGACCTCTCTTTCAAGAGTAAAAGTTCTCCACCACTAGGCCAACAAGTTGATCAGATGCCTAGTCCACTCCAATATGAAAATACACCTAGTTTTGAGCATTCCAACCATTTATTCTCTATGCATCTATCACTTATGATCTATATATCAGGATATAATTTATGTTTTTCTTGGGTTCCTCTAGTACAAGGTTTGTAGGGCACAAAGAATTTGTCTCTATCCTTGTTTCTATACACTAGAAATGTGCACCACTCTAAACCCTTCTATCCAAGTGATTCCATGAGTTGGAATGCATGAATGATGACCTAGAGCTCCCTATCCACGGAGTGCAAGGAAGTGTTTTGAGCCGTATGAATAGCTCTTAGCTAAGCCTTAGAGACACATTCCTTACTATTAAACCATGCAATGGGAGGTTCCTTAGACAAGAGAAAGAATGCAAGTGTTCAAAAGAACTCTCAATCAGGCAACGCAAGAATGAAACTAAGCTAGAATAATATGCATAATGCAACAAGATTAATGAAAATGAGAGTGTTACAATAGCCAAAGTAGTTAAACTATGTGATTTAATCTATTACAAGATGAACTAAGATACTTACAAGATGAATCTAAGATAAATACACAATGGTGATGAGAGAATTTAGACAAGTAGAAGTTCTCCACAAGCTCTAAGTAGATCAATCAGTAAACCTGCAACATAATAATACTCAAGAATGTGGATCATTTGAGAAGGGAGAACTCTTTCTTTTAAAGATACAGGGATGGTTGAGATCAAGATAAAGGGATGGATTATTAAGGGTGGGGGTTGACTTTTGGCATAATCCATGTGTAAGAGAAATTCAACCAATGAAAATGAGTTGACCTTTCATGTGAGACAAAAAGCCTTTTCTTTTAATTTGTAAATAGAAAAAAGGACTTTATGTGTGCACATTGAGTGGGTTAGAAGAATGGGGCCTTTTATTTAATTAAAAGGGGACATGTTATTTTAATCAAATATGTATTTAGTATAATATAGTCAAACTATAGGTTACAATCAAATTAATTGTTTCTTAGCAATTTTGCCTAGGAAAATGATTAATTAATTTAGCTAAAATGCTGAGAAGGGGGCTACTAGTCTAGATGACCATTTTTAGGTGGTTATATTTACCCCTCTTTGAATAATGTGTGATTGATCTAGGAGCACATGATGTCAAAGAATACAAAAGAAAAGTAGGCAGTAATGGATAGAGATATCTAATTCTAAAGAACAAAATGTAGAAAGGATAGCAAGTCCTAAATGTATTGTCTGATAGCGATAGTATTGAACACTAGGATAGTGATGATATCAGAATTCAAGAAGAATACTAACACAAAGAAAAGTAGATAGATTGAGAGAAAATGTAAAGATCAAACATATGCTCTTGAGGAATAGATAGCTATAGCAAGTAATGATAGAGTATTTTGTCCCCCTCAGAATTGAAATTGAAATGAGGTAAAGGGAATGCAAAAATGAGCTAGATATGAAAAAATTGCGATATAGAAAAATCCATGATCATAGATATGAAGTTAGAACCAAAGAGTGACCGTAAAGTAGTGATAGAATGCCTCAATTTTACTAGAGTTGGCCATGAAGGATAAAGTATGCAAATTAGGCAAAATCAAGTAGAAAGATGATTTCAAGGTGATAGATGTTAATTGAAGTAGATATGAAGTGTAGAAATGGTGAAGACATGGAGAAATGAAAATGCCCAAATGAAGATTCGATAACTAGACCTCAAAAGGTCAACTAACTGCATAGAAGAAGGTAGAATTTTGAAATGCAATTTGGACTATCAATATAAACTTGGATTTCAATTTTGATCCCAAAAATAGATCCAGGGTGTTGAAATTAACTAGGCATGCAATTTTTGTGAAATTCTAAGGAGTTTGAAAAATGAGTCAAAATGAGGTTAGAGGGTTACATAAGGGGTCCAAGGATCATTTTAAATGCATTTGGCTTTTCTGGTTTTGAGAGCTTTTGAGATATTTGGAGAGATTGTTGGTGTAAATACGTACTTTACTATTTACACTTACTTAAGTTTACTTAGGTTAATGCATTATTTAATTACTTTGCATTATTTTATTATTTATTTGTGAGACACTTAGGAGTTTGCACACCTTTTGAGTTGTCATGTAGACAACACAGGAGTACACAACTCTATTTGAGCACATGGTGTCTACAAAAATATTTTGCATGTCCCACCCTTGTAGACTTATCCTCACATCACCGCACTTACTTCTGTGCTTAATGGAGGATAATCCATATCTGGTGGACATGTGCTTGGTTGTATGACACTTCATGGTGCTAACTTCTATGCATTCTAGAAGCTCTCCTAAGGCCTTTATATTTAGGCACTCCTAGTGTACTCTTGGAACTAGTTATTGAATACATTGTTATTCTAATCATACTCTCTCTCTTTGGTCTACTGTGTGCTTGTGTTTGAGTTCTTAGTTCTTGGGTGGATTTTTCCCTGAGGCAAATTCTTATAGAGATAATATGGCTTTAGTAGGCATTTTTATCCATAGATGCATTTTGAGCATAGCCAGTTTCACCACTAATAACTTGAGTACAAGGCCCTAGTAAGTCATTGATTTTTTTTCACTTTTGGGCTTATTTTGCACATTTTTATTGCATTTTTAGGGCTTTTGAAAAAATATCATGCAATAATTTGAAAGAATCACATAGATCCTTTGAGAAGTATCACACAGATACTTTGAGAAGTATCACACAATACTTCTATCAAACACAAAGTATTACACACCTCTAAAAGTTATATCATATCAATAGTGCCCAAATCTTGTATCACACGGTGTGAAATATTGTCCAGACAAAAAGTATCACCCAGGTATTATAAGAAGTATTGCATGATACTTAATCAACATAAAGTATTGCCTACATATGGTGAATAGTGTTGCACAATCTATTTTAAAGATTTTTTTGCATGTTTTAGTACTATATTTTGTTATTTTTCTTGGCTGATGATGTTCATAGTAGATCTTGATGTTTTTGATGTTTGTTTGACTTAGGTTTTATAGATTGTTTTCTCTGTGCTTCATGTCAAAGGCCCCAAAGTGACGGGGTTGCACATCCTTTAGCATCTAGATGATGATGAGAAGCTCACCATATCGAGTATGGGGATAAAGTGGGTGACACGCATGCCCCATATATAGGCAAACCACAAATTACTAAGTGCTTTAGCTAAGTAATGGCACAACAAGCACAACACTTTTCATCTGTCGACTAATGAGGCTACCATCACTTTGGAGGATGTATATTGCATCCTTCTTGTGCCATGATATAGAGATCTAATGAGTTTTATGTTTAGTTTCTTGTTTTTTGTTAAGTTTTTGATATCCATATGAGATGTACTGACATAAGTTTTTGCATGTCACTGGTTTATTATGATCAAATCTTGACATAGGGGAGACTAGTAGTTCAACCAATATTTTGAGATGTGACCATCTTGGATCACTACCCAAGTTGGGAGAGGCTCATAGATGAGTATAGAGATGAGTATCTGTTACCTTGCCTTCTATGCTTGCTAGTTGTCTAGGCTCTGGTCACTAATAGGGGACAAAAGGGCTTCCCACTAGTATGGGGTAGACTGGTAGAAAATTTTCTTGGGTGGCCCTAGAGAATGGAATGGGACCTATGATTCCTTTAGATATATACCAAGATCTTCATGAGATAGCCTACCAAGAGGGGTGAAAGTGGGAATGTTGTACAGTCTTGGTCCAAATATGGGTGTGGGAGCATATTTTCATGATTCGACCATGGGTGCAGCTGCGAGAGCACAACGAGCCCTTCATTTTTAGGTATACAGGGTTCATTCCACAGAGTCACAGCAGAGATGTCACTTACTACCAGCATCTTTTTGATGAGCTCACTTCTTTTTTTTGGTACCCATATTGTGAGTGCCATAGATGGTCTAATGTGTGGGAGGTTGAGTATATGCACTATAGTTGACCACTAGTCAGTAGAGATTTAGAGATAGTGGAGCTTTTTGTTATTAGTTGAGTATGGCATCGATTTGGCTAGCGACAAGGGATCTTAGTGGAGAATACCACTTATGCATGGTTCCATGAAGAGGAGGCATAGGGTTGGTTGCCCATGTTAGATTATTAGGCCACCTTAAGGGATACAACAACTTTGATGTGTGAGCCTTGGAAATACCACCCAAATATGGTAGATGTAGGAGAAAACTTGGTGTATATGTATGAGATGCAAAGGTATCCTTTCCCTAGATTCACTCAATCAGATTCCCCACCCATGCTAGAAGGATAGGGGGAGATGGAGGAGATGGTGGTGGAGGTAGAGGAAGGGGTGGGAGGTGTATGGAGGTTGAGAGGAGTTTCCAAGTAGGTGGGAGGAGGAAAGGGAGGAGGAGGAGGAGAGGCATCCACTGAGATGTAGGATGGTAGAGCGAGCAGAGCCACAAAAGAGTATCTTGTTGGAGAGGATGATCGAGATGTGAGGATTCTAGCCCTCAAGGAAAAGTTGCAGGCAATATAGGTTGCTCTAGCTATGAAGGATCAATAGTTGATAGACAAGTGGGAATGGGGAGAGGAGCTCCGCAAGGAGCAAGATGTTACTAGGTGAGAATCAAAGCATCAGGGAGTGTGGGCTACCTCTTACTATGCTTCCTATAGAAGTGTGGTACCATTGGGATAAGGATAGCTTGATTTCTCAGAGTAAGTAGGGAGATTAGAGGGGGTGATTTAGCTGCCAGACATGAGACATGCTCCACCTACATGACCACCTCCAGCCGAGGAGGGTGGGAGTCGGTCCTAGAGTTAGGAGTAGGTCTAGGATGATGTCTTTGTGACTATTTTCTTGTAACATATGTATTTTGAGACATTTATCTAGATCTTGGATCCCATATGGTATATGTATTATGACATCTTTGATATATATGAAATATTGGATTCAATCAATATCTTTGTGTACTTTCCTCATTTTATGGATATTGTATATGGATGTTTCAACATTTTTGAGTTTATGTTTCCATGTGATGTTTCAATTTTCTACTCATATTTATGTGCTCATGGATCTCTCTCATGTATAGTTTAGCTCTCATGTGTATGATGTACACTCATGTTTTGAAAATGCAATACTTGGATAGATTTAAATTAACCCCTTGTGATGATAGGATAACAAAGAGATGAACTGAAAGATCAAGAAAATGGAAAGATATGATTGAGAAGATAGAAAAAAAGATATGAAAGTAGTTAGATGATATGTCCAAGAAAAGATGAAGAGACAACTCTCCCCATATGAAGAAATGGAGACTAAGCTAAAATGAGCCTATGATGCAAACTAATATGCAAAAATGGTTTACTTCTAAGGAACACAAAATATTTAGACTATAATTTCATCATTGAGCATTTATTAGGGACATAGTAAGATCGTACAATCATCACTAGTATAATTATGAGGAAATGAATATGATCTATATTAGATAGGTATGTGGGAATCCAACCTAAGCATCAAAGACATGTGATTCAAGATGGTTGATGCAGTTAGATTCTCTAGGTTTGATATAGCAATATTACACCTGTATCAAGGCAAAAATGCCAAGAGTTATCCTCAAGTGCGACCTTGCAAAAATAGACAAGGATGATATGTCGTAGGTCCAAAGTGTCAATTAGGAAAAGCTAAATGCTCTAAACACCTTAGACTAACAAAGTATACCCACAAGCAAAAATAAAGTAAACATGTCCCATGCCCCCAGTCTTCTAGTCCATGACATCCTCGAAAGACTATTAGGGAGGGAACACTTAGCAAAGAAATCATCATAAGCAAAACACAAATAAGATAAAGTTCATCATAGCTCAATAATTTTAATGTTTAAATGTGTGTGTGTGTGTGTGTGTGTATAAGTCACATGGCCATTTCTACAAAACTTGAATCTGATAGTGAGAAATGTTGCAACATCCTAGACTATGTGTAGAGTATCTGAAAAGTGTTGAGAAACACTATTTTGTAAGTTGCCAAAGAAAACCTAATGCACAAGGAGATCCTAATGGGCTAAGGAGTCATTCCCTCGAGATGAGGACAAGAGACAATTCAAAGCTAGGAAATGTATTGCAGAGTGAATGAGTGAGACTGATAGACATAGGTGTGAGGGTCTCAAGTAGCGCTTGTTTCAAGGTTTTCACCACTTGGCAGATTTTTTCAGGAATTTTTTCAATTTTTTTGTATTTTTTTGTATTTTTTTTTTTTTGGTGATACATAAAAGTGCCTATTGCTAGGTTTTCATTGAGATGACCATTTTTTAGGACATTTTCTAATTTTTAGGATTTACCAAGATTAATAAATATAGACGAATAACTGAGCTGTGAGCCTTTAAGCATAGAACTTTTTAAGATGTAGCATGTTGATAGGCTCAACAAGTTGTTCCCCTTCAAGAGTAGAAATCTAATATGCACTAGATCCAAATGCTCCTGTGACAATGTAAGGACCCAAGCAATTAGGCTCAAATTTCCCTTTTTGCTCTCTATTTTGCTGATTTTTGGGATTTTCCTTAAGAACAAGCTCACCCACTTGGAATTCACAAAGATGGACCTTTTTGTTGTAAGTAGTAGACATCCATTTTTTATGTGCCCTCATGTGATCAAAAGAAGCCTTACAACACTCATCAAGGTTTCTAGCTCTTGTATCCTCATAGCCCTATGATCATCATCAGTTATCAACCCATGTAGGGAGACTTGTAGTGAGGGAATCTAGACTTCTAAGGGTAAGACAACCTCAAAACCATAGACTAAAGAAAAAGTTGTAGCTCCTATAGGAGTACAAATGGTGGTCTTTTAGGCCCATAGTGTTGGATTGATATGTAGATTCCAATCTCTTCCTGATTTGTGAACCATTGTGTGTAGGATTTTGAGCAATGTTTTATTAAAGGCCTCAACTTGGTCGTTCGCTTGGGGATAGTAGATTGAGGACCAATGTTATTTGATCTTGAATTTTTTACATATATTTTAAGGTCCTTGTTTTTTAATTATCCTCCATTATTAGTAATTATGGAGGATGGGATGTCATAGCACTAAATAATGTGGTTGACAATAAATAAGGCAACATGTTTGCCTATAGCACTAGATAAAGGTACAACTTCAACCCATTTTGTAAAGTATTTAGTCACTATCATAATAAATTTATGACCACTAGAAAATATTGGATGAATCTTTCCTACCAAGTCAAAGGCCCATTGTTGAACTGGTCAATATGTAACAGAAGGTATGAGCTCATGTCCAAGAGAATGAATCAAATTACTGTGAAGCTAACATTTCTTACAAGATGTAGCATATCGAATAGCACCATCCTTCATGGTTGGCTAATAATTGCCCACCCTAAGTAGTTTTCAAGAAATTGCAAGGCCATTGGAGTGTGCCCCACAAATATTATCTTGGAATTTGGCTAATGCCTTTTTGGACTCTTCTAGCTCTAGACACCTAAGGAGCATTCTGTCTAGACTTTTCCTATACAAGTCACCATAGAATAAGGTGTAGTGTGAGGCATTGTAAAGGAGTTGGCATTTTTGGTTTCATGTGAGATTTTCAAGAATAATAAGATCACACAGATAGGAGAAAATAGTGGAATAACAAGATGAATCATGACCAATAACAACGTAGATCACATGTTTATCAAAGGAATCATAAGTAGGATGACATAATTCTTCTACTAAGAACTCAAAACATGATTCATGTTCTTATAACTAGAGAATAGATGCTAGGGTGGACATGGCATCTATAGCCTTGTTTTTTTCTCTATTAATTTGTTAAAATGTCACGAATGTGAAGTAGTTCAATAAAGCATCAATAAACTTCTTATAAGTTACCAACGTGTCATCCTTTGTTTGATAATCATTATTAAGTTGGTTAATAACATGCTAGGAATCTACATAGATATGCAAGTCTGTGATCCTCCATATTAAAGCCATTTTAATTGTGTTTGTTAAAGCCTCATATTATACAATATTTTTAGTGTAAGGAAATAGGAGTTTGTAAGACTTTGGGATTTTGTAACCATGAGGTGTGACAAATAGAATACCTACACCATCCCTATTCTGGGTATGAGAACAATCAAATAACATCTTCCAAGTTCTTTTAGTGATATACATGATGGAAGCATCTGGAAAATCAATTTGTATAGGTGTTTTATGTTCTATTGGAAAATCAGCTAGTTGTTTAGCTATGGCTTTCTCCTTGATAGCTTTGTGTTTGACACACTAAATGTCAAATTCAGAGAGAATCATCATCCATTCAGCCAGGTGGCTAGTAAGCACAACTTTACTCAATAAGTATTTTAGAGGATCAATTTTTGCAATGGGCTAGAGTGTGTGAGCCAACATGTAGTGTTTAAGATTTTGGGAGGCAAATACCACTGCAAGGAAATCCTTCTCAATTTTTTTGTAGTTCATCTCATATGCCACCAAAGTGTGAATGATGTAGTAAATAGCACACTCTTTTCTAGTTTCATCACTTTGTGCTAAGATTGCTCCTAGGGAAGAGTCTGTAGCTGAGATGTATAGAATTAAAGGTTTTCCTAGGATAGGTGGCATTAGTACTAGAGGTTTAGCCAAATTCCCTTTGATCTAATGTAAGCTTTTTTGACACTCTCCATTCCAAATAGATGTGGAACCCTTATGCAAATTCTTATTAAAAGATTGAGCTTTATCAGCTAGTTGAGGAGTGAACCTCCTAATGGATTGTAGATATCCCTAAAGACTTCTTAATTGACTAATATTTCTAGGAGGAAGCATTTCCATGATGGCTTGTACCTTTTTGGGATCAACTTTAACATCTTTTGTTGATATGACATAACCTAAAAATTTGATTGATGTGACACGAAAGGCACACTTTTTGGGATTTAGTCTAACTTGAAATTGTTCCATACAGTCCAATATCAAACTAAGGTCATTAAGATATGTTTTTCTTTGTTTAGGTTTGTCTAATGTGTCATCAACATAGTCTTCCATGTTTTTTTATATATCATGTCATGAAAGATGGTGGTCATGGCTCGTTGATAGCTAGCTCTTGTATTCTTTAGCCCAAAGGGCATGACATTCCAACAAAAGGTACCCTATGCACATGTAAAAGCTTTTTTTCTTGATCTCTAGGGATACCACAAAAACCCTAGGTCATGTTGAATTGGAAAAAAGGACTCTTTTTAAATGAGATGGAAGAGGCATGAAACTAAGTGGAATAACTGACTTGGAATTGAAGTTTGGCATCCATGTGATAGCACACAAAATCTATGGCTCAAGCTGGTTGAATTACATTTCATGTGAAGTAATTGACCTAGTGTACAAGGTGGTAAAGAAAAAATTAACCTTTGACCTTGCTGAGATGTTGTTGAATCAATTGAGCAAGAACATGTACAACATCTGCGTGTCAAAGAAAAATCCATGTAAGTTTGGTTCTCTCTTGACATGTTTACTCTTCTATGTTCAATTTTTTTTCCTTCAAAAGGAACTATAGTATGGAAGAAAGATACTCTAGTATCGTATCAAATCAGTGAATTTATAATAGAGATGGGAGAAAATTTTGACAGTATTAAGGATAATTATTTTGAGACATTCAAGGAGAAAGTGCAAAGAAAATATAGGATACCAAGGAAACTAGTAGAATATTATGAACATGATATCTATTTTTTGGTTGACTATGACAAGGTCTACATTCAAGCAGTCAGGCCTAGAGTGGCATGGGTTAAACCTCTAGAATATGAGATTAACATAGATGACACTAAGGATATCATTGAAGATCTACTAAATGGGCTTGTGGATCTTGAGACAACATATTTTGGAATATATGAATTGGATAAGGCCATAATTGAGCCTGAGATTAAGTTACCCCAAGCAGTGAACAAAGGAAGAAAAAGGATAGAGAAAATAATGAAGAACACTAAGAAATCAAGCTCTCCTCTCATGCTTACTAAAGGTAAGGGAGATGACTTAGATTTAGGCAAAGATGAAGAACATAATGCAGAGGAAGAAAAACCTAAGGAAGAGGAACCTTCCAAGAAGAAAGGGAAGGGTGCAATAATCAAGCATGCAAAGTCTACCCCTATTATGTTCACAAGAAGATCAACCAAATCCAAGAGGGAACTAAAGTTGGGTGAAGAGGATGAAGCTGAAAAGATTATATTTCAAAGGTCTACCCATACCTTTCAAGAAAAATTGGAAATATTAGAATAAGTAACATGTAATATGTGTTTTGAATATCTTAAGTATGAGAATAGGAGCCAAGAGGAGAAAAATAAAATTGAGGATGCTCTTGTGGAAAAATTGGGTAAGTGGAAGTACTCACTTGATGAATTAACAAAACAAGTTCCTAATGTAAATATGAAAGGAACCAAACCTCAATGGGATATTGCATTGAAAGTTGCTAAAGACATCAGTGAAAATGAATTGAAGGAATCATTGAAATGTAATGAGTAGAAGATTACACCTAAATTCAATAAATGTCTAATATTGCCAAAAGACATTGAATACGTGGTGAAATCCAATACTACCACATGGAAAAACATCTATGGGTTGCACAATCCTAGTGACTATGTTGTGAAAGTAGTTGAAAAATATGTTGAAGAAGATGATGTGAAAGAGGAAGTAGAAATCAAAGATGGTGAAATAGACAATGTAGATCTCAATGATGCTAATGAGGAAGAAGAACAAGAAGCCACTAGAGGAAGTCTTCTAGAAATTCATTATATTAAGGAATCTAATGGAGAAAAGATTACAGTAGAAGTTATGAATTCCTTTCATCATACTCTAAGCAAAGCCTTAGTGCAATCAAGCTTAGAGAAGGGTTATATCAAGTTGGTTATGGTTACAACTAGATCGCCTAACACCCAACCAATCTCTAGAATTACTCTATCAAGTGTTTTAATGACCAAAGTATCTAACACTTCATCTATCAAGCAACAAGTTTCTCTAGCATTACGCATGGCCAAGAAACAACAAGGTATTCTTACTATTGAATATTATTTCTATTGTTAGTACATTTGTTTCTATTCCCACTTTTTCAACTATTGTTCCACCATGGCTAGTGCAATGATAGTTGAGACCCAGTCTCAACCAAGCACTAAAGTTTTGAATAAGAGAAAAGAAATTATTTTATCTATTATTCCTAAGGAAAAGGGTCAAGAGATTGAAACCTCTAAGGATGAGGTTGATCTAGAGGAAGATATTGTAATACTAGATTGGGATCTTTCCAATCTAACACTTGATCAAATGGATACCCTTGGAGAAATTTTGAAGAAGAGAGCTAAGAAACAGAAGCTTAGAGAAGAAAGGAAAAATAAAAATCAAGTCCTTGAAGACATTAAGAGAATATTTGTAGATGCTCTAGGCATTTAGGTTGATGAGAAACAACCTATTTTGGATTAGTTAGTTGAAATTATCCACAAGTACAATGAAGAAATGAATGGACAAGAAAAAGTGTTGCAAAAAGAAGAGAGAAAATTTGAAAATAAAGTTTTGGAGCAAGAAGCACAGAAGATTTCTATTGATCAAGTAGAATTGTCTATTATTATCACTACAATAGAAACAAATGTAAATAATGTTATTTCTTTATTTTTCAAGTGACACATCTATCTTTACTAAGGAGATTAAGGATAAATTATCCAAGATAGATGATTATATGAAGGCAAGTGCACATTAGTTGTCACTTGATCCTAGTTGTAGTCATATACACTTTACAAAGATCAGATGCTTAACAGATTTAAAAGAAGAGTTGTTAAGGGAAGAAGCTATAATTAGGGCTACACTTTAGAAATTGAGGGCATGATTCTTCCAAACATGGATGCAACGCAAATACATATTGCACATGTAAAACATAGGTCCACAATAATAACTTCTCCATAGCTGGCCATGTGATGGAACTATGAGAAGAGGTACATATATCTTTGCATACATCCAAGGTATTGCAAGAGAATTGGTACAAGACCATGGTAATCATTTTGAAGGTACATATTGATTTCTTGTCACATTTTGGTATTAACTTGGAAATATTTATCAACTTTGGCATTTATGTCAAAAAGGGGGATAATATTATTGATAAAGGGGGAGAAGATTATCATACTCCAGATATATGTATAAGGGAGAGATATGTATGGTGGAGTAGTAGTATGAAAATATATGTATAGATTAGCATAAAATATGTTACAAAAGCAATTTTGAAAAATTAGAAAAATAGAGTAATTTACTAAGCTACATCAACAGTAAGTCAAAACTGAGTTGAAGACACATAATGTTGATAAAGGAAGGTTTTGACTTGTAATTTTGAGAATTCAGATTTTTGGTATGATAAGTTTTTTTGTCACTAATGCCAAAGAGGGAGATTGTTGACATTAAGGTTAATTTTTCTATTAGTGACTTAACACATAGGCAGTTGGTTTCATTTCTACCAAGCTTATCATTCATCTAGTAGTGTTAACCAAGTGTTTCAATTTCTACCAAGCTAAAGAGTCAGATTGTAGTTCATGCCAAGCTTTATAGTGTCCATCAAGCATCTGAGATAGTTTATAGTATCGCTTGAGCATAGAAAAGTCTACCAAGCTTTCTAGTAGTGTTAACTGAGCTTTGTAGTGTTAACCAAGTATATCAATGTCTACCAAGCTCACAGTATTAACAAAGAGAATCCAATGTTGACTGTATCATGTAGTGTCAACCAAGTGATTCAATGTCTACCAAGTTTCTCAGTGTTCACTAAGTCATATAATGTTGACCTAGCTCCATCTACTCAAAGTGATCAGTATGGAAAGAGCTTCAACTTCGACTGAGTGCCAGAGTTTTCCAAGTGTTGATAGTGTTTTCTGAGTCTCAGAACATCACTAATTTTTGTCTTTTGAACTCGAGTTACAACAATAGGCTGAAATTTTGAATTATGATGAATTTGGTATTATAGCCAACTCTAGAAGGTAATCAAGTGGATTGATATATATATTAATGTATTATATCACATCCAATGTAGAAAGTAATCAAGTATGTGAAGAAGTAAAATAAGATGAGTGTGAATTGAAGAAGGTTACAAGTAGTATATGGTACAATAAAGACTTATATATCATAGTAAGGTGATCATTGAAATTCAAGGAATCTCATTAAACAAATCAAAGTTTCAAATGAGAGATCAACCACTGGTTCATCCTAATAGGTGCATCAGTGAAATCCTTTAATCAGGTGGACTTTACAATCTTTTTTCTGAATCTCTAGAACAAAGTGCATACTTCACTATATGTTTGTAAATCCTTTAACAAGGTGGACCTAATAGTCTATATTTCTCCTAATAGGGAAAATCACCAGAAGTTGTCAATTGTAGGCATTAACAGTGTACTGTAGTACTAAAGCTTGTGGGTGTCATCCCCACCCCAGTATTACTTTCTATTTGGAAGGTTTTTGGGTCAACATATCTTGTGTCCAAGTGTTATGAATGTCATTGCTTTCATTATTTCATGCATGCAATTAGTTCAAAATAATATATGAAGGATTAATTGGTGAATTGAGTTTAAAGACTTTACTGGCTCCTAATTCACCCCTCCCTCTTAGTAACCTAGCCTACCTTATATTTCCAACATTTTTTTTTTTGTTGTATCTAGAGAAGCCATTGATTAAAGAGTACACCTCAATGCCCATGGTCATATTCACTATCATGTTTATGTTAGGTAGTGGAAAATAATCCTTAGGGCATATTTTATTTGTTGAAAAAAAATATTCAATTGTATATTGTCTTTGATGTTACACAAAATGTTAAGCCTTTACCGAGTAGTCAGTGATAGCCAAGCTCACTTGACATCAAAGAAATTTTCTTGTATATGCCAAGCAATCAATTATAACCAAGTTTAGAGACAATATTGACCGAGGATAGTTAGTTATTAAAGAGAAGTCTATATTGACTGAGTTCAGTTGGTTATCAAATGTAAGTTAGCACGAAGTCAGTATTGACCAAGTTGGGTCAGTTAACATTAAGACTTATGTGTTAATTGAGTACTCAATTTTGTATTATCTAAATACCAACATATTAAGTCTGATAAATTTATTGGTTAATACAATCCAACTTAAGGGATGGTAATTGTTTGATTAAAAGAGTAAAAAAAAGTAACTAGTTGTAATTGATGGTCTTCCCAAATTGGGTTTCCACGTTAAATCTTTGTGTCTCTTGTATTCATATTATTTCATTTATGCATCTACAAATAAGTTTTTTATGGTTAAATTCATCAAGTATCTTAAGATCTAATTATCTCTATGCTAACTAAGTGACTGTATTAAATCTAGTGGTAACCGAGTTACAATAGAAAATTCAATGTTAATTGAGTATCAACAAGTATTTGGTTTAAAGTTTTGTTCACATCTTAAGGGAATTGGATTTTTTTTTTGTAGTAACTGATTTCCCCCTCCCCTCTTAGTTACTCCTCATTTCTAAAAATTGGTATAAAGGCTATTAGTGCTTGCAAAAAAGTTTTGAAGGACCTAAGCTAAAGATCAAGATGTCTTACAAAAGAGAAATTTATAAGTTGATCCTAGATAACTTCCAAGCATGGTAGGAATTGATAAACCTACATTTGGAAACCATTGGAGACATGATCCTAAAATATCTAGAAAAAAAGTATGTGGCACATGTTAGACATTTGACTGTGGACCAAATTGTGGAAAAGAAGAATCACAACATAATGATGATTGACATTGCCTCTACTAGTAATTATGTTGAATTGGATGAAGTCAAAGATTTTCCTACTACTCACAAAATGTGGATCAAGGTAAAAGATATCTATGGAGGAGATGAAGATGTGAGGAGAGCTAAGGCAAAAAGTCTTAGAGGCTAATTTGATAAAAAGATGAGAGAAGATGAAAACATTGTACAATATAATGAAAGAATCAAAACAAGTGTGAGTGCAATCAGAGCCTTAGGAGGAAAAATTGATGATGTGACATCATATAGCAAGGTACTCAAAACTCTTCTCAATATTTATGTAATTAAATTTTTAGCTATTCAAGAAATGAGGCATGATCCCAAAAATGATATAACTTTGGATGCACTAGTAGGAAGGTTGTCAACCTTTGAGTTAGACAACTTTGATAACTATGTTCATAACTCTGGTAGCATTGAATCTTCATTTCAAGCTAATCTATCACTCAAAAGGAAAGGTGGAAAATCTAAAATAAAAAAGTCTAATAATGAAGATGAAGATGTTTCTAATGATGACCTTAAATTAATTGAAGCCTTGCTTGCAAGAAGATTCCCTAAAGGAAAAGGAAAGTACAAAGGTAAAATGCCCCTAATCTATTTTTCTTGTGAAGAAGTTGGTCACATTGCTACAAGGTGTCTAAAAAAAGAAAAAAGAAACATGACAAGTACAAAGGCAACAAATATTTCAAAAGATACAAATACTACAAGGATAAAGGTAAGAAATCTTGTTACATGGCTAAAGAATTAGAAAGTAGTGATGAAGATGAAATGTTTTACATTGTTATTAAAGATGAATTAGATGATGAAAATGATAAGATGACCTTCATTTCTAATATTAGAAAGAAGAACACATGGATCATAGATAGTGGTTGTTCTCACCACATGAATGGTGATAAAACAAAATTTGAGCACTTAGAACACTATGATGGTGGGAGTGTCAGATTTGGAAACGATGAACCTTGTTATGTAAAAGAAAAAGGTTGCATTGTATTAACTAATGAATTGAGATGTGACAATTAATCTTGGGTTGAAGGACTAGAACACAATCTACTTAGTGTGGCATGGTTGAACAACATTGGATTCAAAGTAGAATTCAGGAATGGAAAGGCCAAGCTACTAGATGGGAAAGGAAATCTAGTTGGGACTAGCATTCAAACAAAAGGTAATCTATTATATCTAGATCTAACTAAAATTTCATGTTTCCTAGCTCAAGTAGAGGAAAGTTGCTTATGGCATAAAATATCATGTCATGTGAATTTTGATAACCTGGTCAACATAATAAAGAATAAAAGAATGAGAGGCATTCCAAGTCTAAGGAAACTTGATATGGGCATTTGAAAAAATTATCAAATTAGGAAGATGGAAAAGAGAAGCTTCAAAATAAAGAAATATCATTCTGAAAAAGTTTTGGAGCTGGTTCAAACAAATCTTTATGGACCTATTGGCATATAAAGCTATTGTGGAGATAAGTATTTCATTTTATTTGTTAATGATTATTCTAGGATGATGACAGTGATGTACTTGAAAGATAAATATGAATGCTTTCAAAAATTTAAGTGGTATTTGGCTAGAGTGGAGAAAGAAACATGAAAGAAACTAAAATGTTTAAGGTCAAACAGAGGAGGAGAATTCATCTCAAATGAATTCAATGATTCTTCAATGAAAGAGGAATCAAAAGATAGGTATCTACACCTAGTACACCTCAACAGAATGGCATAGTAGAAAGAAGAAAGATTCATCATGGATTGTGAAAAAACACTGATGATAGAGAAGAATATTGCAATCAAATACAAGAAGGAAGCAATCAATACAAAAGTTCATATCTTCATATCGAGTTCAACTGAAGAAAGATACAGATCAAACACCTTATGAATTATGGTATGTCTATAAGCCTACTATTTTTTATTTCAAAGTATTTTGAACAAAATGTTATAACTTGAAAGAAACAAGAAAAAGGAAAATTTGATGTGAAAAGTGATGGTGGGAATGTCAGATTTGGAAATGATGAACCTTGTTATGTAAAAGGAAAAGGTTGAATTGAATTAATTGATGACCTCAAATGTGAAAATGCATACTAGGTTGAAAGACTAAAACACAATCTACTTAGTGTGGCACAATTGAACAACATTGGATTGAAGGAAGAATACATGAATGGAAAGGCCAAGTTGCTAGGTGGGAAAGGAAATCTAGTTGGGACTAATAATTACACAAAAGGTAATCTATTCTATCTAGATCTAACTAAAAGTTCATGTTTCCTAGCTCAAGTAGAGGAAAGTTGGTTATGGCATAAATTATTGTGTTGGGTGAATTTTGATAAACTAGTCAACATAAGAAAGAATAAAAGAGTGAGAGGTATTCCAAGTCTAAGGAAACCTGATATGGGCATGTGTAAAAAATGTCAAATTGAGAAGATGGGAAAGAAAAGATTAAAAAGAAAGAATTATCATTATGAAGAAGTATTCGAGCTAGTTCATATAGATCTTTGTGGACCCATTGGAATATAAAGTTGTGTCAAAGATAAGTATTTCATTTTATTTGTTGATGATTATTCTAGGATGATGACAATGATGCACTTGAAAGATAAATTTGAAGCCTTTCAAAAATTCAAGTGGTATATGGCTAGAGTGGAGAAAGAAACAAGAAAGAAACTAAAATGTCTAAGGTTAGATAGAGGAGGAGAATTCATCTCAAATGAATTCAATGAATTCTTCATTGAAAGAGGAATTTAAAAAATACTTATCTGTACATGGTAAACCTTAGTAGAATCACGTAGCAAAAAGAAGAAATAGATCCATCATGGATTGTGCAATAGCAATGATGATAGATAAAAATGTTGCAATCAAATATAGGAAGAAAGCAATCTGTACAAAAGTTCATAGCTTAAATCAATTTCAATAGAAGAAAGATACAAATCAAACACCTTATAAATCATGGTATGGCTATAAATGTAATGCCTAATATTTCAAAGTATTTGGAAGCAAATGTTATATCTTAAAAGAAACATGAAAAAGAAAATTTTATGTGAAAAGTGATGAAAGCATATTCCTAGGATACTCCAACAAAAGAAAAGGATACAAATATTTGAATCTTACTACTCACAAGGTTATAGAAAGTGCACATGTCAAAATTGATGAGTTTACATAAAAGAGTGAAAACCAAAGTTCAAAGGAGGTATTCAAAAATAAGTTGAATGAAAATAGAGAAGTGGCAATGAACAAGGCAAGGTTAGTATGCAAAGGTTATTCTCAAGAAGAAGGTATTGATTATGGAGAAAACATTTCTCCTATTAAAATACTAGAAGGTGTTGGAACACTACATGCTTATGGTGCACATGAAGGATTCAAAGTATATCATATGGATGTAAAGTCAACTTTCTTGAATGGAATCCTAGAAGAAGAAGTCTACATTGAGAAATGTGAAGGTTTCATAGAATTACACAAAGCTTTATATGGTTTGCATATTACAACAACCTATACATTAGGGAAGGACTAGAAAAGAAGATATTGTTGGCAAAAAAATTTGTTGATGATATATTATTCACTAGACATGATGACTTATGAAAATCTCCTTCTGAAGAAATGAGAAAAGAATTTGAAATGTCAATATTTGTAGAGATTAAATTATTTGTTGGCCTAAAAATTCAATAGAAGAATGATGACATCTACATTACTCAATCAAAGTACATCAAGGAGATATTGAAAAAGTTTTGGAATGGAGAATTCTAGACCAATTGGAACACCTATTTCTACTGGACATAAGCTTTCCAAAAAAGATGATGATTCCAAAGAGGTAGAGTAGACTATATATAGATCAATGATTGGAAAAATTTAGTATGTAGTACACATAATACTTGATATTGCATTAGTAGTTGGTATGGTAGCAAGATTTTCTACTAATCCAAAGGAAAACCATATGATGGCAATAAAAAGAATTATGAGGTATTAAAAAGGTACTGAAGATGATAGTTTGTGGTATAAGAAAGGAGGTAACTTTGAATTAAAGGCATTCGCTGATGCTGATTGGGCAAGAAGTATTGATGATAGGAAAAGCACTAGTGGTGGAGAATTCTTTCTTAGAAAGAGGCTAGTGTCTTGGACAATAAATAAACATAATTTCATCTCTCAATCTATAGTAGAAGTAGAATATGTTTCATCATCACTCAATTGTTCCAACATCATTTGGTTCAAACAATTGTTGTTAGGTATGAAGGAAGAAATCAAGGGTCCAGTAATTATCTTCTATGATAACACCAATGCAATTAATATATCCAAAAATCCATTGATGCATACCAAGACAAAGAACATTGAAGTAAAGTATCATTTTTTGAGAGAATTAGTGCAAGACAAAGAGGTGAGATTGGAAAATGTCCACACACAAGAACAAATTGCAGACATATTCACCAAGCCATTACCTAAGGATATATTTTTGTATCTAAAAGGTAAGTGAGTGGTCATCCACCTATCTAAAGCACACTAAACATAGATTATTGATGCAACAATTAAGCATTTGTAGATTAGTCAATTTGATGCAGTATTATCAGATTAGATTGCATATGAATCAGTACATCAAGTACATGGAAAATCCATTGAGTCTTGCTTTTGGCATGAGATGTCAAAGAGGGAGAGTTTTCTATCATATCAAAGAAATCTTGTATCAGCAAGTTCATATAAGAAATCAGCAAATCAGAGGGAGAGATTACAATGATAGTAAATCATTCCAAAGGAAGAGATTGATGTTAGAAGGAGTTCTCATTGATAGAGGGAGTTCTCATGGATGAGAATCATATTGAAACTAAGTTTATAATCCTTACTTCTATTTTTCTTTAAAATTTCTTTATATTATGACATGTTGTGTTTCCATCAAGGCCAAAGAGAGATATTGTTGAAAACAATTATTCAATTGTATGTTGTCTTTGTTGTTACACAAAATGTCAAGCCTTTACCAAGTAGTTAGTGATAGTCGATCTCACTCGAGCATCGAAGGAAGTTTCCTATATATGTCAAACATTTAGTTATATCCAAGTTTAGAGATAGTATTGACTGAGCTTAGTTGGTTAATGAAGCGAAGTCTATATTGACTGAGTTTAGTTGGTTATTAAAGGAAAGTTACCATGAAGTTAGTATTGACCAAGTTGGGTCAATTAACATTAGAGCTTTTGTGTTAATTGAGTACTCAATTATATATTATCTAACTATCAACATATTAAGTTTGATAAATTTATTGCTTAATACAAGCTGACTTAAGGGATGGCAATTATTTGATTAGAGTATTCAATCCAACTTGACAAGGTGAATCATATAATTGAAAGGTCAAGTTGAGGATTGAACTATGGAATTGAAGAAGATGATCAAGGAAGTGAATTTGTAAGGATATCTATAAAAGGATAGAGTATCTGAGTTGAATGAGCTGCAAAAAACATTATGATCAAGTAATCAAGTTAGAACTAATTTCTAAGTTCATGCATTTCTTCTCTCAAAATTTCAGCCTCAATGGGTTCTTGTTTTGATTATCCTTTGCACATCAAAGTCCTGAGGGAGTTTCCATCCCTTCGCTACCATGTATCAAAAGTATTGGTCCCTATTTTTTTCCAAGGCTTTAAGCATTAGCCTTTAGGTGACCTTGTCTTGTTGAAATCTCATCACATCTTCACTAGTGATTTCATCATTGGCTTCATTTTCATAGTGTGATTGTGAATTTCTTAGTGGTGATGGGCATGCTCTTACATTTACTTTAGGAGTCCTAGGAGGAATATTGTTTCTATCATTGCCATTGAGAGGGATGTTATCAAATGGGTTACTATAGTAGGCTTGCCTATTTTTGTTATTGTGTGTATGAGAATCAAACTTGAATTAATGATAGGATCTTTCTCTAGTGACCATGTGTATGGCCTCTTTGAGTCTTTCATTTTCCCATGATTGTTCTTCTAAAAGTTTCTTTATCTCCTTGGGATGCATGGTGAGCAGAACACTACTTTCACCCCTAGGTGTATCAAAAAATGTATCGAATGGATTCTCAAAGCTATAGAGTGGGTTATGCTAGGTATTAGCTTCTTATTCCTTATTAGAGATGGGATCATCCACAAAAGGTTGTCCATGAGGGCACCTAGTTGGAGTTTCCAATTTTTCAAAGGTCAAAGAAGGATGAATACCTTTACCAACTTGGAACCTAGTCACAATTGACATGTAAGGAAATTTCTTTGTTTAATAGGACAAGAGAAGTGTTTTAGATTTGAAGCTTGTGGCATCAAGAATGATTGCTATCAAAGGTAGAATAAGTGAGTGGCTTGTTAGGAGTACTCAAGTTTTTGCAAAACTAGTGACTCGAGCTGAGAGTGAGAAAGAAGATTGATAGAAATTAGATAGCATAGAAAGGTGATTGGATTTTTAGAAGTGACCATTAGTGATCATTTTTAGCTTACATCTGATAGACTAAACCCATATTTTTGACTTAGAACAATACCTAACACAAATATTTGTGACCAAGTTCATGTAGGATGAAGTGATGACAACCCTTGATCAACTAAGATGTAGTTTAGACTCTATTTTGGAATTGACAAAAAGTAGGTGATACTTCTCAAAGAGCTAGGTGATGTTAGGACAACAAAAAATATCATACAATAGAGTTGATAGTAACTAGGTGACACTTTTCCTTAAGGAGGGTGATATAGTTCACTATGGTTAGACTATAGAACTTACAGTACTCTTGTAATAAAATTTTGGGAAAATAATATTATACGCTATTTCTCCAATAGTCATATGATAGTGTACCAATGAACTATGAAAAAGAGCAATTTTGACCAAAAAAACTTGTGTTTTAAGTTGATCGTTGGATGTTTTCAAACTAGAATGTTATGTAGACAGTATAGGACCTCATTTTTTGTCAAAGAACAACATGGTTTGCAAATATTAAGGGAAATTTTCATGGCTAAAACAATTGAACAAGGGAAAAAGAAACCTTGCCAACATGCACTTGTGATATCAGAACAGATTTCTACCGATGCTAATGAGATCTTTGATTTTGCAAGAATATTTACACTAGTCCAACAAATTTGAAAACACTTGCCAAGTAGATCTACCTAAGATTCAAGGTTAATTACTCAACAACTTGGCCCACACTAGGTGCCCCTTCACCTCACACCAAGTGGTTTCCCACAAAAGATATTGGATTTTTCATGGAGATGCCATAAGCATAACCAACAGACACAAATGGTGAGTGCAAAATCATGGGGTGATCTGGTTAATCCACTAGGATCAATCCTTGCACCAATAAGTTGAGTAAAAAAAAGGTAGTTGCTAACCTAGAGTGTTCAGAAAGGGCTTCCATTTGTAATGTTCCTCTTGTACGCAATTATAGGACACCCTACCTTGCTATAGGTAACAAACCTCGTGGCCATAAGACCACCTTAAAAGTTCTTACCTAGCATTTTCCTCATGCTTCAAATCCCACTAATACTCACACTAAGTGAAGAAAAACACTACATCTACCAAAGTTTTGTGTCCTTGGTATCCTTGAGACTATAATGGTTTGGAATAGTTGGGATCACTTGTTCCCACTTGGTTCATTCCTCTTGATTGCTCAAGAGAAGGCTCTCTAAAAGATTCTAAACTAAAACATATTGGATCTACTCTTGACAGTCAAGATTTTTTATTCACTGCAATGGTGAAGAGCATACTCTCCTATCCCAATTATTTCCCCCAAACACACCAAACATGTTCAATTAATCATCTTGCTTTTGGAATCTAAAGGTAGGTCAAGGTTTCTAATTCACCAAAAGGGTGAAGAGCATACTTTCCTACCATCAAAAGACCACAATCACAAGTCTTATGTACCTATGAAAATGAATAATTAGTAGGCAACCTTGCAAATAATTGTTAGTAGCTGTTTTGCATTTGAATCTTTGACATGTGTTATTTTAAGGTAAGTATTCAAGCATTTAGGGAAAAAATATACAAGTATAACCATTAGTCCAACACTAGTTAGTCTCAAAAATAATATGAAAACTGACAACTAGACCTTTGTTAGACTGTAATGAACTTGAAAAACCTTATGGATAGACAAAAACAGATTTAAAAACTTATCAAAGAGCCCAAACAATTAGTTTTAGGCTGGGGTGACATTTTATGCTAGAAGAGTATCATGCGATACTTTTCAATATACTAGTAAGATACTTTTTCCCCATGCAATATATTTTTCTATAGCTATGCAATACAACTTACTATACTGGTTTGATAGAGCTTAGTATGGGTGCATGATACTTTTACTAGAAAATTATTTCTCGACAATGCTGACAAATATCGTATGATACTAAGAAAGTATCACCCAATATTTGTGATTGTACAAAAATAAAGGGGAAGATAACAAGTAGAAAATATAGAAAAAATGCAAATTAGAAGCAAAACTGAAGTGTTCTGCCCCATAGTGGGCACCAAAAATGTACTCTAGAAATGTGCACCACTCTAAACCCTTCTATCCAAGTGATTTCATGAGTTGGATTGCTTGAGTGGTGACCTAGAGCTCCCTATCAATAGAGTGCAAGGAAGTGTTTTGAGAAATATGAATATCTCTCAACCAAGCCTTAGAGACACATTCCTTACTAGTAAACCTTGCAATGGGGGGTACCTTAGACAAGAGAAAGAATGCAATGCAAGAATGAAACTAAGCTAGAATGGTATGCACAATGCAACTAGAGTAATGAAAATGAGAGTGTTACAATAGCCAAACTAGTTAAACTATGTGATTTAAGCTATTAAAAGATGAACTAAGCTACTTGTGAGATGAATATAAGCTAAATATGCAATGGTGATGAGAGAATTTTGAGAAGAAGTACAAGTTTTTCATAAGCTCTAAGTAGACTGATCAATAAACTTGCACTATAACAATACACAAGAATGTGGATCCTTTGAGAAGGGGAGGTCTCTTTCTTTTAAAGTTGTACGAATGGTTGAGATTAAGATCAAGGGTAGGAGTTGACTTTTGGCAGGATCCATGTGTACGAGAAAGTCAACCAATGAAAAGGAGTTAACCTTTCATGTGAGACAAAATGCCTTTTCTTTTAATTTGTAAATAGAAAAATGACTGTATGTATGCACATTGAGTGGGTTAGTAGAATGAGTTTTTGTATTTAATTAAAAAAGGACATGTTCTTTTAATCAAATATGGACTTAGTATAATATAGCCAAACTATAGGTTATAATCAAATTAATTGATTTGTAGCAATTTGGCCTAGGTAAATGATTTATTAGTTAATAGTCTACATGGCCATATTTAGGTGATTATAGTTTACAAATGTTCTTTTGTTGGGGGGGTGGGTTTGGTGGGGGATGTAGGCTTTTGGATTTTGAATCAGGGTGAGGTGAACCCTAAGATTTTATTTAGAAACATTATTATTTTATTTAGGACATAAAGGGATTTTATTCACTTCTAAAATTTTTGTGGGTTTTGGCTTCCTAATTATGTTAATGTATTCATTCTTCATCTTGGGTACTTTCTGATCATCAATTAGTGGTAGCTTCCTTGCATATCTTTTTTTATTGAAGAAAACTATTTGATTTTTGACTTTCACTTCTTCCTCAAAATTATTTGGTAATGTGTCTATCTTCTTTTGAGACGCAATTCTCCTCCTAGCCTTTCCATTTGTCACTTGTTGTCATTCATTTCCATCTTCTTTTGATTAAGAAAAAGATTGTATCCATTTGTCTTGTATTTTGGTGATTTCTCTATCCCTTGCTTCATGAAGTTTGACTAGGGATTTCAATGTTTCCCTCCTCTATCCATTGCTATCTTCCAAATTTGCAAATAAGATATTGAGTCTATTTTTGGTGGTAACACAAGGAGGCTCTGGATGACAATTACCAAGGATTAGGGTAGAGCAATGATTTCTATATGTTTGGTCTTGCCCTATTAGGGAAAAAACTCATCTTTTGATTAATGCGATCAAATTTTTTTGGGAAGACGTGCTTGTGATCTACTTTTTTTGCTAAGTCCTCTTTTTTAAGGAAGTTCGCTATAATTTCTCTTTAATTTTAAGTCTTGATAGATTGTTATGATAGAGCCCATATTTATTAGTTTTTTACTAAAAAATAATTGATAATAATATAATATTATGTAGTTATATAAATTTTATTTATAACATTGAAGATTAAATATCAAAAATGTTTTTTATTAAGCTACGTGGAAAATAAAATATAAAATAATTTTATAATTGATTAAAAATATTATTGATGCATATCTAGGGTCACAAGAAATTTTACATCATCGAAAATATCATTTTCATGTTTTATTTTTTAATTATTTATGTAGGATGGGCTTGTTTTTTTTATAAGAAAGAGGACGAAGCCATATATTTTGAGTAAAGAGTAAAATACAACCCAACTCATGAAGCATTGAAAGGATAGAGTTGGGTGATAGTCTTTCAGTTTTGCTTTTAATATCTCAAAAAAATTACAATCCTCATTCATTGAGTTTGACATTTCCTTCCTTGTTAGAGCCTTCTAGATAAACCAATTGAACTAAAACATAAATCAAGTAGAAACAATAAAAAAATAGAAACATCTTTTTGATTTTAAAAAATGTTAGAAAAGATTAGAGAGAAAATACTAAATTGGAGAAATTCCATGAAATTTAGGATTAGCTCATACATAAAATAAAACAAATAAAAGTGATATGTCATATCCATAAGCATACATGAGCTCAAATTTAATTAAAACTTTGAATATTTTACAAAATATGCACTACCTCTAATATCTAATTATTCATGAATAAATAGGGAAAAGCTTATTTTTTCTTTCCTAAATATCAATTGGCAACAGAGGGTCTTTCACTTCTGACTCTACTTCCTCCATCAGGATTTGGAGTTTGAGACATTCCATACTTACCTCATGCTCATTTTTCCATACTCTTATCCTTTTTCTACAACGTATTCTTCCAACTAGTTGACATTTTTTTTTTTAAAAAGAGGGGTAAAAATTTATTCAGTCAAAACCAAGATACAAAGCATAAGCCAGAGGCCCAAGAAAACATTACATACTCCTGTCTTCCACTAGCAACTGCTCAAGAATCTCAGAATACTCCAAATGTAACTCATCCCTACCTCTAATATCCCATGTACCCACATTCTCTGAAGCCCATTTTGCCAGACAATCGGCCACTTTGTTCCATTCGTGAGGGATATGACGAAAGGAGACAAAGTCCAAGGAGCTACAAAGACAAAGAATTTGTTTGACCAAAGAAGCAAGTTGCCAGCTAAAATCCTTCAAACTTTGGTTGTTCAACATATCCACAACAATCTAAGAGTCAGACTCACAGATGATATTCTTCCATCCTAAAGAACATCCACACTCCACAGCCATCTTGATAGCAAGGGCTTCCATCAAGTTATTAGAATGTTGACCCTTATAAGAAGCGAAGAGAAAAAAAACATCACCATCGTTACCTCTACCTATAGCACCAATACTGGCATGACCCAGGTTCCCCCTAGAAGAGCCATCAGTATTAATCTTCAAGATACCAACTAGAGGGAGCATCCATCTCCCAACCCGGTAGACCCGTTGCTTAACCGAGGGAGATCTTTTTCGAAGAGTGCATCTCCAATTGTTATCCCCCAAATTTAGATTTCTCACAATACCTTGATCACCAGGATCTATAGCAACGGACATATCACACTTAGCAGAAAGAGTCTCTTGAAGCCTATTAAGAATGACCTTCCAAAGTTGAGAGCTTCCAAGTTTGGAATCACAAAAAATTCTATGATTTCGTTCCAGCCAGAGGTTCTAAAGAATGAAAATTGGCCCAACCATCTAGGCCACCTACAAGAAAGGATTCTTCACTGGCGATTTGCCCAAACTATCCCAGAAATCAATCAGAGAAGTAGCATGGGTACATCCCTTACCCCAAGCTTCCCACCATCTGTGCCATAGCTCCTGCGAAAAGGGGCATAGAAAGAACAAGTGGGAGACACAGTCCTCATTACTCAAACAGAGAAAGAAAATAGAGGGACCCTGAAAACCTCATTTGCGAAGGTTGTCCCAAGTGAGGCATTTCTTCTTAGCCAACAACCATAAGGAAAAATTGCATTTGGGCCAAGAGAAGTGGCTCCATGCCTTCGTCCACCACTGCACTTCATTTGGACCATGTAAGTTGCTGTCAAGAGTAGCATATCCCTGAGCCACCATGTATTTACCTTTAGGGCTAGGACCCCAAGCCAAAGTATCCCTCTCCTTGAGGGAGCTACAAAACCTATTCTCCAAAGCTTTAGAAAGGAGGGCATGATCCTCATCAGAGCCTCCAGTAGGCCACTCCTGAGTATCCTTCTAGCAAGTTACCTCCACCTAACCCAATTGCTTGACATTCTTAAAATGTTCCACCTTATACCAACCACCATTAGTGAAAGTATGATAAAGAGGCTGGAGCTAGGGAAAGCTAGAAAGAATGGGGAGATGGTCGTCCCAAGATTCCTACCAAAATAGAGCCTCTGAACCTCTATTGCAAATCTAGAAAAGACCCGCCTTAACCAGATAAGCTCCCTTCTTAAGAGTGTCCCAAATATAAGAGCCCCTACCTATCAAAGGAAGATGAGGCACATTAAAGTGATCAACTCCAGGAAGGTCAAGAATCTTGGCCCAATCTTGATCATGGTTGTTGCACCAGCGCCAGTACAGCTTGGCAGCCAAAGCCATGACAACCAGAGCCATCAATCTAAGACTAAGTCCACTAGCATGCTTCAACCTACACACAGACTCCCACTTAACCAAGCTCCACTTCAAGGATAGAAGGTTACCAGACCAAAGGAATTGCCGAGCTAAAGTATCAAACTCCCTCAAAAAGTTTGATGGAGGGACCTAAACACAACACCTATAAATGGGAAGAGACTGTACCACATTCTTTAACAAAATCACTCTACCAGCTGAAGATAACCACCTATAGGTCCAGTGATTAACCTTATTTCGAAACTTATCCAAGATCCCTTGCCAATAACCCCTTCGCTGAGCACCCAAGGTCAAAGGGACTCCAAGATACATCAAAGGGAGGGATTCGATTTGGAACCTAAGAATTCTAGCAATCCTACTCTGTATAAGCTGAGGAGTATTAAAGAAATAAATGGATAATTTATCATCATTAATCTTTTGACCTGAAGCTTTCAAATGGATATCCAAAGCTTTCCTGATGTTTACTGCCTCACTGATTCTAGCCATGCCCATCAACCCAGTATCATCCATGAACTGAAGATGGGAGTAGGAAGGACTATCATTATTCCAATTCCAACCATGGATAAGACCCTGCCACACCTGGGATTTTAGAAATTTACCAAGACCCTTCACCATGATAATGAACAAGTAGGGAGATAGAGGGTCCCCTTGCCGAAGTCCTTGAGAAGCACCAAATAGGTCTAAAGGTTCCCCATTGATGAGAACAGAGAAGGAGGATGAAGTCACACAGCTAAAAACCCAATCCACCCAATCCTTGTCAAAACCAAAAGTCAAAAGAATCTTCTGTAAGAATTCCCAACTCACCCTATTGTAGGCTTTAGACATGTCTAGTTTAATGAACATAGCTTTCTCTTTAGAAGCTGCCATAGAGTGGACCGCCTCCATAGCGATCACAACTCCATCCAAAATTTGCCTACCTTCAACAAAGGCCCCCTATTCAGTAGAAATCAATGACCCAAGAATAAGCTTGAGTCTCTTAGCAATAAATTTGGTGATGATCTTGTAGACAACATTGCATAACGCTATAAGCCTGAATTGATCCAACCGATTAGCCCCTTCATTCTTAGGAATGAGAGCCAAGAATGTAGAGTTCAAAGACTTCAGCATCTACTTGTTCCTATGCGATTCTTGGACTACTTCTAGGAGATCAAACTTAATTATCTCCCAAAATTCTTGAAAAAACTCAATCGGAAATCCATCCAAGCTAGGGGCCTTGCCTTTCTTCATATTAAACACAATCTTCTCCAATTCAGGTAACAAGATAGGGCGCAACAGGGCCTCATTCATCTCGATAGAGACAAGGTGTGGAACACAATCTAGGATGGCTCACTCTTGATCCCCAGCAAAAAGATCCGCTCTGGTGAACAGACTGGAAAAGTAATTAACAGCTTCCCTCGAGATTTCTTCACAAGAAAATATCTGGGTGCCATCCGAAGCAACAAGAGAGGAGAGAGAATTCTCCTGTCTCCAAGCCTTAACTAAGTTATGAAAGAAAGCCTTGTTCCTATCCCCCTCCTGTAGCCAATCAATGTGAGATTTTTGCTTCCAGAAAATCTCCTCCCTAAGATCCCATTCTTCCAATCCCTTAAGAGCCACGAATTCAGCTTTACTCAAATCGAAGGTCAACCCCTGGTCTCGAATCTAATAGATGATATCATTTAGTTTGGTTTGGGTAGCAACCTTCTAAGCCTATAAATTCCCAAAGTGTTGTTTATTCCATCTCTTAAGTCTATACTTCACATGTTGGAGCCGTTTGCTAAAAGTGTACATAGTTGTTCCATGGGCAGGCTTCCCCTCGTACCACCAGTCCAACACATAATCTGAAAGGGATGAGTCCCTTAACCACATCAACTAAAATTTGAAAGAGGGATTTTTGGTTGCACTGTATGAGGTGATCGAGAGTTTAATAGGCCAGTGGTCGGACCCCCTCCAGTCAAAAATTTTAGAACTGGTGGCCCACCTATTGTTCATCCAATAGCAGGAAAATAAAAATATATGAAGCCTTTCTGAGATAGCCTCACCACCGCATCTCTGATTGTTCCATGTATAGACACCATTACTTGGCTTCACATCAATGAGATACAAAATGCCAATCATATCCCTGAGCAGATTTGAAGACATATCCAACCTAGCCAAGCCACCACGTTTTTCCTCCAAACTAATAACAGCATTAAAATCACCAGCCACAATCCATGGAAGAAATGGGTCCAGGGATTGAATGAATCTGATATGGGCCCATAAGTGGGATTTACCAGTGAAGTCTGTAGGAGCATAAATATTGGATAGAAGACATCTTTTCCCAGTCTCAAAACTAGAGGCAACCAATGAAATAAAGGATCGGCTAGAAATCCACCATAAGGGGGAAACTTTCCTTGGGTTCCAAAGACAAGCCACCCCCCCTAGAACTATTCAAAGCACCCACCCCTTGCCAAGAGCCCTGGGGCCAAATCTGCGGGGTACAAGTAGCTAATCCTTCCATTGTAAGCTTAGTTTCCTGAATAAAGACCACATCCGAAGACTGAGATTCAATTAACCTGTGAATAGCCTTTTGTTTGGGGTTGCTATTCAACCCCCTTACATTCCATGACAAAAAAATCATTTATGGGATTGGGAGAAATAAGAATCAATGGATTTTATAGACCCAGACTCAACCAAGTTATCACCAATTATCTTTACTTTCTCTTGATCAGTCTTTCTGCCTCTCTTTGGTGCTTTGTCTAAAGTCCCCTTTTTGAAGGATTTCTATTGTATGCCTAAGACAGGAGGAGCCTTAGAGCACTTGGCAGAATTTGAGCCCCCCCTAGGTGTGGTGGGATCAGGAGTCACCAAGACTGAGCCCTTTGAAACCTGTGACCCTTGGAGGTCTCCATTGTCCTAAGCAGGAGGTGGCAAATCAATATCCACCTGTCCAATCTGTTGGTTCCCTTCAGGTAGATTCAGATCTTCCTTCTACATAGCCTCAACTGGAAATGCCTATTGACCTATAACCCTGAAAGAGTGCTCAATTAAATTTCCTTCCTCTTGGACCATATCTCCAAGAACATCAAATCTATTAAAGGTGTCTTCATTCTGCCTATCTATCCCAATTCTCTGCTTACCCTTGCCTTTGTTACAGGGCCTGACTTGAATAAATCCTTCACTATCAATAGGTCCATTAGATTGGGGGGCCTTCCTCACATTCTCCTTAGGGAGACTGGGGGCATCCAAGGAGGAGGGTTTATTCCTGGGGCATCTACGGTGTAAATTTCCATACTCATGGCAGATTCTGCACCTGAATGGAAGGGTCTCATAGTCCAACTATTGGATCTAGGAAGATGATCCCATGCAAATCTCCATAGAGTCTAGTAATGGATTATTTAAATCTACTTCAACACAAATACAGGCAAAAGAAATTACCTTGCGATCTTGTGTCTGAGTAGCCGAACCCACAGGTTTTCCAAGAAATAGAGAAATTGAGTGAAGAATATCTTCACGCCAAAATTCCAACAAAAGCTACGGCAAGCAAACCCACACCAGAACTTGTGATGGGATCTCCTCTGCAAAGTTAAATCCCATGTTCCAGGGTTTAATGAAAAGCCCCACCTGATTAAAGAAATATGGCCCCCCTTCGAAAGCCCTATTCCTATCCATCATGCTTGAGAAGATAACCATAAAATAGTTATTTACTGCTAGCAAGATCTCCATATCTCCCTCTGAGTTCCACACTTGATGAGCCCAAGAATCCAGCATAGGCAAAGAGAGTCAAAGGCCTAGAAATTTACAAATAAGGGCATGATTACTCCAGTATTCAACATCCTCTGATACTTGTTCTGGTTGAATAACCAAAATAGGATGATCTTTAGCATGCTGCAAGCATCCGTTAACTTTCTTTAATTGTAGCATCCCTTTGGGAGAGGAAGCACCATCCTCTGCCTAGAGTTCACCATTTAGAGCCTTATAATTTTCATGCATCAAAGAGGATGGCTCACCCATCACCATATCGTTGATCAAAATCTGTGAAGATGCTAACCCTCAGTCCTCCATTCACCAATGAATTGGAGCATAGAAAAAAGGAAGAGGAAGACGGGGTAGAGGCCCCACACACACCGTGTGCCTCAAATCTCCATCCAAAGTGTGTCCTTGGCATTGAAACTTGCAACTAGGTAGGCAAGCAAGAAAGAAACCCACAGGCCCAAATTAGACTAGGCCGGTCTTCCAAAGCAACAGAGGCCCCACAACCCACAAAACCCCTCCTGCACTACGGAGATGCCACGAAATAGGGCGTGGGCCAACAAGGGCTTCTAGGCTAAAACCTACACCAAGGACGCCATCAACATTACTCCTTTGTCAACGCCATTTTCACAGGAACCTAGAACCTAGTATGCAAGGTTAGATCCTAGTTGACATTTGATAGATAGGTGACCCTTCAATTTTTTGAAATTTATGCTAAGTTACTTATTCCTCCCAAGCTTAGACATTACCAATATTGAGATTATGATATTAGTTAAGAGTTATTTGGTAGTAAAGATTCAATACCTAAGTTATCTATCTCATTTACACATTTGTTTCCCTCCTTATATATATGATTAAAAATGATATTCTTAAATGCTTACATAGTTCTATAGTTAGAGAAATGTTTGCATCTATTCTCTAGTTTGGTAGGGAGCCTTTTTGCATTGCATTAATAATAATAGATGAGTCTCCTTCTAATTCCAAATTTCCAATCTTCAAAGATTATCACAATTGAAAGTCTTCCACCAAAGCTAAGATTTTTACCCAATTGTTTGTAACTCTACCAATAAACTTTGATAAATTAGCAAATTATATTCCCTAATGATTGTGAATGCTACAACCTATCCTTGTCAAACCTAGGTTCTCTCTTGAGGCTCCATAAAAGTTTAGCTTGAACCACCCATCCTTTGGATCTTTCCAAACACAATCCCTTTTACTTAGTTTACTATGGTTATCCCTTGATCCCAAGAAAGAGGGAATTTTAGACAAACCCATTTGCCTCTCATCTTTTCATCCCAGTAAGACATTTTAGCATTCTTGATGTTTGAGTTTAGGAATATATTATTAATAAATTCAATAATGGCTCTTCTATCTTCTTCTTTAGATGCTCTACTGACATGAACTTGTCCTAAAAAATATATGTATTTCCGTCCTTCCATAGTTCCTATAGAACTATGGAAGAAGACAAGATCCATCAACAATAATAGATACTATAAAATCTAAGAAGAGGCCAGGAGGTTAGCATTTCCTTAATATATTTAGGAAAAGCTAGTTAAAAACCTAAGTGAGACTGTAACCACTGCCAACAAGAAGAATATTAGGGACAGTAAAGGAAGATGTCATTTATAGATTATTCCTTCTTTTCACATAGAGGACATCTACTAGGACCAGAAATACAAAAAATTCTTCAATATTTCTACAGTAAGAGCCTTTTGATGTAGGACAATCCAAGTAAAAAAGCTAGCTTTGGGGAGGCAAATTTTGTCCAAACATATATGTAGAGGAAAAGAAGACTTGGGAAACTTTTTCAAGGATTCAAAGTGTTGATACCTTTTTTTCAGCTATACTCACCATCCTTGCTCCCATCCCAAATTAAAACATCATTCCTTTGTTGAAAGAGATATTTATTAAACTAAGGATAGCTTGAAGAACATATCTCTCTTCCATTTGGATATCTTCTGCCCTAAGGTCCCTATTTCCCAACTTAGCCCATTATCTCCAAAAATAACATAGTCTTTGATCCTAGAGCCCCACTTTGTTTCTAAGATGGACTTGATAATTTTAAGGGAGAGATCTCTATCAAGAGGCACGTATTGCCCCAAATAATTTCTCTAGAATAGAGTTGACCTACCATCCCCTAAATTCTATGAAAGCTTATTCTGTATAATATTCATGCATTTCAAAAGAAAGCTCCAAAATTCTAATCCCTTCAATGGATTTGTTCTTTAAAGAGATTGATAGGATTGGGGGTAGATAAATACTTATGAGAAAGGATTCTGATCAACTTAAGATTGGGAAAGAAAACCATTCTCCATAAGAACCTTTCTCTCAAATCCATCGCCTGGTGCTTGATATTCTTGATACTAGCTCCACCCAAACTCTTTGATATGCATACTTGATCCCACACTATAAGAGGAGAACTTTCTATTATCTAAATTCCCTTACCAAAAGAAAGTCCTAAGGTGACCATAAATGTCAAATAGTTTTCTCTTTGGGAGATTCATGCAAGAGAGTTGGTAAATGAGGAGGGCAGACAATACAAAATAAACCATAGTTTTCATGCTTGCTGAAGACAACCATTTCCCCTCCCATCCACACATTTTCTTTTTAAGTTTCTCTGTCAAGTGCTCCCAGAACCGTGATCTATTCCTACTTGAATGAAGAAGAAAACCTAAATATCTACACATTAGATTACCAATATTAAAATTAAGAATAAGGAAGATTATTCCTTCTAAATTGGGTGAAGAGTTAAAGAAACAAATATCAGATTTCTCTCTATTAATTTCTTGACCCGAAGCTTTGGAGTAATTAGAGAGGATCACTTTCAAGGTTGCAACCTCTCCTATTAAATATTTCCCAAATAACATTGTGTCATCCACAAAGTGTAGGTGAATTGATGGTTCCTCCCCGCTAGTTATAGGGATAACTCTGATGTCCCCTTTCTCTTAGGATTTAGAAATTGGCCTACCAAATGCATTTTCCATCAAAATAAAGAGGAAGGGAGAAATAGGTCTCTGTTGCCTCAATCCATGAGATGTGCCAAAAAATCCTACCGAGGCACTATTTATTAAGACAAACATCTTTGGAGTAGAAATACACTAAAAAATAAGGTTGGTGCATTGTTTACAGAATCCATAAGCCTCCAAACATTTACACAAGAAATGTCAGTCTACCCTGCCATATGCTTTCTTAATATGTAAATTAATGAGCATAAAAGGAGATTTATTATTCTGAATTGAATGTATTTCTTCTTGGGCTATTATAAAGCCATCATAAATTGATATACCCTAAACAAAACCTATCTATCCCTCACTAATGAGATCTAATAATAACCTTTGGAGTCTACAAGTTATATTTTTTGTGAATGGCTTATATAGAGTACTGCAAAGTGCTATAGGTCTAAAATTGCTAAAAGAGTTTGCATTGTCCTTTTGTGGAATAAGAGCTATAAATGTGTTGTTGACTTATCTTAGTAGTCTACCTAAGTTTTTGACTCCCTCTAAGGCCTTTGTAATGTATTCTCCAATAAAATCCCAAAATTTCTAGAAGAAGGTTGGGAAACCATTAGGACCAGAAGATTTATTTGTGTTCATCTATTTGAGAGTAGCTTCCACCTCCAATTTAGTGATCTTTTGTAACAAGAACTTGTTTTGTTCCTCTGATATCATTTTAGGTATATTTGCAAGAATATTTTGTTCATCTATTAGATTATAGCCAAGTCCATTGTTATAGATTTATTTGAAATAGGTAATGGCTTCCTAATTGATATCTATTGGAGAGCTTTTAAGATTCTTGTTGGTCTCAAATTGGTTTTGACAATTGAGTGTTAACACACTTAACCAATTTTCATATAAAAGTCGAGTTATGTGCTGAGCCAGAATTCTAATAGGTGCTGAGAGACTTCAAGTGTTGAGCATGATATAGGTGTTGAGTGATCTATATGTGTTGAGTCACAATTGATGTTGAGCAAGCCAGAATGCTACATGTGCTAAGCAAGACAAAATGCTACATGTGTCAAGCAAGCCGAAATCATGCATATGCCGAGCACCAGTAATCCAATATGTGTTGAGTAACACAAAATAAACATATGAGTTTGTGCCCTCACAAACTTACATGCAAACCATTTTTGGATGAATATCGAAGGATTTTAGAGATAAGTTAGAATCTTTTCTTTTACCTATGCAATCAGCATGTAGCCAATAAGAAAAGCGAAGATTGCATGCAACCAATAAGATAAATCCAAGGATTTGATTGATAAAAATTAGTTATTTGATTTATTTCAAACCCTAAGTCTTCAAAGCCTTTATAAGAAGGAAAAGACCCCTCAATATGAAGTTGCTAAGTAGATGAATAATTGAGGTAAGTGAATTGAAGAATAGGGCAAGCAACAGAGGTGTTAAAGACTTAGTGATTGGATTAGCATTGCATATTTAGTTGATTAGAATAGAGCAAGGGCATCGAACATATATCAAATCTCAAAGGATTAAGATTAAAGAGAGCAGATCAAGTACCTAAATTCAGCAATCAAGGATTGTAAGCTATCAGGTTTATTAATCTAATACTCTCTAGCAATTGTATTAGAAAGAAAATCCTATGTTGGTAGGTTTATTAATCTTTTACCTATGCAATCAGCATGTAGCCAATAAGAAAAGCGGAGATTGCATGCAACCAATAAGATAAATCCAAGGATTTGAGTGATAAAAATTAGTTCTTGGACTTATTTCAAACCCTAAGTCTTTGAAGCCTTTATAAGAAGGAAAAGACCCCTCAATATGAAGTTGCTAAGTAGATGAATAATTGAGGTAAGTGAATTGTAGAATAGGGCAAGCAATAGAGGTGTTAAAGACTTAGTAATTGGATTAGAATTGCATATTTAGTTGATCATAATAGAGCAAGGGCATCAAACATATATCAAATATCAGAGGATTAAGATCAAAGAGAGCAGATCAAGTGCGTAAATTCAGAAATCAAGGATTATAAGCTATCAGGTTTATTAATCTAATACTCTCTAGCAATTGTATTAGAAAGAAAATCCTATGTTGATAGGTTAGCTTAATAGCTAGTTTGTAGAACCTTTGACAAGATGATAAAACCCTTTAATAGGGTAACACTTCATGTAAAGTTTTTTTGAATCATTTAAATAGGTCACTATTAATATAGTGTAAAGCCTTTAATAGGGAAAACCATCAGAAGTGGTCAAACATTATTGTTGCAGTGATATTTTGTGGGTATCATCCCCACCCTAGTTTTACCTTCTCATTTTGGAGGGTTTCTAGGTTACCAAATTTGGTGTTATGTTTTTACTTTATGCTTAACTAATATGTTTACATGCATGCAATGTATTTTTAGTTAAATTTTTTTAAGGTTAAAGTGTGATACTTCTGATTCACCTCCTCCCTCAGAAGTATTCTTCCCATTTGATTATTCCAACAATTGGTATCAAAGTTGAGTTCTCATAAGAAAGAGCCTTACAACTTGGAGAAAAGATCTAGAAATGGAAGTCTACAAACTTAGGTAGATCATAGAGAATTAGGCAATTGACATACAACTTGCTTTACATGCTTTGGAAGAAGCTAGAGGAGAACTGAGAAAATCCTTAAAGAGAAGAAAAGAAATTGCCATAGCTGAGAATGACACACAGTACAAGGAGATTGACACCTCAAATTTGTTTTCAAATGGAGATTCCAAAGAGTTTGATGCAGCAATAGTAGACCTAATGGAGAAAAATAAAACTCAAGCAGAAGAAATTAGAATACTCAACCTTGAACAAGAATCACAAGCCATGATGCTTTGTGAAGTAACTGAACAAAAGAAAATAGCCATTGAAGAAAAAGCCATGATAGAAGATGACAAGAGAAATCTTACCAATAGACTGGAGGAAAAGACAATTGATTTTGAAAGAATCTCAAACATTCAGTTAGACACCCTAAGCTAGATGATGAATGCACATCATGAGCTAAATATGAAAGACATTGAGATCTCTACACTGAAGATGTAGAATGAACAATTGCAAAATGACCTAAAAAGAGAGAAGGAAGTTGTAGAAATCTTCAACAAACCTAATGAGGCAATCAAGTACTTTTATCAGCTAATGAAATCACCAAGGGCTAGTAATGATACTTCAGGACTTGGTTACACCAGCACTGAACAAGGAGAATCATCCAAGACTATGGAAGAAAGGATTAATAAAGGTAAGAACACTAAACCTACTTGTCATTTCTATGGTAAAAAGGGAAACATTGATAATGTATGTAGGAGTAAGAAGACCAATCAATAGGACAAACCCAAGAATGAGGATCACTATGACAAATACAATAAGCAAGGACACCAAGCACATAACTGCAAGACTAGGACTATCAAAACACCAAGATTTGATGGTCACTGCTACAACTGCAAGAAGTATGGTCATAGAGCATTTGAGTGTAGATCAAAGCCTATGTGGACATTAAATCAGGCAACAAGAGAAGGTAACCATGGTCATCACTACAATTGGGACTATAACACCAAGTATAGCTATCACTATTGTTAGGAATATGGACACATTCCTAAAAATTGCATAAGGAAACATTTTAGAGGGAACTACAATAGATGATTTAGCCAAACCGCATGTTTTAGTTGCTTGAAGACTGGTCATATCAGTACAAAATTGCCCAACAAAGTCAAAGGCACTCAAGTCGGAATTCAACAAAGGAAAAGAGAAGGTGGATATAGAACATGTCAAAGGACAAATGAACAAGACATGGAAGAAGAAAGATGAGGTTAGCACATTAAATGAAGGGATCACTTCACCTAACAGGTCAAGTGATCACACCTCATCCAACTAAGTATGGATAGGTGTATGGGATTGATATACAAAGCTACATCATACATCATTCCCAAGACAAACAACCACTGTAAAAAAGAAAACAACATGAGAAAAGATGCAAAGTTAAAACTTAAAATTTCTACAAGTGTTGTCAAGTTGTCCTTAGATGTCAAGTAAATGTCAGTGCATGCTAAGTGGTCAGTTGCGACCAAGTTGATAGTTGATGCTGAGTTAGGGAATTTCAATGGAAGTTGAGTGAAGAAGAAATCTAGTTGGAGCCAAGTGATGGAAAACCAATGGAATCCTCGATTTATGTTGAAATCTTCAAGAGCTGAGTGTACAACTATATATGCACTAAGCTTTTAATGCTAGGTTTTGAAAGAGTATAAGGTCAAATTTTTTATCATTTCTTGTCAGTCGAATGCAAAGCAAGAATAAGAGAGTGCAAAAGTGATTGATGAATAGCATTAAAGCTTTTGCATAGAATTTGACAAGATCAAGCACCATTTTCATCAATCTAAGGTATTATTCAAGTGCCAAGTTGCACAGTTATAAATTTTTATATCTTTTGAAACCCTAGATTTACAAAATGACATCCAATTCTAAAAACCCTAAGGAAAAGGAAGGTTTCAAGGTTTAGTTAGTTAGCAACAAGGTTAAACAACCTAATTTTAGGCTAATTCCAAAGGTAGCCTATAAGAATGACCCTACTGATGCACTCTTCATTATTCTGCCCAAAGTCATGATGGTGCAGGATGTGAGGAAGTGTTACAATTGTAAGGTAGGAGTAATAGGAAACCTAGAGATTTTTCAAGCATATGATAAACAATGTGATAACAAAGTGTTGAAGGAAGAATTTCAAATAGTTGAGAAAAAGGGTTTAACCCATGCCCTAGTTTACCCCACAGTTTTTAAAACTGAGTGGATAAGAATTGTCCTAAGTAGAATACATAATGGATGTTTATGGCTAGAAGGAGGACCTATCAAGATAATAAAGAGAATCATACATAGGATTACAAGTTTTCCAACCCTAGATCAGTACAAGACCCTGAGAAGTGATTCCAAGGAAGCTATTGAAAAGAACACTGGGGCCAAATGGAACAAAAGGGGTATGACTATTGATACTATCATAGATCCCCTTCTAGATTTTGTAGTGAGAGTGATATCTCACAAGTTCTATCAATCAAGTAGATTGAATAGTGTTCCTTGCATTGCTATGGATGTGGCTTACAAACTTATCAAGAAGGACCATACATATGATCTAGTGAAATTGTTGTTACAGTAGATCATGGAGAATTTGGGAGCAATAAGAAGATCAAAAGGTGCTTAGTTTAAGTCTGGATCAGTCCTACTCTGCATATTTTTCTATGTTTTGGAATAATTTTCCTCTATTGGAAAAGTTAATTAGAAATCAAACAAGTTAGCTATTACTCAAATCAATGAGTACATTGAGCAAATGGGAGACAACTTTGAAGCTCAAATGACAAGTTACTTTGAGGATTTAAAGAAATCCATGAAACAAAGGCTTAGGATACCAATTTCCTTAGTGGATTAACACATCAATGATATTTTTTTTTTAGTTGATATTGATCACACTTATATCCAAGTACCAGTTCCAAGGGTTAGATGGCTAAGACCATTGGGATATGAGCTAGACATTGATGAAGCATCATCAACAATCACATCATTGCTTGTAGAGGAAATTGATAAGACCAACCAACCTTTTGGAATATATGATGTTGTGAAATCTGAAGTTGAAATGGAGTTAAAGACAACCTCTATGTTAAAAAGGAAGGATAAACTGGTGAGGAAATTGAAGAAGAAATTGAAGGGGCTACTGAAGAGGAAGAAGAAGAAGATGAGCAAGGGCAAGGCCCATTGTACATTACAGAAGGCTTAGGTGAGGATAAAGAAAACAAAGAAGGTGTAGAGGGAGTAGAAGCTGAGGAAGCACTAGCTCAAGCTGAGCCCAAGAAAAGAAAGGCCAAATCTCAGCCTACAACCCAGCCCAAAGCAAAGAAGGTTGCAAAGGCAACCCAAGCCAAGACAACACTAGTGACAAGAGCCACCACAAGGGCCTTAACTCAAAAGGAAAAGGAACAAGTCAAAGAGAAGAAGAAGGCTATTGAGTAGACTGGTGCAGTGCAGAAGAAACCAAGGAGGAAATATGTTGTACAACCAGAATCTGATGATTAGGAAAGAATAGAATCAATAGACATCAACCAATTTAGAGTGGTTAGCCATGTTCCAAAGTCCAATATTGATAAAATCTATAATAATGTTAGAAAGAATGCAGATTTTTCTGAATTAAAAAGTATTGATTTCAATAAATTAAGTAGAGAGGATTAGAATAAGGTAGAAGAATCAATATATTCCATGATGGCTAAATTCAAGAATACTCCTCTTGAATTGGACAATACAGTGCCTAAGAATTTTTATGAAATTATTGAAAATAAGTGGATTATCATTTGAAAATGAAAAAGGAAATAAGAGAATACATATTGGCACAAGTTATGCTAGAATTGACTAGAGGTCAAATTTCTAAGACGAATAAGAAACATGGGGGCAAGTTTGAACCAAAATATAGAGCCTTCTACATTTTGCAAAACAAAATTGAAGAAGTTGTAAATAAATCCACAAGATTGTGGAAGTCAATATATAACTTGACTACTAAAAAGGATGGAGAGGAAGAGGGACAAAACACTGAAGAAGATGATAATGCAAATAAGGCAGAGGCTAGTGAGAAGGAGAAGGTAGAGAAACAAAATGAGGAAAAGGAAATAGAAAAAGGAGAAGAAGAGAAGAAAGAAGAAGAGAATAAAGAGGAAGAAGAAAAGGAAAAAGGAGAAGAGGAGACACAAAAAGGAGATGAAATGGAAATAGCTAATCAACAGTAGCAGCAAGAAGAATAGACTATGCAAGACACACAATTGCCACCTCCTAGCCCTCCACATGTCATCACCATATCTGCAGATACCATAACTATGAAAGATGTTCCTAACAAATCTTGTTAGATCATCAATCCACTGACTGTAGAGAATCTCAAAAATATCCTTGACCAATCCACTCAACAAGCTAAGTTATTTACAAATCTAGTAGTGGTCAGTGTGGATGAGTTGCAAAAGGCAGTAGCTGACTCAATTAGAGATAAGGTGAATCTACAAGAATCACCTTCTCTCATCTTTACAACTACTAGTGCTCAACTTCTAATTCTTTCATTACCATTCCCAATAGTTGACACATTAGGAACAATTGACACAATGCAGTAGAAGCCAACTACAGAAGAAGAAAAAGATACATCAACAAAGAAAATAGGATAGACTGATACATCTGATCCTACAGTACAAATTGAAGGTACACCCCAATTGATTGTGATTGATCTAGGGAGATCAGATGAAGATAAGGACACACCAAAGGAAGAGGAGTAGGCCACCATACAGACATTGGTTAACCTACCAACTACTAGCACTCCTACACAAGTCCTTCAGAAGTTGAGCACTGATGCAATGCCATTGCAAATTTCTACACAATGCTTGAGCTCTACTAAGGTTGCAAGGGTACTCCACTATGGAGACCCTACATTTGATGAAGAAATAGAGATACCAAAATTTGATTATGCAACCATGAGCCTTGAATAGATAAGCATCATGCAGGAAGCATTAGAAAGGAAAAAAAATTAGGAGATACTCAGGAAAGAGTATAAATAGAAGCAAGCATTACATGAAATTAAGGACATCTTTTTGGATGCCTTTAGCTTGCAAACACCTGATGAAACCAAGACAATATTGGAAAAATTGTCAGATATTATAGAATAGGTGACAAATGAAGACCAAGAAACAAATGTAATACTCATGAAATGGTCTTAGAAGAAATTCCAAGGAAAATTCAATGAGAAAATATCAAGTGATATAACACTTTCACAAGTTGAATTGGCAAAGAATATTGAAAAGATAAAGACTATACATGAGAATGTATTCTCATTGTACAAAAAGTTGTGTGACTTCTCATATTTCACACAAGAGATAAGCCAAAGGATACCGAGCTTGGAGAGAAATCTAAAGATTTCTAGCATGCAACTACCAAAAGATCCAGGTCAAAGTGAGAAGCATTTTGCTCAAACACTTCACACACAAAAAGAATTAGCTGCACTAATAGGAGAAGAGGTAAATATCAAGGCCAAATTGATGTAGATACAATCTTTCACTACCCCACATCTAGAAGTACTCCATAAAGAACAAGCCTATGTAGAGATTGTTCTAAAGAAATATCATAATATTTCCACTTTAGATGGACTTGTTCATCTTGTAGCAAAGACTTCCATCCAACATAAATCATTGGAAATTTCTTTGGAGAATTTGGATTCAGCTCTCAAGATGATTATGGAGGTAAGTAGTACATTTTTTGCAAAATATGGTCTTAACCCTTAGTACCCTTTGACATCAATGCCAAAAAGGGGGAGAAACAATAACAAAGGTAAAGACATAATGTGTAAATAGAAAGGGAGAGATATAATGTTTTGGGGGAGTTGTAAATAAGAATGGAAGGTAGTATAGAAAGCAAAAATAGGGAAAAGGCAAGGAGTATCAGACACATCAGCATGAGACAAATTCAACACAAGAATTTTGGTTACAAGAATGGAAATTGCACATCAACTTAGGGGGAGTTATAAGATTTTTGAGGTATATTGTTCTTCACAAAATTTTGAACAAGTTTCTAAAATTTTGTACACATGTTGAACAAGAGTAAATGATGCACTCATAAGATCAATTATAATGCTTAGTTAAGTTTTTTTGACACTCATGTCAAAGGGGGAGATTGTTGGTCTCAGATTGGTTTTGACAATTGAGTGTCAATATTTTCATATAAAAGTCGAGTACACTACATATGCCGAGCCATAGTATGTGCCAAACCAGAATTCTGATAGGTGTCGAGTGACTTCAGGTGCCAAGCATGATACAAGTGTTGAGTGACCTCAGGTGTTGAGTGATCTATATGTGTCGAGTCACAATTGATGTTGAGCAAGCCAAAATTCTACATGTGTCGAGCAAGCCAGAATGCTACATGTGTCGAGCAAGCCAGAATCATACATGTGTCGAGCACTAGTAATCCAGTATGTGTCGAGTAACATAGAATCAACATATGAGTTTGTGCCCTCACAAACTTAGATGCAAACCATTTTTGGATGAATCTCAAAAGATTTTAGAGATAAGTTCAAATATTTTCTTTTACCTATACAATTAGCATGCAACCAATAAGAAAAATGGAGATTGCATGCAACCAATACGATAAATCCAAGGATTTGAGCAAGAAAAATTACTTCATGGATTCATTTCAAACCCCAAGTCTTCGAAGCCTTTATAAGAAGGAAAAGACCCCTGAATTTGAAGTTGTTGAGTAGATGAACAATTGAGGTAAGTGAATTGTAGAATAGGGCAAACAATAGAGGTGTTAAAGACTTAGTGATTGGATCAACATTGCATGAGAATAGAACAAGGGCATCGAATAGATATCATATCTCAGAGGATCAAGATCAAAGAGAGAAAATCAAGTGCCTGAATTTAGCAATTAAGGATTTTAAGTTATCAAGTATATTAATCTAATACTCTCTAGCAATTGTGTTAGAAATAAAATCTTATCTTGAGAGGTTAGCTTAATAGCTAGGTTGTAGAACCTTTGACAAGGTGATAAAATCCTTTAATAGGGTAACACTTCATGTAAAGTGTTTGTAAATTCTTTAAATAGGTCACTATTGATAAAATGTAAAGCCTTTAATACGGTAGGCTTTTTACAGGGAAGACCATCAAAAGTGGTCAAACATTATTGTTGTAGTGATATTTTTTGGATATCATCCCCACCCTAGTTTTACATTCTCATTTTGAAGGGTTTCTGGGTTACCAAATTTGGTGTTATGTGTTTTGATGCATGTGTTTACTTTTTGCTTAACTGATATGTATACATGTATGCAATTTTTAGTTAAAATTTTTTAAGGTTAAAGTGTTATACTTCTGATTCACACCCGCCCCCCCCAGATGTATTCTTACCATTTGATTATTCCAACAATTCTTGCCCACCCCTTTTATGGAAGTAATTCTATTACTGGCTCTCCTCTATTTAAAACTTTTGTGGAAAAATTTAGTATTATTATCCCTTGCTTCTAACCATATCTCCCTTGATTTTTGTCTCCAAAAAAACTCCTCCTTAGTCAAAACTTCTTCATATTTTTGCATTGATCTCTTTTCTTTAAGGAATTGAGTTTCTCCCATTCCTTTCTCTATCCCTTCCTTATTTAAAGAAGTCATTTTTCTTCCAAGGTTAGTTTATCTTCAAAGATATTAGCAAAAAAAATAAATTCCATTAATTTTACTTTCTTTTGATTATATTTAGTTTACTTACTACCTAATACATATTAGCACCTAAAATATTAGTTTCCCTCTACCACTGTCTTATAAGATTAATGCAATTTTCATTTTTGAGCCACATTTGTTCAAATTTGAAAGGGAAATTACTAGGTCATTTATCTTCCAAATGCTAAGCTCAACAGGGTAATGATCTGACCCTAAAATAGGTTTGACTTTAGTTTGGAATGACATTGCTACTATTGAAAGATCCCCACAACATAGAAACCTATCTAATCTCTCAAAAATAGTACTAAAACCTTTTCTCCTATTATTCCAATTAAAGGTATTTTTTGACCAAGATAGTTCCAATAGACCTAGCCTATTAACCCAATCAAAGAACTCTTTTGATGAAACTAAGAGAGTACTGCTACCTCCTCTCTTCTCTAAAGATTGTAGAATATGATTGAAATCTCCTCCTAAAATGGTAGACCATACCTTTCTAATAATATCCTATCTTCCAATTCCTTCCAAAGCCTAGATTTGTCCCCATTATAGATTGTACCATAAACATTAAAAAGCCTATAGCAAAAATCAGATTTGATGCATTTCATAATTCCAATCATCCAATTCTTATGAACATCTAAAGATGATTTTTTCAAATATTCCCTGGGTCCCAGATTATGGCTAATCCCCCAGAAGCCCCTTTCACCGAGGAGTCCTTAATTTCCCTCTAGCCTAGGGATTTTCTAAACTTACCCATTTTCTCACTATTAAGTTTCATTTCCTGAAGTATTATATCTACTTTAGTGTTTGAAATAAAAAAACTTTAGAAGCCATTTTAGGAGCATTTAGGCTCCTAACATCCATGTTATTAAATTCATGATGCCTTAGGAAGGACCTTCCCCTTCCCAACATTAAGAATATCGATTAGTTTAACCTGCCCTTTAGCAGTCCCATATTCTAGCACAACTCCTGAAGAGACTTTTGTCCTCGTTTCTTCAAAATTTTGGTGCAAGGTTTCCCTTCCCTACTAGGCTAAGCCAAAGGATTCTTCTAACTCCTTTCTTGATTCTACTAGCTTTAATTGATTGGTTTTGTTGTTATCCAACCCTATATCTATTTCTATGTTATCTATATCCCTAATTTTTGAAATCAAAATCGATTTTTACAATTTGAGATCATCCTCATCACATATCTCATCTATAAATTTGTTCATGACATCCTCAATCACCATTTTGTTTAAGGCTACTATTAAGGTCTTTATCTATGTTTCCTTTCTTTCTAAAGTCTCCTAAATATTTTCTTCCTTGGCTCGAGGTATTTTTGCTTACCCTAAAACTTGATCTACCAACTTTTTGGGGGGTTGAGACATTTGAGGACTTGTTTTCCTTCTCATGATTCGGAATAACTATAGTTGATTTCATATGGGAAGTATAATTACCTTCTTTTGTTTCTTCTGCTATATTCCTTTGATTAATTGAGAAACCACCCCCTCATTTAAGTTTATTTGAATATTCTCTATCATTTCCTAATCATTCTATACATTAAACTTAGATGTCTATTGGTCTTGGTTGACTCTAAAGAGTTCCCCCAGTTAACTCTAAAGAGGTCTCTTGCAAGGACATGCTTAATCAAAATGGCTTTATCTTCTATTTTCAAATCTAAGGTTTTAAATTCTAACATATTAAAAACCATTCTTACTAAGATAATTGGACTTGAAACAACCAAATCTAAATCTACCACTCCTACAAATGTACCTGGTTTAGATCCTATAAGTTTAACTACATCAAACACAAAGAATTTAATTGGAAGATTTGGCAACAAAACAACTTTTTTAAGGAGACATTTTTGGATTAAAAAGGGCTTTAACCATTAAGAGATTTAACCATATAACCATAATACAATAAAGTGTTTCCATACAAAATTTCCTCTTTCAAATCTACACTATCACAAGCTAAATAAAGAAATTTGTTTTTTATTACCGCAATATTTGCATGCTTATCTAGGAGATTTTTAAGCCATTCTGATATGTGTATGACTTCCTCCCTAGGACCTATCCATTAAGAAAATAGACCCTATTCCAAGCATCTTCTCTAGGCATAAAATAGATCATTTTTTATGCACAACTTCCAAGCTTTAATAGGGTGGATGTTCGGTTGCTTGTAGAATTTATTCATGATATATTTTACCATATTCATATAAAACTCCCAATTCTTATTTGGGAGTCATTTCTGATTGATCTGCCTTCCCTGATCTTGCTTCTGATTAATTCACATCCATTGGTTCACCACTAATTTGTCTATAGATATTAATTCATATTTGTTGATTGATTCATATTCGCTACTTAGATTAATGTCTTGATGATACTTGAATTTATGATATTAATCATATCATTATGATACTTGACATGCAAATTGATTCCTACTAATTATCAAGACTTTGGATCATGTTTGACCTAGATTATAATTGCCTATAGATCACACATTATCTAGAGATGACATTTGTCTTTGGAATGGAAGCCTTCAATTCGTAGATAGAAAATGATAATTGAAGCTAGCTGAGCTTTTATTGATAGATAAAATGAATATTCCTAATCCTGACTACTTAGTTCTTTTCATCGCTCTAATAATGTATTTTTTTTCAGTTTTTCTTGCCTATTCTCTTTAGTGTTATCCAAATTATTTGAATTTTCTTGTTGCAGATCAAAAACTATTAAAATCTTAACTGTCCTTGATGAGTCAAATCCCAAAGAGTCTATAATACAAATTCATTGTACCCAATATTGTGTTCCTCACTAATGTCTCGCACGGTGTATATATGAGCACAATAAACTATTTTTCTAGAAATTAAAATATTCTTTCATATTTTATTGTCATTATGAAACCTTCCTAATTTAAAATTAAATTCTCCCAAGCATTGATCCCATAGCAATTATTGTCTGATTTGCGTAAGTTTAAAACTTTCTACCAATCAAATAAAATTCATTGCTATTCACTTATGAAAAATCTTCCCTTTCACTTCTTATTTTTGCTTCTTCATTAATCTTTTTCTATTAGGATGGGCTTTAATAATATCTTTTGGAATTTTATAATCTTGTGTCAAGAAAGTAAATTTTGGAATTGTATTCATGTCTTGTGTCTTATTCATTCAATTATGTGCGTCTTGTTTATACTACCTTTTAAAAGACATTTACTACATCAAGACATTTGATATAGTTTACAAATACTGAGTGTCATATTTGGATGAAATAGTTATTGTGGGGTGGATAGGCCCAACCTAATACCAATCAGCTAATAATTAAAGAAAGTGAACATCTGATTCAATAGTGGATACAGTGGCACATAAGCAGATGGAGCTCTAATTCCCACCCATGTTACAAGCTTGAAGAAAGAAACAGGTAGGAATCTCATCCCCAACCCAACCCAAGAATGCTAGGGCCTACTTTAAGAAAGAAAAGGTAGGAATCCCATCCCCAACCCAAGCTTGAAGAAAGAATAGGCAGGAATCCCATCCCCAACCCAAGCTAGGAAATAATATATTATAGGGAAATAATCACCATAAGTTGTTAAGGGGAGCTCCAATAAATTCTTGGGGGGAACAAAGAATAAATGGGGTTCAATAGGAATCAATCCCTATGTGTGTGCTTGGGCTTTACACCTATATTTTTCTTTATAGTGTTCGGTAGAAAGGTAGGATCACTATGCTCCTACTGGAATTCCATTCTATTTTATTGGGCACCAACCGAGCATCTCACCCCACACATGGGCGCTAGCTAGCTAGAATGGTAGGGGCCACCCCCACCCTACATACAACAACTATTCCACATATAGAATGGTAGGGCTAGCAGGTTGATAAATGTTGTGAGGTTGGCCCACCCTACTCTTTTATGGTAGTTTCCCTACTTTCATCTGCACCACCTCGTGTGCATTCAGGTGACCCAACTATTATTAATCCAACCCTACCCTATATTATAATGGGCCTTATATTAAATGGGGGGAATGGGCCACCCCACTATTCTAAGGCTAAGGGTGGACCCCTACCGTCCTATAGGTAGCCTATAAAATGGTAAGGTGGCCCTACTATTTTATGGAACTTTGGCAAAGGGGGTGGGGTGTTCAGATGGTTAGCTGCTTCCACTCTTGTTGTCCCATGGGGCTACTATACAATCTATCGATGTGCACTCCCCCTCTACCTATTACACCTGGGGGGACCAAGCACATATCCCAATGTGGAGACTGCACATACTACCCTCAAGTTCTCACATTTCTTGGTCCTAGTATCCTACCTACTTAGCAAGAAACAACATGGAAAGCATGAGTAGAGACAAAGGTGTGAGCACAGGTGGGTTGCCAATGTGAATGCATGTAGATGTAGGCCCCCTTTCATCTATAGTAATTTTTTTGGAGATCGGTTGTAGGGATCGTTATGGTATTTCATTGATCTAGCACTGGACTTGGCTAGCCTTGCCTTTAATAGATAGGGCCCCACTCCTAACTTCTGACCTAGGTAGGTCTTTTCCTTCTGATGTAGCCTCACCCTGCTAGTTCATTGGGATATTCTAAATCAAAAGAGAAAGACCTAGACCTAATGGAAGAAGTTATGGGTAAGTGTGATTCAGTCTTTTCCTAAAGGAAGAGCTAGGGATGGGAGGGAATAAGAGGAAGGAGTTATTCCAAGGGCATGAGAGGCAGAGATAGAGCCAGTGGCATAGTCATAAGAAGTAGATCCAGTAGGTGGTTCAATTTAGTGGGGCAGATTAAGTTGTTAATGTTTCTGTCAACCTATCAATTATGACAATGAATGACAAATAATTCTTTCTCAGTCAGCAGATCGACGACTTCAATTCTACTCAACCTACAAAGATCAACCTTCTTTATATATAGATAATTTAGATCGATAGATCCATCGGTGGCCTGGGGGAGGTGGATCAATTCTATACATAACATGCCCTAAGAGAGTAGGGCCCTGACAATAATATACCTCAATTAGTTTTTATGGGGAGGGGGGGAGGGGGGCTCTGCAATAGTACAGGGTGACCAAGGCTCAATTCTATACGTCTACCTTATTGCCATTGTAGAGGGGCTCATAGAGCCATAGCCTAGCCTAGAATTTTATAGGCTAGGATAGGGGGGTTCACTTATAGTTGTTGTGAAACAAAGCATCCCCGCTCTTCACTAACTGAAACTTCATCCAATTATTATAGATAGTTGATTTGCCCTCAAATCTAGAAATGAAGGCTTTAGATCCTTGGGAAGATAAGCCAATATAGAGGTAGGAGTGGACTCTATGGAGTCCCTACTATCTATAGGGTGGTGCACCTTACCTTACCTTCCTGAAAGCATAAATCCCAATGCCCTAACTATTTCTATAGTAGGGCATCGAGGACTATAAAGAGTTGTCGAGCTGTTGCAAGTGTTGTCCAAACTATCCCCCCCATGAACACCCCCCACCCTCCTATATATAATTGGGGTAGGGATCCCCCTCCTTTACATAGTATAGTAGGGGACCACTACTATGGATAGGGGAGGAGTCAATGAAGAGTACTTCTATTAGCTCTGCAATCATATTGAATGTTGTACTATAAGGCCCCCCCAATCTAATGCCTATAGATAGTAAGGGGTGGCAATTCCTATGAAAAATTTGATATTCTCTACTAATGCCCTCTAGATTAGTATATAAGCTTCCAATAAATGGATAAGAAGCCCATCAATGGTCTCTGCTACTGAATATGTTTAATCCTAAATCCATGGATCACAAATTGTATCCCCCATGGTTGCCCCCATCGAGGTGGGAAGAGATAGTGACTCATTCCCCTATAGGGGGGTTCTCCAAAACTTGAGAGCTACCTACTACAGTTGTTGATGTAGAGTAGGGGCCCTTTGCATGCATCGAAACATCCTATTTAGTCATCTGATACACATTCTGGAGGAAGCGACAACCATAGAATTTTAGAGCTAGGTGGAAATGCCCACTATCGTATATGGCATTGGGCCCTAAATATGATGGTAAATAATGAAAAGGGTAATGGTTGATGCTTCTTTAGGTACTTATTTGGCACCCCCACCCTACTATTCTATGGGTAGAGGGGGAGGGGCCCTATAATTTTAGGTTAGCATGCCCTTTACTATTTTAGCATTGGGGCAGCCCCCCTCAGATTCAATTACTAGCCACTGCTAGTATAGTTTAGTTTTTTTTATGAAAGGAGTGGTTTCAAAACTCTATTATAGGCCACTAATGTCTCTTGAGATCTATGCACTCATAGGATCAATCCTAGTGGTCCTAGCCTACTATTTATAAGGGCTATATCCTAGAAGGCCATTATTTCAGTGGCATTGAAAAATGGGGATTCAATTGGATTATTTTCTCCCTAGGCTAACTATTCATAGGTTCCCTTAGCTTATAATAGTAGGGAAATTGATGGCTTTATCTTGATTATGGGGAAAATGTTGAACCTATAGCATTCCATATGAAGTTTTGCCAACCATTTAAATGTGAGTCAAGAAAGGGTGCTCTTCCTCAGCATGTGGTTGATATTATAGGACATAAAATGGTACTAACTTTGGCCAGCCTCATTCACATTATTGTTTAATCATGTTATTAGATTCAACATGAAATGCTTGGGAAAAATCAATGCTACTCCATATACAAGATTCATTGGCAGCTAGGTGGGCAAGCACCGAACTTGTCTCCCTAGAGATGACTGATCTTAGGGGCTTGATGTAACCAATGGAATGAGTATGAATTTGAATGCCATCATAGGCAGGGGAAGACTTATTTTTCTATCTGACTCTTCCATTTTGATAGCTCAAAGCTATAACAAATATTTCCTTGCCTACCTAAAATAGTAGGGCATGAAGGTGAGGGGGGGCTAGGGCCTAATGGATCGACTACTTGTGTGTGTAGAATCATCATCATTTTGGGTCATGTTCTAGCCCCTCTTTTATTATTGTGCCCTTTATATGTGCTTTGGTAGCTAGGTGAGCACCAATAGCCCCTACAGGCATTTGTACCAGTGGATGATTCAGTTTACCCCTTTAATCTTGTTGATTCTGCCTACCATTCTATAGGGGAAGCCAATGGTTCTGTTGATTCCATTGCCCTATAAGGTAGTTGCCCATAGATAAGTAAGGGCACCACCTACACCTCAATATCCATCACCTCCATATGAATTATCTAGAATAATTGTTTAGTAGAGATCGTGCATAACCAATAGCACCAACATAAGTAGCAAGGATGGGTGCACTAGTGGATCTAGCTTGAGAATGCTATGTTGGTTTTGCTGCTAGATCTAGAGCATTCTTCATATAGTATGAAACCATTAGCATTCTTCATGCTCATTGAATGAAGAATCTATGACTCAGATAGGGAGACTCACCCTACTATACTAAAGGGCACTTGGTCTAGGATCAACCATAAGACCTACTATCCCCACCCTTCTTCTCTACCTTGTTTGAGCTGCCTAAGATTTGATGGGTAAAGCATAAAACATTGAGACCATATTGGTTAACCAGATTAACCTATTGGTACCTAGACACAAATATGACTAGGGAACCCTTTCTCGCCTATGATCCTAGCTTTAGCCTTATAATTCTATGGTAAGCCATTGGGAAAGCAAAGGGGAGCATCTTGGAAGGAGCTGGACATATGAGCTACAGGGGCTAAGATAAAAAACAATGTATCCTAAGTTTTTATTCATTCATCCAATCAAGAAGTCACCTATCCAGTAAGCTATCTACCATTACATTGCTATGAAAGTGAAGCTAAGCTAGGTTTAGCTCCATCAAGTACACCCAACCTAAATAAATCAATGCCAAGCTCGAGAGGCTGAGGAAAGCAAGCAAGAGCTAACCTATCAACCTGCTAGAACATTTCAACTTGGTCTCCATTAGATGGGTCAAGCCAACCATGGGATGAGAAGAGAGTTGAACCCAGCCTACATTACTAAAGCCAACCAACCCAACCTACACTACTAGATCTAACCAACCCAATCCACTAACTCTATCATATACAAACCCACTAGGCACTAGATGTGGGTATAGTCTAGCAGGCAGATGGATAGCTATATTGGATGGCAGTGAGGGATGGGTCAACAAAGTTAGCAATCCTCTAATTTTCCCAACTAGTATACTTCAATCTCTAGCTCTCCTCCTTGGTCCATACCTTGGAAGACCTCCTAAGGAGGGGTATGGATTAGGCCAAGCACTTAAACCAACTTTCTCACCCATTGTGTGAGTGGCATCCACTACCCACTGTAATATCTTTCTATTGTTGCTACAAACCATAATAATAGTAACTATATATCATAGGGTTCCCAACTTGAGAACAATCATAGCAACAATAGGGTTATGTCTCTCTCTTGGTGGAACTAGAATTTCTTGCAACTATTTATCTCCTAGGTTATCTGGTTGTTGCATCATCTTTGGGTGTCATCGGTGGTGGGTACTATAACTAGAATGAGAAGATTTCCAATCAGTATGCCTTACCCCTTAAAATAGTAGGGTTATCCATACCCTATTATTACTTCACTAACATGCATTTGTGGATGCAAACTCCACATCCTAACTATTTAGTGCGGGGGACCTAACGTATATAGATTAACTTGTTGAGGCCATAGAAACCCTGCATGATTTACCTTACATTACCTAATCACATATTCAGATCCAAAGCTCGTACTAGTTTTAGATACTATAGTCATAGATTGAGACAAATAATCCCATTAAAATATAGAGATAGGGCACTGATTGAAGATCCATATTATGCAAATCTCATAGCAACATATGAGCTAGATTGAGTGCCAAAGTCCATTGTTTCAATTTTGAATCCAATTTTAGTTGCCTATTCTTTATAAGGGCCACAAATTGAGACCCCCCCTTAAGATAGTAGGTCCCCCTTAAAGTAGTAGGGTTTCTTATCCCTATCAACTAGAAAGGGATAGGAAACCAAACCTACTATTTTAAGATGGCCTTAGCTACCAAGGGCAAACTCACTCACCAATCCCCCCTCCTACCATTGGAGATTTTACAATCATATTTATTAGGTAGCCCCCTTAAATCCCCGTCAGAGTAGAGGACCCCTTGAAGAATTGTTTTCTTCTTTGTTTGTTGCCTGGCCCTACCTTCTATAATTTCAATAACCCCTATCCATAGTAGGGCATTTCAGATGCTCCCTGGCAAGGCATGTTACATATATAGGGTTTCAACCTTCGGTTGTGATGATAAGTGGTTGGGGAACAATCAGATTATTTATTGGGGAACTGGCATGCCTGTATATAGTAAGGGTGTTCAAAGGTTGGGGACAAGGCATGTTATGTATAGAACCCCAACCATACTTTGTTTCTCACTAATTTGGGACCCCTACCTTTCTTGATTCATCTATATGTAACATGGGTGGGTAAGGGTCACGCACTGCCAATGCCCCTACTATTCAAAGGCCATGACTTGAATGCCCTATCCCCACCCTTGGACTATTTAGAAGGGAAAAGGGTAAATGGTAAAGGGAAGGTTACACGTGGGTGGGAACTATAGGCATGCAAGGAGGTTCTCTACTTAATTGGGTATCTAGATTAACCTTACCTTACCTTACCTTACCTTATAATAGTAGGGGTAGGGGCCCCTTCTAGATTATTGGGTGAGGCCACTTCTAGATTATTGTAGGGGCCTACCTAGCCCTTTATTATTGTAGCCTATAGAAATAATGGGGGCATATTATTGCCCATAAAAAATTAGAGGCCAATCTTTTGGGAAAAGGGTTGCTGCCGGAGATTGATGGATGTTTGCCACTTGGTTGGCTAGACCTCGACCGAGGGATGGATACCTACATCTTCTAGTAGTATTAATGAATGGGGTGGAGAGGAGAGGATTAGAGGCCCTATAATTCTAATGGGGCTGATGTCTATTTCCCTCATATATGTAGATGCTCAGAGTTAGCTTGATTGGATCTCTACATGCAGAATATCTATAGTTTCTTGAGGGATGGAGGGAATTATGAATGTGCCCCCTACCATTCTATAGACCTGTAGGGTGGGTTGTGGGTCTATGGTGGAGGTCAAGAGGGATGAAAAGTAGAAATGGCCTATCCTATAATTGATCTACGTGCCATAGAATTATAGGGGAGTGCTTATCAAGTGATTGCCTATATGAGAAATTACAAGAATTTTCTCGTAGGAATTTGAAAAGATAATTGAAGGGGAATAAAAGGGAATATTTGGGTGCCTCTTTTTGATTCCTCCTAATAGATTTAATATATTTAAATTCTATTTTTTGATGATGTTAAAAGGAAACAAAAGACATTCACAAGGTTGGTGAGATAACTTATAGGTTTCTTTGGAAAGCCCTTAAGATGGGGTGTAGAAAATTAGCTTTCTGAGAAGAGAAGGAAGAGTTTAATAAGTATAATGGAGGAGTTTAAAGAAGATGTGAGAGTTATAGGATGAAGGGAAGAATAAAATTTGAAAATTTATTTAAAGTCATTAAGGTGTGAAGATATGAGGATTTGAAGACTTATAGGCATTAAGAGCCTAGAACTCTTCTAACTATTAAAATCACTAGACATTAAGTGGCTTATAAGGAGACAAATAGGTACTGGAGGTTAAAATCAATAGATGGGATAGATAGTGAACTGATAGTGAGTAGACTAGGAGGTATGGTTCCCCACTTAGCCCCTACCCTATCAAGGTAGGTGGAAAGTAACGAAGAGCTGGGGGTGCATTTATACGCTCAATCAGCTATGATTTCTTTCTGTATCCTTCATAAATGTAATTATTCTTGTAGGATTTTATAATAAAGATATGTTTTAGATGTGTTTTTTTGGGCATGATGATATGTCAATGTTGAAGAAATATGTATTTTCATAAGTCTTAGCATTAAGGAATTATGAGTGGTTATCACTTGGATTATATTCTTATGTGTTGCACTCATGACGAGTTTGTCATTGATGTCAATGTATATGTGTTTGAGTGCATTGATAGTATTTTTATACATTCTAGCGGTTGGGTTGGTTGACAAGTTTGGGATATGATAGGTTAAGCTTTTGGGTCTTATATTCATTCTTGGGAACATTTTTAGATGCTACATATGTATTTTTGTATGTGAATATGAAGGATTAGATGAGTTACAGTTGAAGTAGTAAAGACTGGCAACAGGCCAATGTCTAGAAAATAGGTTCTTGATATTTCAGTTCTATCTAATGAGTGAGATGGAATTAAGGTGAGCAATATTAGATTGTGGTTGAAGACATGCTTGTGATTCTATGTTCATTTTATCAAATTTGTTAAACATTATATTTTGGAGGTTTTTGATGTGTAACATGTGATATTTTTACTAGTAGTCAACTCTTATATTGAGATTTATTTTGGAAGTTGTAAAGATTGACGCAGTATGTGCAGATGTATTATAATATATTAATGAGGTCCTATGTAATTAATTTTACATTAGGGAAGATAAAATTCCAATTCAATTATTTTTTATTATAAAATATAAAGGAAAGATTGTTTCCTTGGTTTGTAAGTGTGCATTGTGTAGTATTGGGTAATTGTGATGTTGAGGATGTGAATTTGATCATAGCATAGAAGGGGATTATATTGATGTTTTTTTAATAACTTCAAAGAAACTATATAGGTAATTAAGTTGTAGGTTTTATTAGTTCACAACCTACATTTATTATCCTAAAGATCTATTTTGTATAATAGTGTTGAAGCAATTTGGATAGTGAGTTCAATTGTTTTCCTTGTTGCTCCTAACAAGGATAGAATCTTCTGATAGGGATTCAAAATCTCCTAATAGGTATTCAAATTATCCTAACATGGAATACATGTAATTATTTTATTTTATTTTAATCCTAATATATTCATATCCTTCCAGAAGGAACTTACTATTCATATTGCGGGTTCCATCCCCACCGAGGTTATCCCTCTAATTAAGGGTTTCTCGTGGTATTGATCACATTATTGGGTGTTTAAATTGGATTTAAGTTATACATGGAATACAATATATTCCCCCCACCCCTATAAATTTTATTTGTGTACTTTAATTTCTAACAATTGGTAGTAGAGCATCAGGTCCTTGATCAAGAAGCTTTACAACTTAAGGATACCCATGGAATTTAGGAAGAAAATCTTGAAGTTTGATGGAGAGAACTATGAAAACTCAATGGACAAGATGAGGACTCACTTTCTATGTACAAGGATAGATTACTCAATGTCTATAAAGACTCAAAAGACTATGGTGGAAGAAAAATAACTAACTCTTGAACTACTGAGTAGAAGGAGCAATTCATGTCCATAAGAACATGAGCATGCATTTTATGAAGGATATGAACATGCAAAGACATCTAGGTTAAAAAAATGGAAAACTATGCCTGAGGAAGCAAGAAAGTACGAAGATAAATCTATTAGAGCATTTTCACAAAGGATTATTAAGATTTTTGCAAGCTTCAAAGTTTGTAGAGTAACTATAATACAAGATGAGGCATGTTACAAAATTTTGAAATCACATACTCCTTCTAATGAGACTAAGGTATTACCTATTGATCAAATTATATGAGTTATGTCATATTTTAACAAAGAAACTTTGATTGAAAAGTTGCAAGCATATGAATAAAGATTGAAGTCTAGTTTATCTAGATTTTATATTTCTTTTAGAACTAGTTTGCATAAAGATAAAAGAGCACTAACCAAAGATGCAAGTGTAGTGTCTCTCCCATTCTGTTCATGTAAGTCATACTGATAAAATCTTGACACTCTTCCTTTTTGAATAATCATGTTAGTACCCCTAGGTGGTCAACACCCTTGGGGTGATTGGATTTATGCCATTGTATTAGTTGGATAGATTATGCATATGGCTGATTTATGAGATTATGATGTACTAGATAGGATCACTGAAGTTTTTTCTAGTGGTTACCTAGATTGATTTGGTATCATGATGTTGTTCCATGATTACCCTGAGATGTAAACAATGGTTGCACTATGTATTATTATCCTACTACACTTGACTTGGATCCTGTAGCACTAGTTAGTCATGTATTTGACCATGTTCACTTATGTGTTTTAAGTGACTTTTTATGTTGTTTAACAACTATTATTTAATTCTATTATTAAATGCTTAAATAATTAGAAATGAATTATCCATGTTGGATTCATTGGTTATAGTGCTATAGATAAGTACCTTGTGCATTTTAGTAATTTATGCAAAATGGGTTATTTAAATGATTATGTAAATGAAATTAATTAGATGCTTTAATTATGTGATTTTGCATATTGTTGCTTCGAATATTATTATTGTACATCTACACTTGATTGTGTTCATTTATTGTGCAGGGCTTATATCCCTCGTAGTGGCACATGGAGTTATTGATCAAACCTTTCATGTTGAGCTAATATTTTCCCTCTAAGGGAAATGTATCTTTATTATTATTTTAATCCTCCGATAATTGGTAAATCTGGATTCATAATGCATTATGTGATTAGACCCATGAGTGTGCATATGCATTTAGGATTTTGCAATGGTCATGGAAAAGATTAAATTAAATGTTGTTTAGTGGGTTGAAGGGGTTAATTACTTGATTTAATCTTTATTTTATTGCTAGCTAATTTTATGTAGTTGGATTCCAGTTCAATTAGAACCATACAATTTAATTTGGGTTAAGGGAGCAAATTAGATTATTTAATTGAAATAATCTAATTTATATGTCACTTTGCAAAAGTGCATATATTGGCTAAAACTGAGTTTATTCTCACTTCTCACTTTTGCTATTTTATGATTTTGGAGAAAATTCCTCCAAATCCTCTTGTGAGGAATCAGTTTTTTACTTGTTGTGGTAGTTTGGCTTGGCGGATTGTTGTAAGATTAGTCTTGTTGGGTTGTATCAGGATTTCTCTGCTATGTTGATGGTTTCATCCTATTTAACATCAACGTTATTTTATGGTGGTATTTCTCATTCTATCCTCTTGGCTGCAAGGTAGGGCTTTTGAGTTTTATTGGTTTTACCTTGTTTCAGCTTCTATTTCATGTTGCTAAATGTTAGGGAGTGGAGAATTAGTGTTGTCCTCCATTTTTAAGCATTCATATCACCCTATTGGATGGGGTGAGCATTTATATTTCATAGAAAATTAGAAATGCAAGTTTTGGCATTGTTATGCTGCCATTTTTTATGTGTTTGTTTGGAAGTCAAATTTTTATTTGATATTCCTTATTTTAAGACTATTTGATCAATGGGTTTTTTATTTTGCCAAATTCCAAGATGTTTTATTTTTGGATATTTTTGCATTGTCTCATTTTGCATGCCATCGTGGTGTTTCCCATTTCTTTGTTTGGCTTATTTAGAGATTTGAACTTGTAGCCCTTGTCTTAACGATGAGGATCGTGGAATCAGGATGGTTATAGGACATTCTGGGTTATTTTATTTCTCAATCTAAACTCTTATTTCTATAGTGGATTTTGTGGACTTGTGTCTTTTGCCAAATTTTCCAAATTAGGAATTCGAGCCTGTTTGGTGAATTTTATTGGACCCTTGATCTTGTGACCCTATTCTTGAATTGAGTTTCAGTTTCATTATTATCTGATAATTTTGAGTTTTGGGCTTTTTAGTTTTTCCTCAGTTGGCATGTTGCCCATATTTTGTTGGGGTTTTGGAATTATCTCCTTGGATGGTGGAAATGGATTGTATTCCATGTTTCCTTGTATGTTATGTTGTGATTTCATGTACACTAGGATTCATGTAGAATTCGTACTTCTAAATTTAGGTTAGTTAAGTGAGTTCATGATGTATGGTTTTGTTGCATATAGAGTTGTATAAGCCATTACCTATACTAGAGAAGTCATGGAAGGATGTCAATATGGATTTTGTTCTTGGATTATCAAGGACTTAGCATGGACATGATTCTATATTTGTGATAGTTGATAGAATTTCAAAAATGGCACATTTTATTCCTTGCAAGAAGACTAATGATGTTGTTCATGTAGCAAATTTATTTTTTAGAGAAGTGGTAAGACTACATGGTCTTCCAAAGAGTATAGTTTTAGATCGAGATACCAAATTTCTAGGGTATTTCTTATGCACATTATAGAAGAAATTGAAGATAAAGTTGAAGTTTAATTCATCACATCATTTATAGACTGATGGATAGATAGAAGTTGTGAATCATAGTTTGGGAAACTTGTTGAGATGTTTGGTTGGAGACAAGACAAAAGGATGGGATTTGATTTTACTACAAGAAGAATTTGTATATAATAATTTTGCGAATAAGAGTATGATTAAATCACCATTCTATATTGTATATGGGAGTAGTCCCAAAAATGCTTTTGAATTGTGGTAGTTGGATAAAGGAGAGATAAGTAGTGCTGAAGCAGAAGAATTTGTTGAACATTTGAAGAACATCCATGAGGAGGTGAGGAAACACATCATAGAAATGAATACATAGTATAAAGATAAGGTAGATGTGAAAAGGAGGTATAAGGAATTTTAGATTGGAGATGAAGTCATGGTTCATTTGAGAAAAGAGTGTTTTCTAGTGGGGACATATAATAAGTTAAAATTGAAGACATTTGGACCATGCAAGATAGTGAAACAACATGATTCTAGAAATGTTTATGAAGTGGAGTTGCCTATTGAATTAATATTTCACTGGTATTTAATATTTTAGATTTGACAAAGTATTATGGAGGTGATGGATATGAAGTTGCAAAAGTGCATTGGAGTATTCCAGCAGCTAGTTCGGCTATAAAGGAGATTGAGGAGATACTAGATAGTGGTGTTGGAAAAATTACAAGGAAAAAAACTTATGAGGAATACTTGGTCAAATGAAAAGGAAGGCCAGTAGATGATTCATCATGGCTAGCAAGGGAGGAGGTTCACCATCTTGGTTTTCCTCTAAACACCTAAGACATGATAGAGTCACTTCTTAAACTACCCTAGATGTCTAATGTAGGAGCATCATAGGTGTAAGAGCAATCTTGCATCACCCAAAAATATTTTATTTTCATTCTTTTCTATTTTGATAAGGACTAGTAGAAAGGGTGGGTACTATTTATGAGAACTTGCTATTTTTAGTAATTTTGTCATATGAGCTCAAAATGTTCTCATTTTCTACATGATGGTTCATTTTAGAGTTATAAGCCTACCATAAAAATCTCATTGCTCCATCTTAAGTATTAGAGAAGTTATTACATATTTTTGGTGAAAATATTTGCAGAAAAATCTTCAAGCTCACTATTGGAGGCCTTAGAGTGCCTATAAATCATGATCTGTTGTTTCAAAAAAGTGGTTATAATGGCCAATTAGAGCAACAGTTCATGAGTTATGGCCTTTCAAAGTTGGGCTACCTGAAATATCTAAAATAATTGTCAAAGATGTATTTGGTTAATTCTATATGTATTATTAAGGTCTGTCAGCCCTAGGTATTAAGTTTCAATGTCAAGAACCTTCTCAGACAGCATAAAATTGCCTATTTAAGAAAGGCCTAGACATTGTTTAAGATAGCTTTGGGTGGTAGTTCGCAGCTTAGTCTTGTAGATTACTATAATGAAGGCACCCATGTGGGTTAGCATTTTGTACTTATAAATTCTTTAATTCCACATTTGTGATGTAAATAAGAAGTCTATTTTTTTCTTGCATTTTTTGTTGTTTCTTTGTTTCTATTATAAGTTTATGGTTTTAAGGGGAGCACCCTTCAAAATAAATATACCTTGTTGAGTGTGTCACAATTGACTAGTAGTTCAGGTTGAAAAGTTAAGTTTGATAACAATAAAGCAAAGATCTATGACATTTATGGAAAACTAATTGGAAATGAAGATTAGACTAGAGGTAATCTATTTTATCTTGGCATGAATGATGCTACTTGTATTGTTGTAGAATTTGATGATGTGTGACTATAGACAAGAGGTTATGTCATGTTAACTTTGATAACTTAGTTAGTATCAGTAACATGAAAAGAGTCAGAGGTTTTCCAAAACTGAAGAAATGTGACAATGTGATTTGCAAACAATGTCAGTTAGGAAAGATGATAAAATCTAGTGCTAAAAGTAAGACTCACTTCTTAAAAGAAATTGTGGAATTAGTTCATATTGATTTGTGTGGACCAATTGATGTGCAAAGCTACAAAGGTAACAAGTATATTATCCTATTTTTTGATGATTATTCTAGGATGATGACATTTATGTTTTTGAAAAAAAAATATGATGCCTTTCAAATGTTTAACTAGTATCTAGAAAGAGTTGAAAAGGAGACTAGCAAAAGCTTGAAATGTCTGAGATCTAACAGACATGGAGATACATCAAATGAGTTTGAGATATTTTGTAATGATAGAGGAATCAAAAGACATACTTCTACAACTAGTACCCCTCCACAAAATGGGATTTTTGAAAGGAGAAATAAATATATAATGGATTGTGCTAGAACACTGATGATGAAGAAGAATGTTGCTTTGAAATACTTGAGAGAAATTGTAAGTAAATATTTCTATACCTTGAACTGAGTACAAGTCAAGAAAGGTACAAATTCCACACCTTTTGAACTATGGTAAGGATACTCACCCAATGTAAAATATTTTAAGGTATTTTGAAGCAAGTGTTACATTCTTAAGGAAATTAGGAATGGTAATCTTCATACTAAAAGTGAAGAGGTATATTCCTAGGCTATTCCACAAAAAGTAAATCTTATAAGTGTTTAAATACTAATACTAACAAAGTTATGGAAAGTACAAATGTAAAGTTTGATAAATATACAGAGGTACATGAAGCTAAACTTAAGAAGGAACCTGAAGAGTAAAAAACTTTCATATACTACGATGTAGACATGAATGTTGATGAAGTGATAAACCAAGTTGTAATAAATAGTAGTAAGTATCAGTGACTATCGAATCACATGCGATGGATATTGAGTTGTATTTAGGAACTGAATTGCATGTGGGAGCTAAGTTGCATTTAGGAGATGAGTTGTAGATCAAAGCAAAGGGGCATTTTGATACTGATATCAGTGTACATGAAAGTAATGTTGATTTACTTGATAGAGGAGTGCATAGTGATTTTGAAGTTGAGAAACCCATTGAAGAAAGAAGAGTAGAACCAAGATTGTCAAAGTATGTCAAGAGACATCACCCTGATGTACAAATTATTGGAGATAAAGAGGCTAGAGAAACAACATGAAATAGGTTGAGAAGTGATACATGTTTTTTAAGCATACATGAGCCTAAGTTAGTGAAGGATGCATTAGAGGATGAAGACTGGATTAAATCCATGAAAGAAGAGATTATTAGATTGAGAAGAACAAAACATGGACTCTAGTACCTAGAGCAAAGAAAAAGAATGTGATTGGAACCAAGTGGGTGTACAAAAACAAATTGGATGACAATGGTGAGGTCACAAGGAAAAAGGAAAGATTAGTTTGAAGAGATATCCAAAAGAGGAGGTAATTGACTATGGAGAGACATTTTCCCTAGTTGCAACATTGGAAGGAGTAAGAACTTTGTTTTCTTATTCTACATACAAAGGTTTCAAAGTTTATCAAATGGATGTGAAGTCATCATTTCTGAATGGTATACTAGAAGAGGAGGTTTACATTGAATAACCATAAGGATTTTTTGATCCAAGAAACAAAAAAATGGTATGTAGATTACATAAAGCTTTATATGATTTAAAGAAATCCCAAAGAGTATGGTATGGGAGGCTTCACAATTATCTGGTGAAGATTGGTTTTGAGAAGACTGATGATAATAGCAATTTGTATTTGAAGACAAAAGGAGGTAAAGGAATTTTACTAGCTGAAATATTTGTTGATGATATCATATTTGGAGGACAAAATTCATTATATAAGACATTTGAAAATGAAATGAAGAAAGAATTTGAGATGTCTATGTTTGGAGAGATAAAGTTCTTTGTTGGTTTGTAAGTATATCATATGAATTATGGTATTTACATCACTCAATCTATGTATGAAAAGGAACTATTGAAAAAATTTGGTATGTAGGATTCAAAACCTATTACCACTCCTATGATGGAAGGATACAAACTATCAAAAATTGATGATTCTGTTGAAGTAAATCAAACATTGTACAAGTCTATGATTGAAAAATTGCAATATGTAGTACATAGAAGACCTAACATTGCATTAGTTGTTGGAATTATTGCACAATTTTTTGCAAATTCTTAGGAGAATCATTTGATGGTTGTTAAAAGCATCATGAGATACTTAAAAGGAATAGAATCCAATGATCTATACTACAAGAAGAATGATAAGTTTGAATTAAGTGCTTGTACAAATGTTGATTGGGCTAGAAATGTTGATGACAAAAAGAGTACAAGTGGTGGAGCATTTTTCTTAGGAAAGAGATTGGTCACCCAGACCAGTAAGAAACAAAATTGTATATCTCAATCTACTATTGAAGCTAGATATGTAGCTACTACAATAAATTGTACAAATGCAGTATGGATCAAACAACTACTCAAATGAATCAAGGAAGAAATTACTAAACTTGTGGTACTTTATTGTGATAATACAAGTTTTATAAATATATTAAAGAACCCTATGATACACACAAAGACAAAGCACATTGGAATCAAGTATCATTACTTGAGAGAGTTGGTTCAAGACAAAGAAGTGAGAATGGAATATGTGAATACAAAAGAACAGATAGTTGATATATTCATAAAGGATTTACCTAAGCATGCCCATGAATATCTTAGAGGTAAACTAGGGGTGATACCCCTATCCAAAGCTACTTATGAAGCAAGAGTAGTGCCCTACATCAACTACATTAAATGTCATATTTTAAGAATTTGGTGCAATGGATCTTACTTTAGGAGTTACCTAAAGTAATGAAGGAGCTCAGTCATAAGATTTATAGTCACATGCCCAATGACAGAGGCTGAACTTGAATTGATTATATCTACATAAAAAGATGACAAGTCTTTGGTATTGTTCTCGAAGAGGGAGATATAGGAAAGAGGGAGAAATTTTTTAGTAAGAGATATAATTCAAAGGGAGAAGGTACATTGAAGGAGATTAACAAACCTTACATTACCCTATATAGAGGAAGGACATATATTGACAAAGGGAGAAATTTAAAAGATATTAATTTTCTTTTTGGTATTGTTGTTGGTATTGGTTTTCCATTAATACCAAAGAGGGAGATTGTTGAAAAGAGATTGTTTGAAGTGTAGAACCTATCATGAAAAAATCATTATTTTGTCAATGAAGTCAAACTTGCTACTTGGTGGTGAGATATTTTCTTGTTGGTCTGAATGTTATTATATGTTTGATTGATGAAGAGGATTTGAAAAGAGAAGATAAAAAGAGAACCTAGAGAAAGGTTGACTTATTTAGTGTATAAAAGGAGCATTAAGACCAAGTAAGACATTGATGATATTATGTATTGTTGATCTAATTAAGGATAAAGTAAATGGTTACTTTAGCTAAGCCAAGAAGAAGTAGTGTAAGCCGAGAAAATTCTAGTTTAAGCTGAGCAGAAAGTTAGTATATGTTAAGTGTTGGTAAAATTTAGTAAGCATCAAGTATCAAGAAAATAATAGTAGTAACCAAGCTGACAAGACATAGTTGGTGCTAAGAAACCTAGTGTTGGCCAAGAATCATAATGTTTTTATTGTCAAGTGAATAGTGTAGATGTTGAGCGATAGTAAAAAGTGTTAAATCAAAGATTTAATGAATTTGAGCCAACTAATTTGATTTCTTCAATTATTTGAAGTGTGTGGAAGATAAGTATAATGAGCTAGTGGCACAAAATTCAAGATAAACTATTTTGAGGTGATTTCAAGGAAGATTGTAGAAGAAGTTTCTAGAGGAACTAAAATTAAAAAAATGGGTAGATTCATTGAATCTTACCTAACCCTAAAATGGATGATTGTGGTTAAATGGGAAAAGATCTAAATTCTCTATTTATAGAGATAGAAGACTATAAGCAAATGTTATCATCTACAAGAAACTAAGGAAGGCAAAAAGTCTAGGGTGTTACTTTATATGGTGGCCGAATAGGAGAGACTACAATTGGCATACAAAGAAAGAATGCTTAAGAAGTTGAATGCTTGAAAGGTGAACAAGTTGTCAAAGATAAAGAAAATGAATGCCAAGTAAAATGGAGGACTAAACCAGAGATATATAATCTACAAGTGAGTTTTATTTTATTATCAAATCAAGTCTTGTTGTTATTTTCTATTAACTATATCATTCTGGATAAATCCTTTCGATTAGAGTTGACCTAACAGTCATTTTTAAATCCTTTAACTAGGTGGCATTCTAATGGAATGTTCTAAAGTCCTCTAACAAGGCTCACTTCTAATAGGGTGATTAGAATCCTTTAACTAGGTCACATTAACAATGTGTATTGTAACCTTTAACAGGGTTGATCTTTAATAGGGCATCACTTCAAAAGAGTGAAATTGGGTAGCATGTTACTGGTGGTTTTTTCCAAATTGGGTTTCCGTGTAAAATCCTTGTGTCAAATTGTGTAAATGAGTTTGTAGTATTTCATGTTTACATTTCTACAAATTTATTTTGACCTAGGACAATGACCTACTAAATTAAGGTATTGGATGATCTAATGGATGTATGCATAATATGGTTTTCTAGATATGATTTTGTTAAGCACTAAAAAAAATTATTTGTACATCTCAATTATTCTAAAAAATTCCAACATTGTCTCTACACTGTTCTCTATAAATCACTCATAGCTTTTGTATATCTTTGACTTAGACTCTACACATTTAACCTTGTCATCAAGACAAAAGTTACAATATGTCCTTAAACATGTTTCACTTGTACATCAATACAATTTTTATACAAGTATGGTCTATGTCTATTACTCTACCAGTATTCACAAACTTATTGCTATGTTGTCATCAATGACAAACACAGTCATGAATGTAACATGTTAGTACTCTCTAATGCTTAGGATACTCCCCAAAAGGAATACCATCATCATTCATGCTCACAGAGCATCCTTAGGTAATTCCTTAGTGAATATATCATTTATTTTATCCTTAGTGTTTACATACTCCAATCTCACTTCTTTGTCTTGAACTAGCTCTCTCAAGTAATCATACTTGGTAGAAATATTCTTAGTCTTTGTGTACATCAAATGATTATTTGATATATTTATAGAACTAGTGTTATCACAATAGATAACAATTAGATCAGTGATCTCTTCCTTCATTCCTTTCAACAATTGTTTGATCCATATGATATTTGAACAATGTATTGTTGCTACCATATACTTAACTTCAATTGTTGATTGAAAAATGTAGTTTTTCTTCTTACTTGTCCATCAAAATAGTCTCTTTCCTAAAGATAATTCCCCTCCACTTGTACTATTTTTGTCATCAACATTTTCTACCCAATTAGAATCAATAAACACTTTCCATTAAAACTTGTCATTCTTCTTGCAATACAATATGTAGGATGATGTTTCTTTTAGATATCTCAATATCATTTTTGCTATCGTCATGTGATTCTCCTTAGGACTTGAAAAAAGTCTTGCAACTATCCCAACTTCCAATGCAATACTAGGTTTGTTGTGAACAACATATTGTAGTTTTCTAATGATTGATTTATATAATGTCTGGTTCACATATGTAGAATCATCATTCTTATATAACTTATGTCATGTGGCCATAGGTATACTAACTAGTCTTGAATCTTCTATTGCAAAGGTTTTGAGTTTCTCCTTGATGTATTTTGATTGAGTAATGAAAATATCTTTCTTCATTTGGTATACTTGTAAGCCAACAAAGAATTTGATCTCTTCAAACATAGACATTTCAAATTCCTTCTTCATCTCATCTAAAAATGATTTGCATAATGCTTCCTTTCCTCCAAATCTGATATCATCAACAAAGATTTTGAATAACAATATATCATTTTTGTTACTATTCTTGAAGTACAAATTATTGTTATCATTAGTTCTTACAAATCCAATCTTTACCAAATAATTGTGTAGTCTTTCATAACATGCTCTAGGGGCTTGTTTCAAACCATATAAAGCCTTGTGCAGCTTACATATCATGTTCTTCTTGTTGGGATCAACAAATCCTTTTGGTTTCTCAATGTAAACTTCTTCTTCTAATACTCTATTCAAAAATGCAAATTTGACATCCATTTGGTATACCTTAAATTCTTTATAAGCAAAATGTGCAAGTAATGTTATAAATCCTTCTAATCTTGCAATAGGGGAAAAAAATTTCCCATAGTCAATTCTTTCTTCTTGTGCATATCCTTTGCATACCAATCTAGCCTTGTTCCTTGTGACTTCACCTTTTTCATTTAGCTCGTTCTTAAATACCCACTTTTTCCTAATAATTTTTTTGTCCTTAGGTGTGGTTACTAGTGTCCATGTTTTATTCTTCTCTATCTCCTCAATTTCTTCATTCATTTCTTGAATCCAATCCTCATTCTCCAAAGAATCTTTTACCAATTTAGGTTCAAACTCACAAAGTAAACATATATCACTTTTGAGCCTTTTCCTTGTCATAACACCAATTTCTTTATCTCCAATGATTTTCTTAGGTGCATGATGTCTTCTCACATATTTTGCTAGTATAGGATCTTTCCTTCTCTCTTCTTCTATAGGTTCATCTTGAAAAATGGTTTCAAGTTCATTTTCTCTTTGAGTTTCATGTTCTACTTTCTCATCATTGTCTTCTTGATGTTCATCTCCTCCTACATATACCTTGGCATTATTTTGTTTTTTCTTAGCTCCCACAGTCTATTGTTTGGAAACTTGCTATTGTAACTCAGCATTCCAATTTTGTTTATGATTTGTGGCTTTTTTCTCTTGCTCAAGTGGGCTGCAAGGAGCACCTTCATTCACATATATGAATGTACTATAGTCTTCAAGTTTTGTCTTACATTCAACTAAATTCTTTTCTACATATTCATTAACTTTCATAGTTAAACTTTCCACAACTTTGTTAGTGTTAGAGTTCAAACATTTATAAGCTTTCCTCTTAGTGTAATATCCTAGAAATGTGCCTTCATAACTTTTAGCATCAAGTTTTCCATTTTTATTAACCTTTAGTATATAAAATTTTCTTCCAAAAAATTTAAAGTACTTCACATTAGGTGCATATTCATACCACAATTCAAAGGGTGTAACATTTCTACCTTTCTTTACTTGCACTATGTTCAAGGTATACACTATTGTAATTACAACTTCTCTCCAATATTTTTATTATATATTTTTCTCCATCATCAGTGTTCTAGCATAGTCCATGATTGATCTAATTCTCCTTTCAACTATTCTATTTTGGGGAGGGGTCTTAGGTGGTGACATTTTCCTTTTGATTCCTCTATCATTGCAGAATATATTGAATTCCTTAGAGATAAATTCTCCACCTCTATCAGATCTCAAGCACTTTAGACTCTTTCATGTTTCCTTTTCAACTCTAGTCAAATACCACTTAAATAACTTTAAAAATTCATATTTTTCTTTAAGAAACATCATAGTCATCATCCTAGAATAGTCATCAACAAATAGAATGAAATATTTGTCTCCACAATAGCTTTGAACACCAATAGGTCCAAAAAGTTTAGTATGAACCAATTTCAAATATCATCAAATTAATATGTCTTGCTCTTGAAACTATACTTTTTCATTTTACCCAAATGATATTGTTTACACGTAGCATTGTCATGTTTCTTTAGTTTTGGTAATCCTCTTACTCTTTTCATCTTACTAATGATAACCAAATTGTCAAAATTTACATGACATAAACTCTTATGCCATAGCCATATATGTTCATATTGTGTAAACAAATATATCTCATCAAATAAATCTAGATCAAAACAACTTACCTATTGTTTGATCACCACTTCCAATCGGTTCACCATCAGCAGAAGCAAATATCTTAGCCTTCTTGTGATGGAATTCAACCCTGTATTCTAATCTTTTCAACTGATAAACACTCAACAAGTTAAAGTTAAGTCCTTCAAGCCAATAAATATTGTCACACTTGATCTTATTAGTCAATTTTATTGATCCTTTACCTTTCACAAGACATGGCACATCATTACTGAACTTAACACAACTACCCTTGTTTGGTCCCATGGTCTCAAATTTACTCTTATCACCAATCATATGATTTGAAAAACCACTATCAATTATCCATATATCACTTTTATTCACATAATATATTGATGTAGTTTTCTTGACTTCATCAAAATCTTCTTTCATAGAAACATAGACAACTTCTTCATCATTACTTTCAGATTCATTGTCAGTTTCTTCTTCAGTAGTGTAACAAGATTTATAACCTTTGTCTTTGTAGTTCTTGTTTCTCTTATTGAATCTATCATCTCTTTTTCCTTTGTACTAATTTTCTCTTCTTTTATACTTGTCTTCTCTTTCAATACATCTTGCAAAAATATGACCAACTTTGTTATATGAAAAATAGATTATAGGAAGTTTTCCTTTTTATTTTCCTCTATCTCTTGGAAGTCTTCTAGCCATCAATACTTCAAGCTCATCAAGTTCATCATTAGAAATGTTACTGTCACTCTTCATACATTTTCCTTTTCCTTTTCTTGCTAAGAACCAATTGTGATATAAAAGCATATTCAACAGTGTTAGGGGCGATGTCATCAAAATTTGACATGTCAAAAGTAATAATCCTACCAATCAAACCTTCTAGAGTTAAGTTATTACCAAGAGTACATCTCAAGTATTGTATTGTAGAAACCCTATTAGCATAAATAGGAAGTAGAGTTCTCAATACCTTGTTGATTATATTCTCATCATCAATCTTTCCATTCACTCCTCTTATGGAATTTACAACTTCTTTGATTCTTACACAGTATTGTACTATATTCTCACCTTCCATCATTCTCATTTCATCAAACTTACTTCTCAAGCTCTCTAATTTTTCCCTCAATGTGTTCTTGTCTCCTCCATAGATGGCCTTTGGTGTATCCCACATTTTCTTATTAGTACTTTTAATATTTGATGTCATCAAACTCAGCGTAGCTTAGGGCTAATGCAATCTCCAACATAACATGGTTGTGTTCTTACTTCTCTTTTAGTTGCTAAGTTGTCAGAGAAAGAACTATTATCTCCACATATGCATTACCCACAAAATATTGTGCACCATCTCCAATTCATGCTAGATGTAGCCTGATCAAAAATTTCCATGTAGGGAAGTTTTCTTTGTTCAACCTTGGCACCTCTTTTTTGTACAACTTGATCTTTAGCTTCAAGTACCTTCAAACTTGTCTCTACAAGTTGTTAGAAATAATAGTCCAACAAGATAACTGAGAGGGGGGGATTGAATCAGTTATCTAAAAATTAAAAAATTCATCTTCTTTAAACAAACTTAACCATTCAACCAAAGTAAATAGCAACCATAATAAGATGCACATAGACAATTACACCAGATATGTTAACTAGAGAAAGCCTTGATCAGAGGGAAAACCTCGATGGGAATGATGCCCACAAGATGATGTACTAATATAAATATTTTTTTTTAGAGGATGGACCCTGTTAGGAGTCTATTACAACATTTAGTAATAGAATTCCTATTAGAAGACATTGAATCCTTGTTAGTATTTGTGCCAACCCTATTAGGAGTTGTAGTACAATGTATGTAAGATCAGTCCACTACCTAAATATTCAATTTCAACTACAAGAAGAGCTCACTGCTCAAACATGTAGTTTAATGTTATGTTTTCCTTCCCTTTGTTCTATCAACTAAACCAATCACTATCAGACATTTTAGACTAGGTCATGAAACTTGGATCCAAATATCAAACCTCAAATCACTCAAAAAAACCTCGGCAACAAAGTTTCCTTCACTTTCGCACTACTTTGCTCAACTTTGCATTCTACTCTTACTGTTGCTTAACATCAAATACAAACCATGTCATATGATAAAGGAAAATTTCCATCATTTATATCAAGTCCTCAAAAAAATTCCTTGAGTCATTTGTTAGACCTTCTCAATTAATTATTATAGGACCACATTAAGAACACATTACACTTAGCGATAACATAAATCTTCTGGCTTGAAACTTGAATAAATTTTCATACACATAATATTATGATGAGTGAACTTGGCCACATCATCATCAACATGTATTCTTCATGTCCTCAACCTTGATCCTCAGAATATCAACTTTTCTAAGAGATATAACAAGTTTATTAGAACATGCCTCTATAAACTCTATCTCAGAATAGACATAACCAAAACTTACATATCTTCTTCAAAACTTATCATTTCTTCTTCCAATGTTCACTGCACATACTAGATACTCAAAAGTATCTCTCCATGACCTTAGATAGTTAGAATTCTCAACTAGCCATCTATACCGACTTGATCTTTCTGTTGTTCTTATGTCAGATACCACAGAATACTGATATATTGACATCAATGAAAAACTTAGTCATGAATGTAACATATCATCATAATAACATATCTACAATAATCCCTCATAGAATATCATTAGTATTCATGCTTCCAAAAATCTCCCCCTTTGGCATTGATGGCAACATAAATGAAAAAATCTAGTTCCAAGAATACCAACAAAAGACTATTTAACTTAATTTTTAAACCCTCTTCATCGATCATTCTCCCCCATTGATATACCTCAATGTAATTTTTGTCAAACTATCATTCCATGTTGTGCTTATGCCAAATGTATTGTACTCATGCTAAACTTCTCCAACTTCCATGCATGTTGTTTTTCCATTTTTTTTTTCATGCCAAACTTCTCCCTCATTGACATCAATGTCAAAGGTTTTAGCAACCAACTTTACTACATAAAACTCTAAAACAACTAACTCTTACTTAGCTCAAGTGTCAAAAGACATTGTTCATAAAAAAAATTAGCAAGAGTCCTAGATGACTCTATCCATCATAGATACTCTCACATATAGGAAGCATTAGCATTCAGTCTAAATAACAATGGTGCTCTGTTGTACTGGACTGATGCACTCTTGCATCTTCTACTCTAATGTAGGAAGGGGCATAACCCCAAGCGTACCTCACAAATACTCAAAATTCTTTTTAGGAAGAGGCTTAGTGAATATATCTACAATATTCTCTTTAGTTCTCATATAATCCAATCCAATTTCCCTTTCTACAACTTTCTCTGTCAACATATGATACTTAATATTAGCATTAAGTCAATTTTTTTTATTAGTGACAACACTTATTCAAATTCTATATGGTTACTGAGCTCTTTGAATAGACTTTTGTGTTTGCCAAGCAGCTCAATTGTTGTCATGTAATCAAATGTTTGTTGAGTAGTTCAAGTGTTTACCAAGTAGTTCAGTGTTTGTCAAGCTTTGCAGTTTCTACCAAGTTAATAGCTTAAGTCAACCAAAGCTAGTGTTAATCAAGTTGAATGTAGAATAGTGTCTACTGAGCACAATTGTGGTAGATAGTAAATGTAGTTTATACCAAGTGATACTATATCTAGCGAGTCACCAGTGTATACTGAGTTTAAAACTATGTTGAATATATTAGTATGGATTGAGCCTTTACTTCTACCAAGTGCATGACGATGCTGAGTATTGACAGTAGACATCATGTATCAAAAATTCACCAAGTTAGTTTTTAGAACTCAAGTATCTACATTTGAGTCGACTTTGTAATATTGGTGTTAACTTGTGTTTTGGGTGACCTTATAATTATGAGAATTGGATTGATATATATGTAATGTATTGTATCATATCCAAGTGTGTAATGTTTTGATATGAGATAATGTAAATGAAATGAAAGCATGTGAATGTGAATTAGCAACAAAAGAAGGTTTATTGCAAGACCATATTAGGAGTAGCAAAATTACATCTATCACATAGAGGTGATCAGTACTTCAAGGATCTCAATCAAAAATTCAGTTGTGAGTCAAAGATCTACTATTTCATCCTAACAGGTGAATCAACTTCAAATCCTTTAACAGGGTAGACTTAATAGTATTTTATTTAAATCTCTTTACCAAGTGCATACTTCATTGTGTGTTTGTAAAACTTCTAACAAGGTGGACCTAGCAGTCCTAATTACCCCTAATAGGGTAGATCATGAGAAGTGATCATTGTAAGCCTTAACAAGCCAACGTTATATTGTAGTACTGAAGTTTTGTGGGTATCATGTTCACCCCAATTTAAATTTCTATTTGGAAGGTTTCTAGGTCACCAAATATTGTGTTCAAAGTGTTTTATGCTTTCAATTTCACATATATGAAATAGATTAGATCTATTAATGGTAATTGGATTATACTATTAAGTTTTGGAATTATTAAAAGTTTTGAGGTTATTGATTCACCCCTCCCCTCTCAGTAACCTAGCTAGTCTTGAATATTTTCAACAATTTGTATCAGAGCTCTATGGTTCTCAGGATAAAGTTTGATAGCTTGAGCAAAGATCAAAGACAATAGAGATATTCAAACTTGATAAAGCTATTGACAATGAAAATTTAGATCTAGAGATGGCCATAGTTCAACTCAAGAAAGAAAAAGAGCATCTTTCCCAATCCTTAAAAAGAAAGAAGGAACTTGCAAATCAAATGAATGACCACCAATATGTTGAGGAAAATATTGAAGATTTTTTCCCCTCAATTAGTTTAGATTAAGCCAATGATTCAATCAAAGAACTCCTAGAAAAAAATGACTCCCTACAAGAAGTAGTAAGAAAATTGAAAAGAAAACAACAAATTTAGTCAACAAGATTGTGTGAAATCTCAAAACAAAGAAATAAGGAAAAAGAAGACTTGGAGGAAAGGAACAATGAAATTCAAAATCAATCCCTTCAATAAGAAAATCTTATTAATCAGCTCTCTAATGAAAATGAAGAAATCATAAGTCTAAGATCTACAAATGAAAGGTTAAGGAATGACTTAAACTCTGAAAGAAAAATCAATGAAAGGATGAAAGTGGATCTAAATTCTGAAAAGCAACTCAATGAAAGAATAATGAAATGCCAATAAGAAAAAAATCAATTGAATTAGCAAAGTGAGTAGAATCTTTATAGGCAAAAAGCTAAGGTAGGACTTGGATACAAAGAAGAAGGTGAATCGTACAAACAAGGTGCTCAAAGGAATCAAAGACCTACTTGTAATTACTGTGGTAAGATAGGTCATACATCAAATAAATGTTGGAGTAATGGAAAGGAAAAATTCAATGGAAAATGCTACAATTGTAGTCAACATGGTCATAAGGATAATGAATGCAAAGAAAAACCAAAGTTTGAGGGTAAGTGTCACAAATGCAAGAAACAAAGTCACAAGGCATCTGAATGCATATCTAAGTTATTCAATCTGGCTGAACAATTTGTGAAGGCAATATTTAGTTGGGACTACAATACTTGGTGTAGATGTCATTACTATGGAGAATATGGAAACAATTGTATGAATTGTGTTAGACATCACATGATAAGAAAGAATACCACCATAAGATGTTACACATGTATTGAACTTGATCATATAGCTAAGAATTGCATGAATATAGGAAGAGTTGAAGATGAAAAGAAAGAAAAAGTAGATAGCATTAGGAAGCAGATGAGATAGCAGTGGATACCCAAATCTATCGAGCAAGCTAGTTCAAACAATGATAGTCATGTCACTCAAGAAGTGGGTGACTCCACCATTTCCAATTAAGTTCTTAAGGAAGAAGTAGAACTGTGTTTTCAAGGTCACATCTTAAATAGTTCCAAAATTGAAAGTAAGTAAAGATTCATATTGGTATTCAAGATACAGAAGAATCATTAGAAAGATTGGTAATAGTTATAACCTGATTGACTTCTCTACTGAGCAAGGTTGGGTCATGGACTCTACCGAGTGAAGTCGGGAGTAATGCAGTTATGTTTGGTTGCTAAGTTACAAGCTTTCATCAAGTAATCCTTACAAATAGTGGATGATAGGTTGTCACACAAAATGTAATTATGGCTCTCATCATATTGAGCATTAATGGAAAGTCTTTTATCAAAAGGTAGGAAATTGACTTCATTTTCACTATGAATTTAGTATATTGCAAACAGAGTGATTTGCAGAGCATCCCAATGACCTTAAGAAGAATTAGCAGCAAAAAAATTTCTAAGAATTTTCTCAGCCTACCAAGTTATCATGGCATCTAGTGACTATAGCAAGTTGAAGAAATGATCTGAAATGTTGGTGCGAAGTGTTGAATGGAAAACACTTGACTTCAAACTGTTGCTAGTGATCACCAAAACCCTCAACTCAAATGGAGCTTAGTCACAGATACCACCTAAGGTACTTCTCATAAATGACATTCAAACTCATTTTAAATGTGCAGTTTAGGAGATAGGAACCCTTGAAATGGATAATGCCCTAAGTGAACTCTGTGTGAATGAAATTCTTAAACCTAAGCACAAACATTTGGAAGAGAAAGTTTTAATGCATATTCCTCATCTGCCTCAAAAATTTCAAATCAAATGGATTAGGTATATCCTAAGTCGAGTTCATTATGGTCAATTATGGTTAGAGCAACCAGTTTTATTACCAAGAAAATGATACATAGCATTATTGGTCTTCCCATGCTTACCAAAGCTAAAATCACTAAAACCCTAAGTCAAGATGAGTTACAAAAGAAAACCCTAGCCAAGTGGGATAGCAGAGGAATGAAAATTAGTAGTGTAATTGATACAAAACTAAATTTTGGCATTCATGTGATAGCACATAAGATCTATAGTTCAAGTCGACTCAATAGTGTGTCATGTGAAGCTATTCACTTAGCATATAAGGTCATAAAGAAGAATTTTTCATATGACCTAGCCAATTTGTTGTTGAAGTAGCTAAACAAAAATATGGAAACCATTAGAACCTTAAAGAATAAGCCATGAAAATTTGGTTCATTGTTGACATTTTTTTTTTCTATGTTCAAAAGTTTTTCCCCTCTAAAGGCATAGTTGTATGGAGAAAAGACACAACTTTTTTATATCAAATCAATGAGTATATCACTGAAATGGGTGAAAATTTTGATAGCATCATGGAAAATTATTTTGAAATTTTCAAAGAAAAGATGAATAATAGATTTAGGATACCAAAGAAGTTGGTTAAAGATTATAAGGATGATGTTTGTTTTATGGTAGATAGTGATAGAGTATACATCCAGGCAGTAAGGCCCAAGTTGTGTGGGTAAAACCTCTTCCATATGAGGTCAATATTGATGAGGCAAAGGAAATCATTGAAACCTTGGTAAGTGAGCCTATAAATCCAAAGGAACCTCTCTTTGGAACCTATGATGAGGCCAACGCAAGAATTGAACTTGAGATCAAGCTTCTACAAATGGTAAACAAAGGAAAGAGGAGGATATCAAAGTTGAAAACAGCAAGCACCCCTCTTATGATTACTGAAGGAAAAGGAGAAGATGTGGAAGAATCTAAGAGTGAAGAGGAATCTAAAAAGGAAGAAGAACCACCAAGGAAGAAAGGCAATGTGATTATCACCAAGCCACCAAAGCCATCTACGATAGTACTTACAAGGAGATCTAAGAAGAAAGCTAGAAAAGATGGTAGTGAAGTTGTGTTTAGTAAGCCTTCTCTCACCTTTTAGGAAAGATTAAAACATATGGAAGAAGGTGCAAGTATAACTAATTTAAAATCATTAAAGTATGAGACTAAGACTGAGGCTGAGAAGAAGCAGATTGAAGAATTGGTGCTAACCAAGATGGGAAAATCAAAGTATTCCCTTGATCAGATAGCATCTCAAATTTCTAATGATCTATTAGAAAGATTGAAGCCAAGATGGGACTCAGCCATGCAAACAGAAAAAGACATCTATGAGAAAACTTTGAGCTAGTTGTTACCAAGCATTACCAATGTTGAGGTAAAAGAATCTATGAAGAAAAATGAAGACAAGATGACTATTAGATTTCATACTTGTTTAATTTTGTTAAAAGACATAGAGCATGTAGTCAAAGATGTGATAGGTATGTGGAAGAATATCTATTACTTGAATAAACAAAGTGACTTTCTAGTGGAATTCAAGGATGATGATAGTGGCAAGGATGAAGAAAATGAAGAAGACTCCACTCCATGTGTTACAATTGATGCTAAAGAATATTAGGAATTAATGAAGGATGGTGAAGAAGAAAAAGAGGAAGAAGCTAAAGAGGAAGTCAGGAAAGAAGAAGAAGAGATTGACCCAATCAAGATAGTTGTAGCTATCATAGCTTCACTTCCTCACTCTCCAAAAAAATTTGCAACATCATCAAGCTCAAAGACAGCTTCAACAACTTTGATTGTGACAACCATTGATACATCAAATGTCCAATCACTCCTTGCTACCTCTTAGCTCAGCACATCATAGATAGAAGTGTCTACCACTTCATCCACCAAGCTACAACATCCTATAGTTACCAAGCCAGTCTCAACAATGGATATTGAGTGTTCCACAATTCTAAGTTCTTTAGTAGTAAGTACAGTTTTGGATTCTTTAGTTTTGGCTACTTTAGTTGTGCATGCTCCAGTAAGTGCTTCAATTGTAAAAACTTATGTTATTACTTCACTTGCTAATATTTTAGTTTTGGGAAATTTGGAAAATACATCAGTTTTGGATTCTGTAAGTATTCCACTAGTAGGCACTGTACAGGTTTTTACTGCCAGTCCTACTATTTCCATTATTGTCTCTATTCTAAATCCTAAAGCATTATCTTTAAAGACAATTGAGCCAAAGACTCAACCAAGACTTCTGATTAGTGGAAACGAAATAGATGAAGATATAGAGCTAGATAAGGAAATTGAAATTCCCAAGTGGGACTTTGATAATGCCACTGCAAATCAAATGCAATTAACCAGTCAACTCCTCCATAAGAAAGCAACACAAAAGAAACCCAGAGAAGAGAGAGACAAAGAACATAAGATTATTGAGGATTCAAAGAATATTTTGATAGATGCTATAGGTGTTGAAGTTGATACTTCTCAACACATTTTTTTGTAATTAGAAGAGGCAGTCAACAAATTCAATGAAGATTCTAGTGGCCAAGATAAGTTAGTTGAGAAAGTAGAAAAGAAATTTGATAACAAAGTGCTTGAACACATTGCTCAGCAAATAACTATCCAGCAAGTAGAGCTTTCTTCAATTTTGGAAAATCTTGAAACTTCTTACACAAATGTAACATCTCTTTTTACAAAATTATGTGATACTACCGAGTATACAAAGGAAATAAAGGGAAAATTGAATAAAATTGATGAAGATCTAATAGCTAGTGCAAAATAGTTGCAACTTGACCCCAATATAAGCTTTTCACATCATATGAAGATCATATTCTTATTAGATATGTAGGTAGAATTATTCAGAGAGGAAGCAAGGATCCGGTCTACACTCATAGACATTCAGAACATGATCCTTCCTATCATCGATACAATGTAGAAGCACGTTGCCTTTTCCAAAACATTGATCCATGGCAATAATTTTTGAATTGCAAATCACATGATCAAGCTCTCTATAGATGTACAAGTTGCTCTCCAAACCTGCAAAGTGTTGCAAGATAATTGGAGCAAGACCTTAACTCTTATTCTTGACGTACATTCTGAATTTATCTCAATTTTGGTGTCTCAATAGAAGTAGATTGTGTATAAATCTTTGGCATTATTGTCAAAAAGGGGGAGAGACATTTATATAATTAAGGAGGAGAGATATTTGTAAATATCATAAGAGAAAGATACCATACCAGGAGATGTATGCAATATGTCAATATGCTTGACTTGATATGTATATTTTATGGGGGAGATATATGCAAAGAAAATTTATATAACAGAGTTACAAAGACAATTTTTGAAAAATCTCAAAAAACATATCAGCATGCCATACCAAGATCACACTATGTTGTACATAAGTTTTGGTTGATAAGTGTTTTTATCACTAATGCCAAAAGGGGAGATTATTGGCATTACATAAAGTTTTTTATTAGTGACAACACTTATTCATATTATGTATGGTTATCGAACTCTTTGAACAATCTTCAATGTTTGTCGAGAAATTCAAGTGTTTGCCAAGTAGTTTAGTGTTTGCTAAGTAGTTCAAGTGTTTACCAAGAAGTTTAGTGTTCATTGAGCTTTGCAATTTCTACCCAGTTAATAGCTTAAGTCAAGCAAAGCCAATGTTAAACAAGTTGAATGTAGAATAGTGTCTACCAAGCACAGTTGTGGTAAACAGGGAATGCAATCTATACCGAGTGACACTATATCTATTGAGTCACTAGTGTATACCAAGTTTGAAACTACATTGAAGTGATTAGTGTGGACTGAGCCTCTACTTCTATCGAGTGCATGAAGATGTCAAGTAATGACAATGGATGTCATGTATCAGAAATTCACCAAGTCAGTTTTCAAAACCTAAGTATCTACATTTGTGTTGGCTTTGTAATATTGGTGTTAACTTGTGTTTTGGCCAACCTTGTAATTATGGGAATTGGATTGATATATATGTAATGTATTGTATCATATCCAAGTGTTTAATTTTTGATATGAAAAAATTTGAATGAAATGAAAGCATGCGAATGTGAATTAGTAGCATAACAAGGTGTATTGCAAGGCCATATCAAGAGCAGTAGAGTTACATCTATCACATAGAGGTGATCAGTACTTCAAGGATTTCAATCAACAATTCAATTGTGAGTCAGAGATCTACTGTTTCATCCTAACAAGTGAATTAGCTTCAAATCCTTTAATTGGGTAGACTTAACAATCTTTTCTTTAAATCTCTTTATCGAGTGCATACTTCATTGTATGTTTGTAAAACCTCTAACAACATGGACCTAGCAGTCCTAATTGCTCCTAATAGGAAAAATCATTAGAAGTGATCATTGTAAGCCTTAACAAGCCAATTTTATGCTACAATACTAAATTTTTGTGGATATCATCCCCACCCTAGTTTTACTTTTAATTTGGAAGGTTTTTGGGTCACCAAATATTGTGTTCAAAGTGTTTTATGCTTTTAGTTTCTCATGCATGTAGTAGATTAGATCTATTAATGGTAATTGGATGATGCTATTAAGTTTTAGAATTGTTAAAATTTTTGAGGTTACTGATTCACCCCTCCCCTCTCAGTAACCTAGCTAGTCTTGAATATTTCCAACAACTTAATAGAAATGTGCTTAGTCTTCAAATGCAACAATAGATTCTTATACATATTTATCATGCTTCTATTGTCACAATGTATGACAATATGTTCATTGATTTCTATCCTTAAATCCTTTAGTATCTACTTCATCCAAATGACTTGATTGCAATTATTTGCTACTATAACATACTCTTCATTCACTGTACTTTGTGATGTACAATCTTGTTTCTTACTTAACAAAGAAACCAATCTTCCTCCAAGAAAGAAGGCCATACCAATGGTGCTTTTCCTATCATCCATACTGCCTACCTAATTAGCATAAGTATAAGCACTTAGAGTAAAATCATTAGATCTATCATACCAAAATCCAAACTTAGATGTTCCCTTTAGATAGCTAAATATCCTTTTGATTACTGCATAATGTGCTTCTCTAGGATCAGCTCAAAATCTTGCAACAATTCCAACTGCATTTTCTATATCTGGCCTTATGTGAGTTAGATATTGCAATCCTCTAATCATAGATATATACTTTTTCTACTCAACAGTCAGTGTCTCATCCTTAGTGGATAACTTATGTCCAATTACCATAGGTGTACCAATGGGTTTGCATGTTCTCAAACCAAACCTTTCAAGTAAATCCTTCAACTACTTAGTCTAAGAAATAAAGATTCCTTCTTTATTCTATATAATCTACAATCCTAAAACATATTTCAATTCTCCTATCATACACATTTCAAAATATCTCTTCATCTCTTTTGCAAACTTATTACTTTCTTCATCATTTCCTCCAAATATGATATCATCAACAAATATTACCAAAATCATCAAACCATCACCATTTTCTTTTCGATACATATTACCATCTAGCATACCTTGGCTATATCCAAGCTTAGTAAAATATTTGTCCAATTTTGCATACCAGGTTCTGGGTGCTTACTTCAGACAATACAATGATTTCCTCAATTTGCATACTATGTCCTTGTCATCTGTCAAAGGACATCCTTCAGGATGCTCAATGTATACTTCTTCTTCAAGTTCTCCATTCAAAAATTATGACTTGGCATCCATCTGATATACTTTGAATTTATTTTATGTTTCATAGGCTAAGAATAATATTAGTACTTCTATTCTAGCTACTGGAGCATAAATTTCCTCATAATCTATTCCTTCTTGTTGTGAGTAACCTTTATATACCAATCTTTCTTTGTTTATTACAACTTCACCTTGTTCATTCTTTTTTTTTCTAAATATCCATTTAGTTCCTATCACATTCTTGTTTGTTGGTCTAGGGACCAATTCCCATGTTCCATTCTTTACTATCTAATCTAATTCCTTGTCTATGGCTTCTTTTCAATGATCATCTTTGCACGCCTCATCTGTATTCTTAGGATCAACTTGAGATATCAAGAAAATTTCTTCATTTACTCTACTTCTTTTCATTACACCCTTGTCTTTTCTTTCAATGATCTACTCAGATGGGTGATTCTTTATCATATTCTTCCTAAAGTAGGAGTTGTTATCTCAACTCTTGGCTCTAGTGAAGGTTTCAAGCTTTGTTCCTACCTTGGCTCTCCTTCATTCTACAAATTATTGTTAGTCTCAAGAAATAACTCATCATTCCTTGGCTTAGCGACAACACCATCATCTAAACTATAATCAACTATTCTCTCTTGTATCCTAAATTTCTCATCAATTCTCACATTTTCACTTTCCATAATAGTCTTGGTTCTAATTATAACATCTATAAGCCTTTCTTTTCAATGAATAACCAAGAAACATACCTCCATCATTTCTAGCGTCAAACTTACCAATATCATCATCTCTTTTGGTATAGCACTTAATCTCAAAAATTTTGAAATACTTAACTGGAGGTGAGTGACCAAACCATAGTTCATAAGGGGTCCTATTTGTGTCTTTCCTAACTTTTACTCTATTCATAGTGTAGATTGTTTTATTCATAGCTTCTCTCCAAACCATCTTGGATACATCATTCTATGCTAACATAGCTCTTGTAGCTTCTGTAAGTAACTTGTTCCTTCTTTATGCATCACCATTCTACTCAAGGATTCTCAGAGTTGATAACTATCTTTTAATTTCATTTTATTCACAAAACATGTTAAACTCGTTTGAATTAAATTCTCCTCCTCCATCTGATCTTAAACATTTAATCTTCATACCAGATTCATTCTCAACTCTATTCTTGAATATCTTAAACTTATCAAATGCCTCAGATTTCTTTTTAAGAAATGCAACCCACATCATTCTAGAAAAGTCGTCAACTAGAATCATAAAATACCTTTCACCATAGAATCCTTTAGTCTTTGTAGGACCACTGAGATTTGTGTGTACAATCTCCAACTTTGCTATAGTGGTAAACTTCTTATTGGAAAAAGAAGTTCTGTTATGCTTTGCCAAAACACACTCCTTGCAAATTGTGTTAGTAGGCTTTACAATCTTTGGAAAATCTCTAACTACAAACATTCTACTAGTCTTCACAATACTATCAAATTTTATATGACAAAACCTCTTAAGTCTTAACCAACTATCATCTATCTACCTTTGCAACCAAACATGTCATTTTAGTAGGATTCAACTAAAATACATTACCTCTAGATCTATTTCCTATTCGAATTACCTCTCCATCTTTTTTTTTTATCATGTATGTCTTCTCTATGAACTCCAACTAATAACCTTTGTCTACTAGTTGTCCAACACTCAAAACATTGTGCTTTAAACCATCAACAAACTATATGTCCTCAGTGTTAGTTTTACCATCAAAATTTATAGATCTAATACCTTTAACTTGGCATGTTGCATTGTTTCCAACTCTGACAATGCCTCCATCCAAACTTTTGAAGTTAACAAACTTGTTCATATCACCAATCATACAATGTGAATAACTATTGTCAATTATCCAATTAGATTTCTTCTCAACTTGTAATACCAAAGCTACTTTCTTTGGACTTTCTTCTTTAATTACCACAAATCCAATTTCATCATCACTAGGACTTACTACTTGATCATCAGAATCATTGTATTCACTTGCATACAAACACTCTCTATCTTTTGAGGATTTGTAATTTCCCTTATACTTGTTCTATTTTAGGATATTCAGATGCATAATGACCATATTACAAGTCCAACATTCAAATATTTTCTTACCTCCTTTTTCTCTTTTTACCAAAAGGGCTACTCCTTCAATCTTTCTATCCTCCTTAGATCTGTTGCTGCTAGAATAATCTCCTCTAGCACTTGTGCTCCTTGATAGACTAGGTCAAATATTTAGGGCACTAAAAGTTGTCTCTATTCTAGTCAACTCTCTAGACTATCTAAGCTAATTCTCAACTGCTTCAAGTCTTCCAAGCTATGACTCCTTTGTGAAATTTTTGGTACAAGATATCAACAATTGTATCATCTAAACTGCTAACTTAAATGGTGGTGTTAGAGTCTTCAATATCTTCCATATAACCTCATCATCTTCTTTGGTTCCTCCTTGAGCTTTGATGCCTACAGTAATTTCTGACATCCTACCTATATATGTTCTTACAGATTCATATTCCATCATTTTAGCATCTTGAAATGCACAAATCCAACTTTTTAGCCTCAACTTCTTAGAATGTGCATCACCTTAAAAACTATTTTCCAAAGCTTCCAAAATCAAATGTGAAGTAGCAAGTAATTTTACTGATTGTACACAATTTTAGGAAGTACATTCAATAGTGCTTCTCTTGTTCTCATGTCACACATAATAAGATCTCTTTCAGCCTCAATACAAGTTTCCAAATCTTTTTCAACAATAATTGTCTTTGCTAATTTTGTCAAGATCCAATATCCTAGACCTATACACAACAAATGTGTCTTCATCTTTTCCTTCCAACTATCATAATTTGTTCCATCGAACTTCAAACTATCTTTTCTAGACATGTTCGCCATGGATCTCCCAAAGTTGTTAAACTTTATCTTCAAGGACCTGATGCCCTAATACCAATTGTTAGAAACAATAGTTGACCATGTCATATGATAAAGAAAAATGTCCTTCCTTTGTACCAAGACCTCAAAAAAATTCCTTGAGTTATTTGTTATACCTTCTCAATTAATTATTATAGGACTACATTAAGAACACATTATGCTTAGTGATAACATAAATCTTCCACAATGCAACTTGAATAAATTTTTGTACATGCAATATTATTACGAGAAAACATAGTCATGTCATCATAAACATGTCTTCTTCATGTCCTCAACCTCAATCCTTGGAATATCAACTCTATTAAGAGATATAATAAGTTTACTAGAACATGCCTCCGTAAACTCTATCTTAGAATAGACATCACCAAAACATAAATATCTTCTTCTAGACTTATCATTTCTTCTTACAATGTTTACAAAATATACCAGATACTCAAAAGTATCTATCCATAACCTTGGATAGTTAGAATGTTCAACTAGCTATCTCTGTAGTGCCTACCCTCATTCACATCTTTTTTTGGACATATTGTTGCTATTATTATCAGACTATGATGGACTAGTTTTATGTTGATGGATTAGTGGTATTGTTTTGACATTATCAAACATTAGGTTATGGATTCAGAGGTTATGTGATGAGATCATTTAGACTTTACATTTCATGCATACATGATGATCATTACATTGCTTTTAGTTATTGTTGATGATTAGTTGATGGTTATTATCTCATGTGTTTTATTATGGATACTTACCCCATACTTGCATGTGTATGGTTAAGGAAGGGAGTCGTAGTCACCTACTTAGTCAGGATCTACACGACGCACCACTTCCTGCCATTGTTTGTTTAGCTTAGCATTATATATTGTATGTACATGCATGGTTTTTCTACAGGTTGCAGGTACCGGGTATCGACTTCCCTGAATTGCTAGGATGAGTGTACCCTATTATACTATCTCAATGATAAGAGAAGGGAGATAAATTCTCAAGTCCAAATCCCAAACCTTTAAGCCAATTGTCCTAGTGAGGTAGGACAAGTATCTGGATATTTTACCCATCGAATGTGTCGGATGACATGATTCGTGATTTTTAACCCCTTAGACTGATTTTGTGTGATTTGCTCTATGATGGGTTTCCATATTTTATCTTGGAGGTCTATGGTGAATTTTCTATTAATTATGTCTTAATAAATAGATTTAATTAATAAATTAATTGTTTGAAAAAATTAATATAAAATATCATAATCTTTGATATTTTGATTATAACTAATTAAATGAGAATTAATTGAGGAAAAAGAATTAAATAAAAGAGAATTAGAAATTAAAATTAATAATAATAAAAGTTATAAAAATTAAAATGGAAGTTATAAATATTTAATAGAAAATTATATTAAAAGTGAATTGGAGTTATAAGCTTGCATGGGAGTTAACGCACTTTTCTATTTCTCAAGTGTCAACAACACGGGTGTTAGTGCATCAATTAAGCACATGGCGTCTACAACCCTATGGCTCATCTTGAAGGTTGGAAAAGACCCATGCTTAGTTGGTGACACCTTCCAGCTATTTCTAGAAGCATTCTAGATGTTTCCTGAAAGCTCTTTATATTCAAGCATTCTTAGAGGCTTAGATATAGCGGTTGGAGTGCAAATTGGAGCATTGGAGGACTCGAGAACTCTGAAGAAGGGAGGAGCTTGCTCTGTGGGTTTTTTGAGGAAGATAAATTTAGCATCAGAATCCAAGTAGATTCTTGTGATTTTACTTATGCTATTTTTGCATCATGCATTCCTTGTCTTCTTCGTGTCTTCCATATGTCTTCTGAGGAATTTCATAATTTATTGTGCATTCTCAATATGCGTAGATTAATTTATTTGAAAATTTCATATGCATAGATCAGAAAAAAAAAAAAGATAAAAAACACGGGGCTAGGGTTGAGATTCATAGTCAAACCCATTAGATTAATTATTGGAAATTTTGAGAGATCAAAGGTTTATGGAGGAATTCTGAAAATTGAAGTTGTATTGATATATTGTCAATTTTCTTACATATATATATATATATATACAATTATATATATATATATATATATATATATATATATATATATATATATATATATATATATATATATATATATATATATATATATATATATATATATATATATATATATATATATGCTCATATACTATGATATTTTTAATTTTGCATATATTTGTATATATATACATACATATATATATACATTTATATATATATATATATATATATATATATCTATATATATATACATATATATGTATATATAATATATATTTGTTAAAAATCGAATAACATACCTGTGGGCAAAAACATTTTAAGAAACGTTTTAAATCAAATTGCAAATGGAAATCACGTTAGCAATTTTTAAAAATATATATAAACATTTTATACATTGAGTTGGGAGGGGGGACGAGACCCGCACCCCCATTGAGGTCATAGTGTACCACCGTTGTAGGTATTGCGACGGCAGTGCTACACAGTACCACTGACGTTGCAGGCCCTACGACCGCAGGGTCCTGCGTACCGATAGATGTGTTATATGAATATAAGTTTTATTAAGAACGTTTTCCATATTCAATTTTTAATTGTTATTAAATTTTTGGCACTAATCGAATTTGTTAATTCAATTTTGTTTAATGGTAAAATAATTTATATATTTATATATGTATTTATATGTATATATTTAAATATAAATATATATATATAAGTATGTATATAATATGTAAATATGATTATTTGTTTTATAATTGTAAAATTGATAATTGATTTATATCAAAGGCTCATGATTTAAATTAATTATTTTATTAAGTATATTAAATATTGATTGTTAGATTGGTGGGGGACGTTTGGATTAAAATTATAATTAAAGAATGGATTTGTGTTCATTCAAAATGTATAAATGTTCCTTCAAATTCTTTCTCTAAACTTGGAAACGTAAACTGAGACTTTTGCACTTAAATTCAAATTATCAAAACCAAAACATGTGTTTGCATTGTGTATTCTTTATGCTATTGTTTTGGGTTTTGGGTTGACTAGTGTTGACCAGTTATAGGACATCTACCAAAGGCTTGGGAGTTATGTGATTGTGATGTCATGATGATGTTTTAATCTTGATCTTTATAAACCCAACCATGGTTATGTGATGGAATGCTCTATGTATTGTTTGTGATTACTAATTGTTATAGTTGAGATTCTTGTGTATGAGACACTTGACTTAACCATTATTTTTGGTCATCGATCAGTTATCCTTAGTTATTATCTAGTCGCCGTGTTGGGACTATAATGTAGATTTATTCTTGATGATGTCATGATGTGACATGTTTGACTCAAACAATTTTTGGAGTCTTCGATCAGTTTGATTGAGATATATTTTGGTTATTGAGAACCATTGGATACTTTGATTATCAGCGATACCTCAGTTGCCAATAGAGAGTTGTTGTGATCATGATTTTCTATGAATGTTTGCTCATGGAGATTTGATGCTTTCATGCATATTTGATGATTTTATTATGGATTATCTTTTTGTGATTTTGAGATTTATGATTCCATGAGCATTAGGGTAGGATATCTGCATGTAGTGACGAGAAGTGGCTTGCAATGGAGGTCGGGGCCCTAAGAGGCTGCCAGGGTAACTCATTGTAATTTGGATTAATAAGTGATAACATCACACCTAATACTAACTGAATGAACCTAAAAAGATAAGAGTTTTGTTCTTGCCCATGCCTTGAGTGCTTGTACAGGCTAGGATGGGAGTAGTGAGAATGCATGGTTGCGACCTTGCATTCCGTAGTATGCCTCATTAGTATGAGAGGATACTAGTGGCCACATGAGATCAGTATGGACTCGTGGATTTTAGCTAACTACTAGGGTAACTTGTACGTGATAATTGCGATGACACTTTCCCGCTTGCATAGTAGGTTCCTACATGTCATTGTGTGCCTCTGGGATTAGATGTTAGATTTTTTGTTCGAAACCTTTGAGTTAGTATACTTTTAGGATTCTTAGACTTATAGAAATTTGTGCATTGTGTTTCGGATAGCTTGTTTGGGACTTGAGATTATCTCCTCAGCACGGTGGGAGTGGACCACTTAGGTACCATGCAATCAGGTGGTAGTGTTTTTCCACTCTTATCATTTGAGATTCATTAAGACATCGTGGCTGATGCGTCCTTCATGATGGTGGATATGTATCCTTTTCATTAATGATTAGCATATGTTAGATCATGTTATCTTTTGTTAGATTACTTTCTACATATGATGCTTTATAGGTTAGGAGTGACATTCCTACTATGTTAATACCGATGATCTCTTTGGTGATTTGGAATGTTACGCACAGAGGGATGGGTAGGATCCACAATGGTCTAGTGATGCTATTAATGGTTGGGAGGAACCGTGCACTTAGTTTATTATGTTTGATCTTCTATGATGATGTATCATTTATATCATGTGATTATCTTTACTTTGATGTATCATGGATTAGAATAGGATGATGTATCTTATTTTATGTATGTATATTCTTTTGAGCTTGTCATACCCTATGACATGTATAGTGGATGATTGAGTATTTGAAATGTAATGTATAAACATTGGATTTATCATTATTATTTCATGTGGATGTTGTACTAGATGGATTCATGTATGTAAGATGTTTATAGATGTAATCCAACGTTAAGGGATCTTAAAGAATGTAATCTGATTATATATGTTATGTTTACTTTCAGATGGACATTACTATTGCTTCTGTTATTATGCATAAGTTATACATGGTATTTACTTTTACGAAAAAAAATGCTACCAAACTTAGTGAAAATTTTAGGTTAATTCTTTGGATCCCTTGGCGGGGCATTACATTTGGTATCAGAGCTCGAGTTTCTACATTGGGAGCTCTGGGTATTTTAGAACAACTAGAACTTTGAATTATCAAGTGTATCTTTTCGAACTTGAACTAGGTGAACTGAAACAAAATAGAATTTGAAACTATTACGTGTATATTTTTCATACTTCAACACTTAGTTTCAGAATTAGAAATTTTTAACTTGAACCTAAACATAGAACTAAACTTAGTACCTTGTACTATTGTAGGATGGTATCTGGGACTAGGTCTTCTGTTAGAGGCCGTGGAAGAGGCTGTGGTCATGGCAGAGCTATCAATGTCAATGAGTCTACCCATGAGGGATCGGCTCACGTAGAGAGTAGGGAAAAGCACTCTAGTAGGTAGTAGGAAGAGAGCCGTAGAGAGGACCAAGCTGAGTCTAAAGAGGTTGGTTTGAGACAGATGATGCAAACTATTCTAGAACGTCTACCTCCTATTCAAGAATAGCCCAAAGTGCACCAAACAGAATAAGAGCATAGACCCAGATCTAGAAGTCCTCGGAAGGATCATCAAAGGTCCATTGTGTCCACTCAGATGAAGGATCTTTCAAGATCCAAGGTTAAGCCTTTCAATGGGCAAGGGTCTGGTTATGTGGCCGAGCAGTGGCTTATTTCCCTCGATAGGATTTTTTCCATGCAGGAGTTCGACAGCAATGTTAAGGCAAGATTTGCGATCACTAATTTAGAGAATTTTGGGGCCACTTGGTGGATGATAGAGGAGAAGAAGTTGGGAATTGATATGAGTAGTGTCACATGGGAGTTATTCTTAGAGATTTTTTGTGAATGATTCCTACCAGAGGAATGGAAACAGCAAAGGACTGACGAATTTCATAACCTCAGATAGTACACTTTGTCAGTGATCGAGTATGAGCGTAAGTTTTATGAGCTCATGTCTTTTTTAGGGTTCAGTGAAAATTTAGCTTAGTTGACACAACATTTTATTAGGGGTTTGAATAATCGTATAATTGGGTTTGTCAAGGTATTTGAGCCAAAAACCCTCAAGGATGTGGTACATCAAGCTATCCTTGTTGAGCAAAGTGTTAACCTTGGTCAAGGTGGTTTTGTAGGAGTGCCAGCAGCATCAAGATCTAAAAGCAACTACAATTCAGGTGGTAACAAGAAGTTTTCTTTCTCTAAGGGGAAATAGTATCAGCAGCAGTCTCAGCAGACACAACAATAGAAGGCTCAAATTCTCAAGCTCAAAGTGGTGGCAAAGGTTCTAACACCAAGAACAACCGCAATGCTCAATGTAATAAACAGAATTAGTCCAATCAACTAGCTCAGAGTAGCCAGTCTTTTGTGAGCTGGAACAGTTGTCAACAATCAAATGTACCACCTATCGAAAGAGGTTCTGGCAGAAATACAAAAAAAATTTCATGTGGTCAAATTGGACATTATGTAGCTCAGTGTCCTCAACAAGCACCTCAGTTTTTAGGACCTAGACCTACAGTTTCAGAGCCTACAGTGGGTGATGCAAGTAGAGCTCATAGAGTTTTTGCAGTAGTTGATCAGTGTCAGGAAGATCATCAGGGAACAGTGGTTGAGACCACAGGTTCTATTAGAGGTATATCTCTTTCAATATTGTTTGATTCAGGAGCTATAGATTTATTTATTTCACCATCTATAGTTTCTAAGTGTAAGCTAGATGTGATGAAGCAAGATCATGGTTGGCAAGTGGAACTAGCCTCAGGCATTAAGGTCTCCACAGATTCTGTAGTTCATAAGTGTGGGCTTAGCTTAGGAAGCTTTGATACTACAGTGGATCTTCAAGTCGTACCCCTTGGTTCCTATGATGTGGTTTTAGGCATGGACTAGCTTGGATCTCATAAAGCCAGTATAGATTGTAGGAAGAAGATTATTATGTGCCAAGATGAGCAAGGGAATGATGTGCAGATAGTTGGGATACCGAGGCCTATATCTCTGTAGATGATTTCTGCTATGCAATTGAAGCAAATTTTTCATAAGGGATGTTGGATATTTGTTGTTATGGTAAATGATCTTGATGAGGAAGATCCTATGAGGAAGACTTTAGATCACTCAATTTTGTAGGAGTACGCAGATGTCTTTCCAAGTGAGATTCTAGGAATGCTTCCAAAGAGGGACATTGATTTTAGTATTGATCTAATTCTTGGAGCGGAGCCTATCTCTAAAGCTCCTTATCGCATGACTACACAGGAATTGGGTGAGCTACGTCTTCAGCTAGAGGAACTTTTGGTCAAAGGGAGCATTCGACCTAGTGTATCACCATGGGGAGCCCCAGTGCTCTTTGTGAAGAAGAAAGATGGTTCTTTGCGCCTTTGTATTGACTATAGACAGTTGAATAAGGTGACTATTAAGAACAGGTATCCCCTGCCTAAGATTGATGACTTATTTTATTAGATCAAGGGAGCTACAGTATTCTCCAAGATTGATCTTAAGTCAAGATACCACCAGCTTCGCATTAAGGAAGCAGATATTCACAAGACTGCTTTTCAAACGCATTATGGGCATTATGAGTTCACAGTGGTACCTTTTGGGTTGACTAATGCTCCATTAGTTTTCATCAGTTTGATGAATGGTGTGTTCCAATCTTATCTGGATAGGTTTGTACTCGTGTTTCTTGATGACATATTGATATATTCTAGGACTCAGGAGGAGCATGAGGAACACCTGCAGTTGGTATTGCAGTGTTTGAGAGACAATCAGCTTTATGCCAATGCAGCTAAGTGTGAATTCTTCAAGTCAAAGATTCAGTATTTAGGGCATGTTATTTCAGGTGATGGTATTTTAGTTGATCCTGCAAAGATTCAGGTGATAATAGATTGGTCGACACCGACTAATGTGTCAGAGCTTCATAGTTTCATGGGTTTAGCCGGTTATTATCGCAGATTTGTCCAGAACTTCTCTAGGATAGCACATCCTATCACTTCTCTTCAAAGGAAAGGAAAGAAGTTTGTGTGGATAGAGAAATGTGAAGAAGCTTTCCAGAAGCTCAAGGAGCTTTTGACCAGTGCACTGATTCTAGCCGTACCTGATCTAGAAGGTGATTTCATGGTGTGTACAAATGCTTCTCTTGAAGGGATTGGGGCAGTGTTGATGTAGAATGGATGGGTGATTGCATATGAATCACGCAAGCTCAAGGATCATGAGTTAAATTATCCTACGCATGATTTTGAGTTAGCAACAGTAGTTCATGCTTTAACTAGATGGAGACATTTCTTGTTGGGGCACATATTTGAGCTACACAGTGATCATCGTAGTCTTCAGTACATTTTTACTCAGCCTAATTTGAATGCTCACCAGAGGTGATGGATGGAGTTTCTATGCAAGTATAATTTTGAGGTTAAGTACATTCAAGGTAAGGAGAATGTGGTATCATCGATGACCCTTAGTGTGGACTTGAGGAGTGAGATTCTTCAAGCACTTCCTACGGATTCCTGGGTATCGAGAAGTGTGCAGAGAGATAGATTCAAGAAGATCTTTGGAAGGAAAGTTTGTAGGTTATGATCAAGAATTGGATGGTCTTTTAAGACATCTACAGAGGATATATGTGCCATTTTTAGATGAGCTTCACACCTTGATACTGGCAGAAGCCCATTGTACACCTTACTCAGCACATCTAGGTGTCAAGAAGATGCATGTTGATTTGAGACATTTTTTCTTTTGGTCTGGGATGAAGTGAGATATTGCTGATTTTGTGGCTAGGTGCCTTGAGTGTCAGAGAGTTAAGGCAGACCATCAGCACCCAGCTGGACTTTTGCAGCCAAATCTCATTCCTTCTTGGAAGTGGGATATCATCTCCATGGACTTCATTGTAGGATTACCTATGACTGTTTGACATCATGATGCTATCATGGTCACCATTGATCGATTAACTAAGGTGGCATATTTTTCATCGATTAGCTCTTCCTACACAGTAGCTTCTATAGCTAATGTATTTATGCATGACATTGTGAGATTACATGGTATTCCTAGAAAGATCATTTCTGACAGGGGTCCTATATTCACATCTGCTTTCTGGACATCGCTGCAGCATGAGCTTGGAGCACAATTAAACTTCAGTTCGGCATATCATCTAGAGACTGATGGTTAGATAGAGATGGTGAATCAAGTTTTGGAGGATATGTTATGGATGTATGTGATGGATAGGCAGACACATTGGGAGGATTATCTCTACTTGGTGGAGTTTTCTTACAACAACGGGTATCATAGTTCTATTGGCATGGCACCATTTCAGGCATTATGTGGACGTCCTTGTCATACACCATTGAGTTGGGATAGTCTTGAGGATCACATCCTATTAGGTCCTGAGATGCTTCATGATATGGAGCAATAGGTAGTGCGTATTCGTGAGCACTTGACTATGACATAGGATAGGCAGAAGAAGTATGCCGATGCTCATAGGACTGATAAGCAATTTGCTATGAGAGATAAGGTTTTCTTGAGAGTGCTTCTGCAAAAGAGTCCAATCCGGTACGAAAAGGGATCTAAGCTAGCACCTTGCTTTGTGGGACCATTCAAAATTCTAGAGAGGATTGGCCCGGTTGCTTACCACCTAGCTCTACCACCCAGCCTAGCTTGCATTCATGATGTTTTCCATGTTTCAATGCTTCGACAATATATTCCTAATATTGTACATGTTCTTGATTGGAATGTGTTGTACGTAGAGGACAGGCAGGTGGCTTTGGAGCCGATTTGTATTCTGGAGCAGCGGGAGTTGACCCTTAGGGGTCAAACCATCGAGCAGGTGAGGGTCCAATGGGACCCTACTGATGATTCTTCAACTACATGGGAGGATGCAGCTAGATTGAGGGAGTTATATCCCTACTTGTTTATAGGCTTCTAGGAGTAAGCCTAGCCCAAGGGGGGTGGATGTAGTGCCTACCCTCATTCACATCTTTTTCTGGACACATTGTTGCTATTATTATCAGACTATGATGGATTAGTGGTATTGTTTTGACACTATCAGACATTAGGTTATGGATTCAAAGGTTATGTGATGAGATCATTTAGACTTTACATTTCATGCATACATGATGATCATTACATTTCTTTTAGTTATTGTTGATGATTAGTTGATGGTTATTATCTCATGTGTTTTATTATGGATGCTTACCCCATACTTGCACGTGTATGGTGTGTGTGTTTTCTTATTGTATGGCGTTTCTGATGTGATTAAGGAAGGGAGTCGTAGTCACCTGCTTAGTCAGGATCTACATGATGCACCACTTCTTGTCATTGTCTGTTTAGCTTAGCATTATATATTGTATGTACATGCATGGTTTTTTTCCAGGTTGCAGGTACCGGGTATCGACTTCCCTGAATTGCCAGGATGAGCGTACCCTATTATACTATCTCAATGATAAGAGAAGGGAGATAAATTCTCAAGTCCAAATCCCAAACCTTTAAGCCAATTGTCCTAGTGAGGTAAGACAAGTATCTAGATATTTTACCCACCGAATGTGTCGGATGACATGATTCATGATTTTTAACCCCTTAGACTGATTTTGTGTGATTTGCTCTATGATGGGTTTCCATATTATATCTTGGAGGTCTATGGTGAATTTTCTATTAATTATGTCTTAATAAATATATTTAATTAATAAATTAAATTTTTGAGAAAATTAATATAAAATATCATGATCTTTGATATTTTGATTATAACTAATTAAATGAGAATTAATTGAGGAAAAAGAATTAAATAAAAGAGAATTAGAAATTAAAATTAATAATAATAATAAGTAATAAATAAATAATAATAATAATAAAAGTTATAAAAATTAAAATGGAAGTTATAAATATTTAATAGAAAATTATATAAAAAGTGAATTGGAGTTATAAGCTTGCATGGGAGTTAACGCACTTTTCTATTTCTCAAGTGTCAACAACACGGGGGTTAGTGCATCAATTAAGCACATGGTGTCTACAACCCTATGGCTCATCTTGAAGGTTGAAAAAGACCCATGCTTAGTTGGTGACACCTTCCAGCTATTTCTAGAAGCATTCTAGATGTTTTTCAAAAGCTCTTTATATTCAAGCATTCTTAGAGGCTTAGATATAGCAGTTGGAGTGCAAATTGGAGCATTGGAGGACTCGAGAACTCTGAAGAAGGGAGGAGCTTGCTTTGCAGGTTTTCTGAGGAAGAGCGATTTAGCATCAGAATCCGGGTAGATTTTTGTGATTTTACTTATGCTATTTCCGCATCATGCATTCCTTGTCTTCTTCGTGTCTTCCATATGTCTTCTGAGGAATTTCATAATTTATTGTGCATTCTCAATATGGGTAGATTAATTTATTTGAAAATTTCATATGCATAGATCAAAAAAACAAAACAAAAAAACACGGGGCTAGGGTTGAGATTCATAGTCAAACCCATTAGATTAATTATTGGAAATTTTTAGAGATCAAAGGTTTATGGAGGAATTCTGAAAATTGAAGTTGTATTGATATATTGTCAATTTGCTTATATATATATATATATATATATATATATATATATATATATATATATATATATATATATATATATATAAATATATATATATAAATATATGTATATATGCTCATATACTATGATATTTTTAATTTTGCATATATTTGTATATATATACATACATATATATATACCTTTATATATATACATATATATGTATATATAATATATATTTGTTAAAAATTGGATAACATACCCGTGGGCGAAAATGTTTTAAGAAACGTTTTAAACTAAATTGCAAATGGAAATCGCGTTAGCAATTTTAAAATATATATATAAACATTTTATACATTGAATCAGGGGGGGGGGATTAGACCTGCGCCCCCACTACGGTCACAGTGTACCGCCATCACAAGTACTGTGATGGCAGTGGTACACAATACCACTGACATCGCAGGCCCTGCGACCGCAGGGTCCTGCGTACCGGAAGATGTGTTATATGAATATGTGTTTTATTAAGAACGTTTGCCATATTCAATTTTTAATTGTTATTAAATTTTTGGCATTAATCAAATTTGTTAATTTGATTTTGTTTAATGGTAAAATAATTTATATATTTATATATATATTTATATATGTATTTATATGTATATATTTAAATATAAATATATATATAAGTATGTATATAATATGTAAATATGATTATTTGTTTTATAATTGTAAAATTGATAATTGATTTATATCAAAGGCTCATGATTTAAATTAATTATTTTATTAAGTATATTAAATATTGATTGTTAGATTGGTGGGGGACGTTTGGATTAAAATTATACTTAAAGAATGGATTTGTGTTCATTCAAAACGTATAAATGTTCCTTCAAATTCTTTCTCTAAACTTGGAAATGTAAACCGAGACTTTTGCACTTAAATTTAAATTAGCAAAACCAAAACATGTGTTTGCATTGTGTATTCTTTATGCTATTGTTTTGGGCTTTGGGTTGACTAGTGTTGACCAGTTATAGGACGTCTACCAGAGACTTGGGAGTTATGTGATTGTGATGTCATGATGATGTTTTAATCTTGATCTTTATAAACCCAACCATGGTTATGTGATGGAATGCTCTATGTATTGTTTGTGATTACTAATTGTTATAGTTGAGATTCTTGTGTATGAGACACTTGACTTAACCATTATTTTTGGTCATCGATCAGTTATCCTTAGTTATTACCTAGTCACCATGTTGGGACTGTAATGTGGATTTATTCTTGATGATGTCATGATGTGACATGTTTGACTCAACCATTTTTGGAGTCTTCGATCAGTTTGATTGAGATATATTTTGGTTATTGAGAACCATTGGATACTTTGATTATCAGTGTTACCTCAGTTGCCAATAGAGAGCTGTTGTGATGATGATTTTCTATGGATGTTTGCTCATGGAGATTTGATGCTTTTATGCATATTTGATGATTTTATTATGGATTATCTTTTTGTGATTTTGAGATTTATGATTCCATGAGCATTAGGGTAGGATATCTGCATGTAGTGACGGGAAGTGGCTTACAATGGGGATCGAGGCCCTAAGAGGCTGCCAGGGTAACTCATTGTAAGTTGGATTAATAAGTGATAACATACACACCTAATACTAACTGAATGAACCTAAAAGATAAGAGTTTTGTTCTCGCCCATTCCTTGAGTGCTTGTATAGGCTAGGATGGGAGTAGTGAGAATGCATGGTTGCGACCTTGCATTCCATAGTATGCCTTGTCAGTATGAGAGGATACTAGTGGCCGCATGAGATTAGTATGGACCCGTGGAGTTTAGCTAATTGCCAGGGTAACTTGTATATGATAATTGCGATGACACTTTCCTGCTTGCATAGTAGGTTCCTACATGTCATTGTGTGCCTCTGGGATTAGATGTCAAATTTTGTGTTCAGAACCTTTGAGTTAGTATACTTTTAGGATTCCTAAACTTATAGAAATTTGTGCTATGTGTTTTGGATAGCCTGTTTGGGACTTAAGATTATCTCCTCAACACGGTTGGAGTGGACCACTTAGGTACCACGCAGTCGGGTGGTAGTGTTTTTCCACTCTTATCATTTGAGATTCATTAAGACATCATGGCTTATGCATCCTTCATGATGGTGGATATGTATCCTTTTCATTAATGATTAGCATATGTTATATGATGTTATCTTTTGTTAGATTACTTTCTACATATGATGTTATATAGGTTAGGAGTGACATTCCTACTATGTTAATACCGATGATCTCTTCGATGATTTGGAATTTTATGCATGGAGAGATGGCTGGGATCCACGATGGTCTAATGATGCTATTAATGGTTGGGAGGAACCGTGCACTTAGTTTATTATGTTTGATCTTCTATGATGATGTATCATGTATATCATGTGATTATCTTTACTTTGATGTATCATGGATTAGAATGGGATGATGTATCTTATTTTATGTATGTACATTCTTTTGAGCTTGTCATACCCTGTGACATGTACAGTGGATGATTGAGTATTTGAAATGTAATGTATAAAAATTGGATTTATCATTATTATTTCATGTGGATGTTGTACTAGATGGATTCATGTATGTAAGATGTTTCTAGATGTAATCCAACGTTAAGGGATCTTAAAGAATGTAATCTGATTATATATGTTATGTTTACTTTCAGATGGACATTACTATTGCTTCTGTTATTGTGCATAAGTTATACGTGGTATTTACTTTTATGAAGAAAAAAAAATGCTACCAAACTTAGTGAAAATTTTAGGTTAATTCTTTGGATCCCTTGGCGGGGCATTACAATCTGTACCAACTTGATCTTTCCATTGTTCTTCTATCAGATACCACAGAATACTACTATGTTTTCATCAATGACAAACTCAGTCATGAATGTAACATATCATCATAGTAACATATCTACAGTACTCCCCCATAGGAATATCATCAGCATCCATTCTTCCAACACAAGCACCAACACTCTAATGAGAGGAGGTGTGAATCAATTATCCAAGGTCTAGATGTACCAATTGAATAAACAAACACTTAAACTACTTTGTATATGAACATCCATTAGCTCAACCTTAATTGTAAATGTGTACTAAAATGTTGACACAATTCTATGAATCATTATATCCAAGATTGCTCAAGAATGAGATCTTGAATGGTAGCTCATAGCTCTCTATTAATGGAGTGCAAAGGTTTGTGATGGAGGCCCTTAGTTTGACCTAGTTTGTGCCCATGCAAGTACACCATAAAATGAGAGATTCAAAGAACAAAATATGCATGCAAATGAAGATGCAAGCTAATCTAAATGATAATAATGTGAAGCAATACAATAAAAGAAATCTAATCTATGAAAGGAAATAACAATGCAAATTATTCTATGAAATAAAATATGGATCTAAGATAATATGAAAATGCAAGCATGGATCATGATGGTGGAAGCCATGGATGTATGAGAGAAGAAGACAAGAAGATGGAAGTTCTCCACAAAAGGCTTTAATGCTCAAACTCCTCCAAAAATTACTCTCCAAACCTACAACATAATAATAGCATAATCATGGATGTCAAAAATGAGGAGAGGGATCTCCCTTATAAAGAAGAATGGACAATTAAGATTAAGAGGCAATAAGATTTAATCAAGGGTGGAGAAACAATGATCCATGTAAGATAAAATTCCACCCAAGAGAAAAGAGGAGGAAAATTAATGGAATCCCATTTAGAAATATGTGCATTTAAGTGAAGAGGAAAAAATAATGTATTTAATTTTTATTCATTTTATTTCCTTTTTCATGTGGGATTTTATTTAATTAAAAGGGAGAAAGTTCTTTTAATTAAATAGGAAATATTTCATTAAATTAAAAGAGGATTTTTTCTCTTAATTAATTAAATGTGGATTAATTATTTAATTAAAAGAGAGATTTTCTTTTAATTAAATAAAAATTAGGATAAAATGATCAAACCTTAGGAAATGTTGAAATAATTGAATTAATTACAATTTGATCAAAGAAATTGGTTTGAATTGATTTAATAAAATATTGCAAACCATTGATTCAGAAATTTGATAAATTGAAAAATGGGGGCCCATAGTCTAGGCAACCATTTTAGGTTGCATACATTTGCCCCTCTTTGACTAATGTGTGATTGATTTGGGATCACAAAGCAACCTAGATGTGTGGTCGATTTAGAAACACATCAGGATGAAGAATACAAATAAATTTTTATAACAATTTTGTCTTAACAAAGGCAAGGCTATCCTAGGTGGAACAAAGACTAATAAAGTTGAATCAAGGATTAAATTTTGATAGGTAGTTCCCCCTAATCATAGAAATTAAAATGAAATAGAAGAGAAACAACAAATTGAAAAATTTGATCAAATCAAACTAAAGATAAAGTTCTTGATGTAAGATGAAAGGTATAATAATCACAGAACCAAGATAGATCATCAAGCATGAAAAATTATGCCCCAAAGTTGAATTAGAAGAAAAGAAGTGGGGTAAAAGCAAATGGAAGATAGAATTTTGGAAGAGGTGGAAAAAAAATGAAAATAAGAAAGAGAATTTGCCTCAAGAAAGAGAATGCCTCAAAATCAATCAACTGTTCAAGAGAGAAAATTTTGATTGAGATCACAAAAGAAGATAAGGAAATGAAGATAAAAAATGACCATAGTGTATTAAAAGTTTGCAAGAAAGATGAAGGGAAAACTTGATGCAGAGCGCTCTGTATTTCTCTTCAAGGAATCTTAGTTCAACTCAAGGGATTCAAAATAGGCTGGTACACCCTCAAGGAACCAATAACATCTCAAAGATTACAACAAAGAACCCTGACATTATACACCGATAAAGACAACATCTTCACTCACACAATCAGATTGCTATGTCTGATTGAATTGTTCATAAATCCAGTTCTAAATATCTTCTTAAAAACCCCTTTGGAATAATTTTTCCAAATTAGTAATTCTAAAACATATCTAAAGATGAGATCAATCCAATTAGCATATTATAAATTATGTACTCTGAACCAAGACCCATATTTTCTGTCATAAACCAGAAACAAAACTGGTAACCCTGCCTAGGGCATCACATAACATTCACAAGACAAATTCAAATAACCCCAAACCAATTTCACATCATCCATTTGTGAGTCTAGTTTCCAAATATATAAGCCATTAATTTATCCAATACATAAATCAATGTATAAACACAAATCTTTGCCTGCAACACCATTGAAGGCATTTAAAAACCAGTTTTCACTCAAATCTTCATAACTTTCACAAATCTATATAAAAACAACCCAAACCAAAAGTAAATGAAATTTAATTCATGTATCTTTTCAATGAATATTTTTAGAGATCTTGAGTCTCCAAAATATTTTCGCATCACACGCTGCAACATGACTGTATTCAGCGAATCTCAAATCTGCAAACATCCACTTTCACCAAAATACCCATAACTTATTCATTTCTTCATAAAATTGAACCAAACAAAAAGCATGAGAAGAAGGATTAATCATACTATATATCTATTACTATATTACATAGTTTTCAGGCTGTAAATTTCCGTACAAGGCCTGGAAACTACTCTAAAACTAAAAAAACCAATCAAAACCACAACAATAAAATGCACCAAAAATGTATCAAAGTATTTCCTCTTCTCCAAATTGATTTGGTTCGACCATACAATGGTTTTTATATCCATTTGATATTTATAAACCTTCCTAACTACCCCCAAGACCAACCATATACCTTTTTACATCATTTTTCTATTATTAACAACTTTCTCAAAGTTGCATTTTACAACTTTTTATGCAATTTTTACATTTTTGACAAAAAAATGGCTTCATAGCCTTTACAACTTGACTCAAATACAATACAAATGACTCAAATGACTTTAGATGGATGTCAATAGATCCATTCACCAATTAAATAAATATTTTTACATTATTTATCATATTAAGACCTCCTTTGACAACTTATTACAAATGGCTTCTCTAGCTTTTATATCTTTGTCTTCTTGAAATTTAGGTGCCTCTGCACCAAAACCCTCTCAAACTCATAATGTAGCCTAAAAATGCAAACTAACATGAAGTCTAATAATGCAAGCTACATGAAAATACAAATGTGTACTTGCAATAGAGAAACTATAACATAGGATTTTGTGTTCATCATTCATTAGAGAATGTAAAAGAACTTATTTTCATCATTGAGCCATTATTAACAGACAGCAAAAAATCACACAATCATCACTAATTACAAGCACAAAGATGAAGATATGCATGTAATTTATATCAAATTGGAATGTGGAAAGATGTGAAGATAATCATCAAAGGCATAAAGGTCAAGATGGCCTCGATGTTAGCTTACCCAATTTAATATAGCAAAACCATGCTCACATCAAGGCATGGAATGTTAGGATGACCATAAGAACGGTTGTCCAAAAGCAGTCAAGGATGATGCCTCAAATCTCCCAAGTGTTTCAAGGGGACAACAAGAGACACTCTAGAGTTTTAAGACCACACCTCCAAGTAGAAAACAAATAAAAACATGCCCCATGCCCCAAGTCCTCTAGCTATGCATTCCATAGAGACTTATCAAAAAAGGACACTCAACAAAAATCAATAACAACTAGCACACAAAGAAAATATCATGACATAGGTTGAGCATTAAGTGTCATGTTTAAAATTTTAAGTGTGTTAACTAATATTGAGTTCTAAGAATAAGGATCAAATACTTGCAAGCAAGATCACATGGAAAAATTGGGTAAGATCAAACTGATAAGTGTTGGAAAACACTCTATGTTAGGGGTTGTAATGAAAAATGTAGTTGGGGTGGTGTTGAAAAACAACATTTGCAAGGTTTCCTAAAGGCTAATGCAACCAAGAGACTAAAGCTAACATAGTTATGCCCCCTAGACAAAGACCAATTCCAAACCAAGGCAACAAGGACAATGCATGATGGAGAAAGGCCAAGTGTCAAGGACACATGCTAAGAAACTGTTAGGATTAAACCACGGATAGAAATAACAATTACATGCAAATATAAACAATATCAAAAAAATAATAGATCACACAAAAAAGAACACAAAATACCAAGATTTAACATAGTTCACCCAAGCCCTGGGCTATGTTCACCAAATAGTAGGTCTGATATTATTACAATCCAGTGATTACAACTTAATTATAATATGTAATCCCTTACAGCTCAATACTGTTGCAAGAACTAATTTTTTCATCACTACAATGAAACAATCCCTACCCCTAAGCCCTTTTATACAAGTATTTTTACCATTTTTGGGTTATAATTAATAATTACATGTCAGCCCAAAATCCTGATAAAATAGGGCCCAAAAAAATTGTTTAGAATTTTTGAAGTATGTACAGTACTTTCCTAATCAGTCACCACAAACTAAGAGAAATAGGGGTCCAAAGGCCTCAAGTAGTGCCTACTTCCAAGTTTTCATCACTTGGAATTTTTATTTTATTTTTGGAATATATAATTTTTTTGGAGATACATCAAAGTGCTTATTACTAAGATCAAATTTTTAGGACATTTTCCAATTTTTAGAATTTTGACAGGATATCATTTTTTTGGATTTTTGAAATATATCATTTTTAAAATTTTTTTAGGACTATTAAATATGTACAAAGATTACCCCCAGATAAAATGGGCATCATGGATAGAACTTATTCAAGTGAAAGACATTGATAGGATCAGGGAGTTGCTCTCCCTCTGATGTAGACAATAAATAGGCACTAGACCCAAAAGTTGTTATAATAATGTAAGGTCCAAGCCAATTAGGTTCAAATTTATCCTTTTGATATCTATTCTACTAATTCTTAAGATTTTCACGTAGGACAAGATCTCCCACCTGGACTTCTCTAGGGTGAACCTTTTTGTTTAATGTTTTTGACGTGCACTTTTGATAGACCCTCATATGGTCAAATGATGCTTGGAATTTCTCATCTAGAAGTTCTAACTCTTGAAGTCTCATGGCATACTAGTCTTCATTTGTAACTAGAGCTTTGAGGGAAACTTTGAGTGAAGGAATCTCAACTTCTAAAGGTAGCACTACTTCAACACCATATGTAAGGGCAAAAGGAGTACCCCTAGTAGGAGTATGAATACTCATTCTATAGGCCCACAAAGCTGAATTTATCTGTAAGTTCGAATCTCTACCATTCTTATGAACTATTCTATGTAAGATTTTGAGAATGGTTTTATTTGATGCTTCTGCTTCACCATTTTCTTGTGGTAAGTAAATGGAGGACCAATGTTTTTTTATCTTGAATTTGTCATGGAGATGTTTAAGATCCTTATTTTTAAACTGGCTTCTTTTGTCAATGATAATCTCAAAAGGAACTCCATATCTATAGATAATATGATTCAGAATAAATAGAGAAACTATCTTGCCTAAGGCAACATAAAGTGGGACAGCTTCTACCCATTAAGTGAAGTAATCAGTAGCAGTGATAATAAACTTGTGTCCACATGATGAGTTGGGATGAATCTGCCCAACAGGATCAAAGGCCCAACAATAAAATGACCAATGAGAGATAGAAGGAATGAATTCCCTGCCTAGAGCATGTATCAGGTTACCATGTTTTTGACACTTTTCACATGACTTTGCAAAAGCTACTACATCAATCTGTATCATGGGCCAATATTACCCCACCCTAATAAACCTTTGAGCTATAGATAGACCATTGGAATATCCCCACAGATGCCCTCATGGATGTCAACTAATGCTTGATTGAATTCTTCCTTTTCTAAGAATCTAAGTTTTCCATCTAGACCCTTATACAAATAACTAGAGATAAGGGAATGGTGAGAGGTGTTTTGAATAAGATTTATGTGTTTAGATTGATTAAAGGTTTCAAGTATAATTCCATCATGAAGGTATGAATAAATGGCACTATAACAAGATGACTCATGACCAAAAAGGGTACAAATAACATGACTTTCTTGGGGATCATAGATAGGGTGATGTAGTTCTTCCACTAGGAATTCAAATCTTGATTCATGTTGCTCTAATTGAAGAAGTGAAGTAGGCATACCCATAGCATCAGCTGCTTTGTTTTTTGCTATAGGGATTTGTAGAAATGAGATAAATGTGAAGTAGCATCTCAAGGAATCAACCATTTGCTTGTAAGGTACCAATTTCTCATTTTTTGTTAAATAATAGTCATTGACTTGGTTGATTATCAGCTATGAATCCCATAGATGTGTAACTCTATAATTCTCCATTCTATAGCCATCTTAAGTCCATTTATTAAAGCTTCATACTTAGCAATGTTATTTGTACATGGAAATAATAACTTGTAAGATTTAGGAATTGTGTACCCATGAGGAGAAATAAAAAACACACTAGCTCTAAAACCATTTTGCATAAAGGATCCATCAAAGAATTTCTTCCATGTTCTTTTAGTCATATACATGAGGTGCTCATATGGGAAATCAACTTGAATAGGTGCATCATTTTGTAGTGGGAAATCAGCCAATTGATCTGCTATGGCTTGCCCTTTGATTGCTTTACGCTCAACATATTTTGTGTTAAACTCTAAAAGGATTTTCATCCATTTAGCAAGTCTACCTATGAGGGAAACCTTACCTAATACTTGAGTGGATCAATTTTTTCTATGAGGTGTATAGTGTGTGCAAGCATATAGTGTTGCAACTTTTGGGAAGCAAACACAACTACGAGGAAAGCTTTCTGAATACTGGTGTGATTAACTTCATATGAAACAAGAGGAAAACTAATGTAGGATATTGCTCTTTCTTTCCCATGTTCATCTAGTTGAGCTAATAATGCCCCAAAGGAAGACTTTGTCACTGAAATGTGTAGAATAAGTGGTTTCACTAGGATAAAGGGCATTAAAATAGGAGGATTTGTCAAGTATTTCTTGATTTGATCTATGCTCTTTTGATACTCTTCATTACATACACATTTGACTCCTTATGTAATTTCTTGTTGAAAGGTTGAGCTCTATCTACCAACTGTGAAATAAACCTCCTTATAGATTGAAGATGCCCCTGAAGACTCCACATTTGACTAATGTTTTTAAGAGGTGGTATAACCATAATTTATTGAACTTTTTCAGGGTCCACCTCTATTCCTTTTTTTGAAATAATGAATCCTAGTAATTTCCCAAAGGTGACTCCAAATGCACACTTTTTAGGATTTAACCTTAGGTGAAATTGTTTCATACGATCTAGAATGACTTCTAAATCATCTAAGTGTGTATCTCTTTTCTTAGACTTAGCCAAGGTGTCATCCACATAATCTTCCATTTTTTTATGCATCATATCATAAAAAATAGTTGTCATAGCTTGTTGATAGGTAGCTCCTACATTTTTTGATCCAAAAATCATAACATTCCAACAATAGGTACCCCATGCACAAGTGAATGCAGTCTTTTCTTGATTTTTAAGAGCTATCTTAATCTGATTATATCCAGAAAAACTATCCATTAAAGAATAAATCTCATAACCTATAGTCATATCCACTATCATATCTATATTAGGAAGTAAAAAATCATCCTTTAGGAATGCTCTATTAACATCTCTAAAATCTGTGCAAACTCAAATGGTTTCATCATGTTTTGAAACTAGTACAATGTTTAATATCCATTTAGCATACTCAATAGCTCTTATGAATATTGCACCAAGGATTTTCTTTAATTCTACCTTGACTAGGAGAGCTATGTGAGGATGCATCTTTCTCAATTTATGCTTAATTGGTTTAACATCTAGAGATATGGATAAGTGATGCATAATAAGATTAGTGTCCAACCTTGGCATATCTAAATAAGTCCATGTAAAATTGATTTTCTTTTCTTCTAAGAACTTAGTATAGGCTTCTTTTTCTTGTGATGACAAAGACTGAGCCAAATCTACCATTTTTAGAGCTTCATCTGTACCCAAATTGATTGCTTTCTTTGGTTTAATAAGCACTAAAGATCTATCTCGAAAATAACTAGGGAGAAAATCAAGTACCTCATTCTTAGGCATTTTAGAGAGGTTTTCACCCTCAGATACATCCTTTTTTTTTACTTTTTCAATTCTAACACCATCACATAGTGGTTTTTGCTATCAGAACTCCTATTCTTTTTTATTTTCTTTCCTTTTTATTTTGTGACTAAGGTACTTGATGTCTAGCTATTTCATGTTGGTAGTCAGTTCACTGGTGGAAGAGACTACGGGTTCAATGGCATTCAAATTGTAGGCTATCTCATAATCATTTTGAAACATTTAAAGCTTAGGTTTGTGATTACATTGGAACCAATCAATTAAATCAGGATGAACAAGGGGTAAATCAATGACCGATTCAAGCTTATGAATATGAATGATATCTATGGTGACTAAAGAGTCTGAGTCCATCAAGTAACTTCCTAAACTACCCAAATTAGGATTTATCCTAAGAAGCAAAGAATTGTCCACTAAGGTAACATATGAGTTCAAATCATCTAATCCTACACATGAATTTTTGACTAACTTGGGTTGAGAACTCTATGTATGAACAACATCACTATCCATATCAACTATAGAAGGCTCTAAGAGGGAGTCCCATTCATACTCATTGGAATCTATTTCTAAATCTCAACTATAATGCTTACACCATGAAGGCTTGGGCCACCTAGATGTGGAAGCCTCAATACCATCAAGGGTCACACTCTCTTGTTCTAAATTTACAACTATCTCATGAGATACTGGACTATCTAAATCTCCCCAAAGGAGATTAGTAGAAGGACCCAATCTTCACACATATCTTGTTGATTTTCCAAATTAGGTATGCACTCTTGTTCTTCTTTACTATCTAACTTATCAAGGATAGGAGCAACATTCTTATTATGATTTGCATATCCTAGGCCAACTGGCTTCTTAGACTTGCATCTAAAAAAACCATGATCAAGGGGTTCAGATTTAGCATCCAATCTATTGCTAAGAGGGCCATGTCCAAAATAGCCCATCTTCTTGACAAAATTATAGCCTCTTCCATAAGCTTTAGAAGAGGGAGTGAAGTTCTCATTGTTCATATACTTCTCTTCTTTATAAATCCAATCTCTAATAGCCACATCTTTTTTCTCATCTTGAATAGGCACTAATGACTATACAAATATATCAAATAATGTCATAGCTAAAGAGAAATATTTCATCTCTTGTGAAGGTTTACTATAAGACCTAGGTGAAACTGGTAATGCTACGAGGGATTTGAGTTGATATCCCCCCATGGCAAGGTCTATGGATTTGAACTTGTCTTTACATTCAACTAAAGTTGCATCAAAATCATCTGCTTCTCTATTGAGGGGAACATGAGTACTTGTTAAAATTGAGTTAATAGACAAAGTATTATCCCCAAGTATAAAAATCTATGTTCTTTGTTAGGGAACTTAACACACTAATGATAGGCAGATGGCACTACTTGTATATCATGAACCAATGGTCTACCAAGTAAAATATTGTACACAAGGGATCCAGAATCAACTATTTGGAATAAAATATATTTTTCAATAGGACCAATCCTAACGAGAAGGATGGCCAACCCCTTTCAACTTCTCTCTGCCTCATCATAGGCTTTGATAGTAATCTTCCTTATGGTATCAATAACTTTTTTAGAATAACATAATGTCTTTAAAAGACTCAAAGAACAAATATTAAGCCTAGGACCCCCATCTATCAACACGTGCCTAACACAGGTTCAATGGATCATGACCTCAATATGAAGGGCAAGATTGTGTGGATGGCTCAAAGATTTATCATCTTCCTCTGAAAAGGAAAGGTAATGAGGGCTAGCAATATGATTAACCATGTTCTAGAATTGATCGACATCTAAATTGTTGGGGACATTTGCCATGCACAAAGCATCCTCAAGGACTTGTTTGTGTCTCGTAGATAGCTCTAAAAGCTCAAAGATCAAAATTTGAGTAGGGGTTCATTGCAAATTATCAACAAGATTATAATTTGACCTAGGATTAACTATTGGTTTTGAAGGAACATACTTGGATTGTACTTTTTTTGGCTTGGTTGGTTTGAACTAGGTCCTTTGACAACAAGGGGACCTTGACTTTGCATAACAACATTGAGACTTTGGGAAGATACTTGCTTAGGTTTACTTGACTAGTTTGAATTGACTCCTCTAATAACAAGGGGACCTTGAGATGACTCTCTAGAGTGAGCACCCCTTAGCACCAAAATAGGTTTTTTACCAAGGATAAGAGAGATCAAACTTAAATTATAACCACTAGGATCTTTATCTTTCATCATGTTGACACTTCCTTCTACAACCTCAATCATATTGACAGCATTTGCTGCATTTGCATAAGTGTAATTAACTATAGCCTTGCCATTCTTAGGTTGGGAAGCTTCCCCTGTCTTGTACTTGGGCAAAGGCTCTTTAAACACTATGTGATCAGCATTGGTATTTAATCCATTTATTTCAAGTTTTCCATTCTCAATAAGATCTTGAACAATATGCTAAAATCTCCCACAATTTTCAATATCATGTCCAATTCCATTGTGAGGTTTGCAATAGGCCTTCTCATCCCACCACATTGGCTTAAATTTAGGTATGTGGAACTTTCCAGCATCATAAGGGTGCACAAGATTATGTGAAACGAGCTTCATGAATATCTCTTCATATGACTAGCCCAATTGTGTAAAGTTACATTTCTCTCCTTTAGGCCTTTCTTGATATCTTGGCTTGTTACTTTATTGATTGGCACTAGCCAAATGGAGAATAGCTTGGTCTTTAGGCTTATAGGAATCCACAACTCCATCATTAAGCACTTGCTTGTTCTTATTCCAATATGTGTTCTTTCATTTATCCTTGTTATTGTTGTTGTTATTCTGACCATCGTTATTGTTGTTTCTATTTTTTGTCAAAATACCTTTCTCTCTCAAAACATCCTCAATTATAAATACAACTTCAACCATGCTATTAAAGGACTCAAAAACCATCTTCTTAACTTTGTACTTCATCTTAGGAACCATGTTACTAATGAGGATTTTAATCTTTTCTTTCTCAGGAGTAGTCCTATAATAGTGAGAGCATTGTTGTCTCAACCTTTGCAAGAAAGTAACAAAGGATTCTCCTTGACTTTTCTTTATGTGACATAAGTCCAATACCGAGACAGATCATGAAATATTGTATGCAAAGTAATGAACAAATCTCTAGATTAACTTAGGGAATGTCTTAACAAGAGGAGTTTTATTGGTAAACCATTCCATTACCTGACCCTTAAGACTCCTTGGAAATAATCTCATAAGGTATGATTCCTCATGATGGAACTCAAAAATCATAATATAGAACTGACACACAAGATCATTTGGATCCCCATTTCCATCATATTTGTCATATTGGGGATCTCAATTTTTCTAGGCAAATCTTTCATGTCAACACTCTTATCAAAAGGATTAGCACAAACCAAATCAAATGAAAAAGAACTATTGGGTGCCAATATTTGATTCAGGTATTTCTTCAATTGGTCAATTTCTTCTTTCATATAGGGATCATGCTTTTGAATCTTTTTTTCTACATCAAAGTTGTAAGAGACCTTAGCACCCTTGTTGATTAAATGTTGAAAGAATACATCTCTTTTTTGTTCCATATATGCTTCCATATGTTGGTAACAATGTGAGTCTTGTTGCATAGCCATGAAATCATAAGAATTATGGTCAAAGTTTGAGCTACCACCTCCATATTGTGAACCATGATGAGCATGTTGTGGAGGTTATCTTGAAACTCTAGGAGATGTTGGTCTCCTATAATCATCATGTCTTGAAGCTCTCCTTCCTCTAGGACTAGGAGATGGTGAATGTGTTCCCCAATGTTTTCCATTTTGTGGAGTCTCGAGAGGAATGAGAGGAGGAAAGTTGTTTCCACCAACAATGTGCACATTTTTGAATTTATTGTCAAGTTATGGAGCTACAAGAAGGTCTTGTGCTTCTTGACGAGCTTTCCTTTCTATCTCAATCATAACTTGCCTTTCTTCCTCTAGGCATCTAGATTGTTCTTCCTTATTAGCTTATTCCTCTAGAAGGGCTTTTCTCTCATGCTCAAGTACTTTGATTCTATCACTTGCATAACCTAAAGATGTCTTGAGAGGTGTACATGATCTTGACTATCTAAACTAGTTACCAATAGATGTTGTATTCACATGAGCACTAGAAGGCTCACTAATTTGATCATCATATTGAGATTCCTCTTCTTGATAGGTATAATTCTTACCTTTATCATCCCTTTGGTGTGCATCTAAATATATATCCTCAATATGGGGTGAGGTTGGTCTATTTTCATGATCAAGATCACCACTCAAAAGGCCAACATAGTATTCACCACTTTGATTCTTCTTTTGTGGAGCCATTGTAAAATTCATATCCATATATGAGTGAGGTGATGTTAAGGGTGTACTCAATTCAATAAGGTCACTACTAGGGTCAAACAAAGCTTCTGGGATATTCTCAGGTGATTGAAAAAACATAGATTCTTTTCCCTTATATCTTTGATGAGTTTGAACTAAAGGTAATTGTATAAAGATGACTTGAGGTTTCTTTCTTTGATCTACTTGATATCTTGTTGTAACTGGGATGAAATAAAAGGTACTAGGTGATAGGATAACCCTAAGAAACATTGGTACCAAGCTAGGATAGTAAAAGCACTCACTTGTCCAAAAGAGATGTGATAAAATATAATTTTTCAATAGGCATAAACTAACACTGCCACAAAGGTGCTCACAACTTCGAGTGAATACCCTAGCACATATGGACTAGGAGAATGATTTACCCAAAGTATAAATAATTAAAATTGATTTTTTATGAAAGTGGATGGACAAGAGATTACTAAGAGTATGCAAGTATAATATTAGAGAATCCAAAGGTATATCTTTCTCAACAAGGATGGTCTCTAACTCACCAACTCCAAACAAGGTCATTTGTAAAATCAAAGATCACTAATTCAAGGGGTCAAAGCACAATAACCCAGGTGCAAACAAGCTTCTAACAATGGGGTAAGTAGCCTAACCTAAATCGGATCAACCTAGGGAGACTAGAAATAAAAAGCTAACAAAGTAGTTTGATCATAAAGTCTTGACTCAATAACTCAGATTTTATTTGTTTTAAATATCCAACTAGATGTGATAAATTTTGAATCATGAACCAAGCATGCATGATAGCAATTAGGAATTTCAAGTAGACATCTTCAAACAATGAGAAAGGGACAAAGAAACCTTGCACATGAACAAGAATAGCGTTGTAGTATCAATCTAACTCCTAGAACCACCACTATGTATGTTCTCAAAATATTTTCCAATCACAAACATAGTCCTAGAAAGGAAAATTTTGCAGCACTTCTTAGTAATGTTCAATTCTACAAGTTTTGCAATCTAGAGTGGGTGAAATCCAATCCTAGCACACCATGGGTTTGACATATTCTGAGAATTTAATCAATCAGAGATACTAACAAGGTCTAACAACCCAAAAAAAGGCTACACCCATGAGGATTTCCCCCACAAGGACATTTATATAGTGGTTTCTATTACCATGTCAAAAATGGCTACTACTGCTTGAGGTTCTGTCTACATGGTTGACCCAATAAAAGGAATTTCCATAATGGTTAACCCTCTCTAATCAAGAAAGATTCATAAAGTTGCACCACATAAGGACTTGGTTTGAATTCAAGGGCTCCAAGTTTCTAATGTATCCAAAAAGGAATAGAGCATACTCCTCTAGCCTCTTCACCTTACCCAAACATAGCAAACAAGATTCTTTGACATGCTAATTCAAAATCACCTCACCAAATTTTTGGAAAAGCCAACAATAAACACCACCAATCTCAAAAGATAAAGTACCAATAGATGTTGAGGATAAACCCAAGTGGAATAGTGAGATAATAACAAATATCCTTCCCTACCTATAAGGGGATCTAACATTGAGAAGAGCTTCACATGTAAGGCAAGAAAATGAAGCACATTTCCTCAAGAACTCCACAAATAGTGTTCATAGAACCTAATTAATATGTGAAAAACATATGCATGAAAGTAAATTTAGATCTAGTTTTAGAGCGCCAAAATGAAGTGTGAATCTATGAAACCATGTAATAGCACTCAAGCCAAACACATGAGAGGGTTCATTTTATTTCAAAATCCAAATGTTATAGAGATCCAACAAAATACCTAGTAATTCTTGCAACGTGTCTTTTCTCTCTTGTACCTTGCATTTAAGCTTGATCTCTCAATTGCAATGAACAAAGCAACAAGCAAAACAAGAAAACACAAGATATGCAATATATATCCAACTTATGCAAAACTAGGGTTAGATCTAAAAATATAATTTTTAAGAGTGATAATAACTAGAAAATAACCCAAATTAAATCTCACATCATGCATTGATTCATGTGAAAATTAAATGCAAGCTATTCATTAAATGCCCCTTTTTTAATATTGATTTTTGACCTAGACAACAAGATTAGACCTGGGTTATTAACTGAGTGGGCTCAGTTAGCATTCAACTTTTGTAAGAATAGTAGGAAGATGGTTGGTTCTCTGTTAGGAAGGAAATTGGAAGGGGAGAATCTTGTGGGAGGTACTAATCCTAATGGGATAGAAGATCGAAATGAGGAAAAATTGGTAAACTCTGCAAGATTTACGGATGCTAGTACCACTAGATGTGGGGTAAGAGAACTCTCTTTGGATTCTTCTACTACAAATCATGTGCCTGGTCAGGAACTCAAGAATGAGAAGATTCCTTTCAAGAATTTGGACATGACTAAAGAGAGAGAAGCAGAAAGTTCATGTAAAGGGTTAGGTGATCAAAGGACATGGTCTTCCCTATTTGGTAGGAAACCTAGTGGAAAATCATTTTTCCCTCCGGTTACATTGAAATCTTGTTGGGAGAAAGGTGAGTTTCAAATATTTATTCCAGACCCAATCGTTAATTTATCTATTTCTTCTATGGAATTTACTCTTGTTGGAAAATTTATAAGGGCTAGACCAGATATATAAATGTTGAAAAATATGATAAAACGAAAATGGGTTATCTATGGTCAAGTTAATATAGCTCCTATGGTTAATGGATTCCTTTCATTTGTTTTTAACTGCAAGGAAGATATGAATATGGTCCTCTATGGAGGTCCATGGTCATTTGAAAAAATTACTCTCACTATTCAAAAATGGGAGCCAAACATGGATTTATTTGATGTCTTCTTCTTAACTACTCTAATCTGGGTTAGACTTCCTGGCCTCCCTTTGGAATTTTGGCATAAAGATATCTTTAAGGGAATAGCTAGTTCCTTTGGGGAATTAATTGCAGTGGATCATGCTACAGCTTTGAAATCTAAACTTTAGAGTGCAAGATTATATGTGAAAGTGGCAAACCTGAATCACCTCCCTTAAAAGGTGGAACTAATTTCAAAACTTGGAAAAAGAATACAAGAAATTATATATGAAGACCTTCCAAATACCTGTTTTGCCTATAAAAAATTCCTAACAAAGGAAAAAACTATCTTACGACTAATAAGGAGGATGAAAAGAAAGAAGAAACCTAGAAGAAATTTTGGAAACCTAAAGCTACTCTTGCAAAGGGTTTGAAGGATAATTTGAACCTAAAAATTAGGAAATTGGTATGATGCCAGATTTTGCCTTGAAGGAAAACTTGAGCAGTGAAAATTAGGAGATTGGGGTGATGTTAGACTCTGCCTCACTTAAGATAAATATAGAGAATATGGTTGACATGATGAAGCAATTAGTCATTTATCAGAAAAATAATACAAACTGGGAAGACCTAGTTGAGATGGAGGAAATAAAGGGGTAAATTCTGATGGATAGAAGTAGATTGATGGTGTCGGAGGAATCCCAAAATATCTAGTCTATTGAAAACTAGAATGTTTCTTCTAAGCTTCTTGAGACACATTTGTGCAAGGAAATTGTTCCCTTTAGGAATGATTTTAAAATTGAGGAGAAGAACTTGGAAGGAAAGGATTTGAAATAGAAACAGAGTCAAAGGAAAAAGATGGAAATGAAAAGTAATACAGCTCCTAAAGAAGTAGAGACTTGTAGTAGTAAATTGGAGCAGCAATCTAAGGTGAAACCAAATGTTGGAACTTTGGAGAAACCTAAAAAGAAATATTCTAGGAAAACTAGAGAAATAGAAAGTTTGCATAATATTGCTGATGGTAGACAGGCAACTATTTTAGATTTTACCCCTAAAAAACAAGCATGAAAAATTAATATTTGGAATATTGAGGGATTGAACAGTAGTCATAAACTTGATGTTGTTAGGAATTTTGTTAGGGAGCATGAGCTGGATTTTCTTTGGTTGCAAGAAACAAAGATGGAGAAGGAGAGAGCTGAATAAATTAAGTATTTAAAAGATTATTTTTTGAAAGAAAGTAGTTTAGAAGGAGCTTCAGGAGGAACTATGCTATTATGGAAGAAATCCCACTACTCAGGAACTGTTTTGAATGCTAGTAAACATTTTTTGGTGGTTAAAATTACTAGCATTGACTAGAATAATGAATGGTATATTGTTAATATGTATGCACCTAATATTAAGAACTCTAGGAAAAAGGTATGGGAAACTCTATCTTATATAAAGAGTAAAGACTACTTTGGTAGATGGATCATCATGGGGGATTTTAATGTTCCTCTTTATGACCATGAAAAAAAGGGGTGTAATGTGAGTCAATTGGATGGGAGATTGGATCTAATCAATTTCATTAATAAGGAGTGTTTAATGGATCTAGATCTTCATGGAATAGATTTTACCTAGAGTGATAAGAGGCCAGGTGATGACTGTATTTAGGCTCGATTGGATAGAGCTCTTATTTCTCTTGATCGGACTAAAGATTTTGCATGCAAGTTAGAGGCATTACAAAAATTTGGTTTGGATCATTTCCCTTTAATTTTTACTACTAAAAAGGTTAATATTAAAAAAAAATTCCTTTTAGGTTTGAGAAAATGTGGATGCAACACCCATAGTTTCAGAGTAAATTGGCTAAATGGTGGAATATAGAAGTTGATGGAACTGCTCTTTTTAGAGTGGCTTAAAAATTAAGAAATGTCAAAAAGGAGGTTAAAATCTAGAATAGAAGATGTTTTGGTAATATTTTTTAGAGTAAGTCAAGTATTAAGGAAGAGCTACAAAATATCTAGGGCAAGATACAGAAGGAAGGATACACTCTTGACCTTGTTAGAGAAGAAAATGAAAAATTGGTGGAGTATCATGACATTGTTACTAAAGGGGAAATTTATTGGAGGTAAAGATATAGATCAGTCTGGTTGAATGAAGGAGATAAGAATACCAAGTTTTTTCATCTTTCCACTTTGAAGCATAGAGCTAAAACTCATATCTCATATCTTAAGAAGGGTAATTTGAAGATTCCTAAGGAAAAGGACATTTCAGAAGAGATCGTCTCCTTTTTTTCTACACTAATGATGTCTAACTCTAACATTAATTCCACTCATCAAGCTAAACTTTTAAAAGTGATTCCTTCTCTAATTACTAAGGAGCAAAATAAATTGTTAGGAGCCATTCCCAAGGAAGAGGAAATTTTAAAGGTAGTTTGTTCCTTAGGAGGGGATAAGTCTCCAAGACTAGATGGTTTTCCCATGTTCTTTTTCTAGAAGGCATGGAATTTGGTTGGAAAAGATGTATGTGATGTTGTTAAATAATTCTTTGGCACTAAAAGAATGCTAAAGGAGATCAATTCCATCTTCCTATGCCTTATTCCTAAAAAGATTGGGGCTGATTCTCTAGACCAATTTAGGCCTATTAGTCTGTGTAATTCTTTCTATAAGATTGTCTCAAAAGTCATCACTTCCAGGATGCTTTTGGTGATTCTGTCTCTTATTGTTGTTCAGAAAAATGATTTTTTTCTAGGTAGGAAAATTGTTAATTCTATTATTGCTGCTCATGAGAATATTCATTCTTTATCTTGTTCCAATATTCAAGATTTTATCATGAAAATTGATATTGCAAAAGCCTATGATAGAGTGGAATGGATTTTTCTTGTTAATACTTTATTGGCCTTTGGTTTTAGTCATAGAATTGGTAGGGCAATTTTTCAGGTTATATCTACTACTTCAATTTTTGTTCTAGTGAATCAGTGTTTCTCTAAATTCTTTAGTCCTTCTAGGGGTTTGAGAAAGGGAGACCCTTTATCCCCTATTCTATTCACTATTATGGCTGATTGTTTGGGGAGGTATATTGGGAAACTGGTTTTGCAAGGGGATATTAAAGGTTTGTAACCTTCTTCTCAGCCTCTTACTTGTTCTCATGGTCAATTTGTTGACGACACCATTTTTAAGGGGAAAGCTGAAGTTAGGGAAATTAGAAATCTCAAAAAAGATCTTAGCTTGTACTCTTCTGCTTCAAGTCAATTGATAAACTGGAATAAGAGCTCTTTGTTTATTATTAATACCCCTATTTTAAGACAGCAAAATTGCTAAAATTCTAGGATGCTCAATATGATCTTTTCCTTGTATTTACTTGGGCCTCCCTTTGGGAGCTAATAGATTCTTTTTGGGAAGATTTCATTAAGAAGTTTAATAAGAAGCTTGTTGGATGGAAGGGTGACCTTTTGAGTCAAGCTAGAAAAATTACCCTCCTTAAAGCTTGTCACCAAAGCATTCCCACTTATGCTTTGAGTCTCTTTAGAATTCTAGCAAAATTTGTAGATACTATTGATAAAATCCAAAGGAATTTTCTCTAGTCTAGCACTGAGGAAAGGAAGAGAATGGCTTTGATAGATTGGGATCAAATTTGTGAGCCTATTAGGGAAGGTGGATTGGGAATCAGGTCAGTGTAAAGTGTAAATAGATCTATTTTATCCAAATAGGGATGGAGAGTATATCATAATGATAAGGAATGGAGTACTATATAAAAAGATAAGTATATTTTTAATTCTCCTTCTTTATCTAATTTTCTATCATCTCCCGATGTTCTTTTCCCTTCTACTATTTGGGGCTATGCAGGGAACTAAGAATATCTTAAGTAAAGGATGTTCATGGAAAGTTGGAAATGGGCAGAAGGTCAAATTATGGGAAGATGTTTGGATATTGGATCATCCTTTGATTATTGAAAGTGAGGATAGGACCCATATTGATAATTGTAAGCAATTGTATGCGACTCTTGTGGGACATTATTGGTTTAATAACAGTTGGGTTAGCCTTCTTGATGTTAACTAGGCTTTTCATAAAATCCAAATTATGTTGAATGCCTTTTCTTTGTATCCCCTTAAGGAGGATAAGATGATATGAAGTGCTAATGTAAGAAAGTTTTCTCTATATTCAAATCTGAGGAGAAAGGTAACTGCCTTTTTATGGACTAGAGCTTGGATAAAAGGTCTTATACCAAAAATAAATATCTTTTATTGGATCTTGCTTTGGAATCAAATTCTTACTTAGGATAATTTGCAAAAGAGAAGCATTAATGTGGTTAATAGGTGCAGTCTATGTAAAGAAGGTTATGAAGATAGAGATCACTTGCTCTTAAATTGTACTTATAGTCAACAAGTATGGAGTTCTATTCTCAACTTCTGGAATATCACCTAGGTCCACCAAAATAATATATAACATTATTTTAAGAGCTGAATAAATTACTCTTCCCCATCTTTGGTGGGGTATCTAGAAAGAAATAAATAACAGAATCTTTAGAAATAAAGAAATACCAGGGTGGGTGTTTGGCCAAACATTGTCAAGGCAATAAAGGAAAACTTCAATTCTTAGAGAAAGTGTAATGAAGATTTCCAAATTGACAATCCAATGTTTTCTAACGGTTCTAATATGAAGCAAGAAGTTCCAAGAACAAATACTAAATGAAAGGCTCCTCCTATGGGATGGATTAAAGGGAATTTCGATGGTGCTGCTAAAGGAAATCCTGGAAAAGTAGGTTGTGGAAGGATTTTGAGAGATCACATAGGTAATATCATAGGTGCTATTGCTATACCTATTGGTATTTCTAATAGCCATAAAGTTGAGGCTGTTGCAGCTTTGTATACAATGAGGTTAGTAGTGGAAACTGGTTTCTGGTACCTCTAGATGGAAGGACATTCCTTGAACATTATAAATATTCTTAATGGTAAAAACTCGATCACTTGGTCTATCAAAGCTAGTGTAATGGAAATTAAATCTTTAATGGATAAATTTGAGAAAGTCTTTATATCTCATTCATTCTATGAAGGATATGTTGTGGCTGACTAGATTGCCAACCAGGCTATCCAATGGAAGTGTAAGATGACATGGCATGATGACCTACATAGGAGCATGGATCTGAAAGTTCTTATTAATTATGATAGAACTCACGTGATGGAGTAAAAGATTTGCTAAGATTAGAAATTTAATGATAAATGGAAGTGGGCTTATGGAAGCCAGTGTTATTTTCTTGAGAAAGTACATAAATGTGATTATTATAAGTTAGCTTGGCATGTATGTGTTTCTATGAGCACCTTAGTTGTTTTAATGAACACATTGGATTTTCTTAATTCTTTACATCTACCTATCTTCTTGACTTTGGCATTTTGTAGTGAAACAAAGTTTTTGAAAATGGGCGGGGAACTAAGAAAAAAGGAACCAAAGAACTATAAAGCATGGAAGGCCAAAGCCTCTGTCTAGCAGATTCTATAGAAGGGTATTATAACCACTTACCTGGAGTGCCTTCATGGCTATAAACCACATGTCATAGAGGAATTCTTCAAAAACTGGATTGAGGATAAGGTTTCCATGTGTGGGGTGACAGTTCATTTGTTTGAAGATTTCATAGCTAAGGTTATAGGTCTGCCTAAGGAGGGCATAAAATTCAACAAGGAAACCAGTATTTCCAATGCTTCATTTAAGAAACTTCTAAAGACTAATGAGGAGGAAAAGAATCTAGAGTATAATGGTGACTTTTATGAATTGGGTCAAATTAAGGTTATCTAGCAGGATGTTCTCTCATGCATTTGTGAGTATTTTATTTTAGATAGTAGGGCAAAGCATGTTCATAAATTTTATTTTGTGTTCCTAAATCATTTTCGGTATAAGGATAGGATCTCATTTCCTTTTTATCTGAGATTTTCTTTGCTTCAAAGTCTTTGAGCCCATAGGAAAAGAGAGTCCCGTCTGATTTTACATGAAGGGCTAATCCTATTAATTGAGAATTACTATAAGAACAAGGCTATTGTTTCTTCCCCTCCCTCTGAGAAAAAGAAGGGCTCTATTAGTGAAACCTACTCTAGGAAGAGTAAGGGTGAGGAAGGGGTTAGTGTGAGAAGGAGGAGTTTGAAGCAAGCAACTCCTCATAAAAATGCAAAGGAGATTACTGGGTTTAAGAATTTAGATAGTAATGATGATAAGAATATGGAGGATGAGGAGAATACGGATGTGGAAGATCTCAGTTCAAATCTAGAGGGTTACCCTAGTAGTAAGGGTGAGACTAGTAAGGATGAGGCTAAGGAGAGTAATGATAAAAATATCGGGTCAGATAATGTTAAATAAGAGGATAAAAACCAAAGTGAGCATACCTAGAGAGTGAGGGATGAAAATGAAGAAATGGAAAAGGAAAAGGAGGACCTCATGGGTAAGGATGCCATGAATGTAGAGGAAGAAACGAGGAAAAAAAAGGATGAGTCTACTAGTAAGGAAGAAATAGGGAAGGAGAAGGATGATTCTACTAGTAAGGACACTATGCTTTCTTTCCTTCATACTACTAAGCTTAAGGCTGACTCCTCTCTCCAAGGTGACTCCTGGATGTACAATGAGTTAATGAATTTGAAAAGAAAAGTAGGAAAGATGCAACAAGACTAGGAAGTTGACCAAGAAAAGATCATTTAGATGGAAGTTCAGGTTGGTAACATTCTGGATAAACTAAAGGAATATGAACATAAACTCCATCTTTTGATTAAAGAGAGTGGCAATAAGATGGAATAGATTACTTCAAGTATTTGTGCAACTACTGCTAGCTTAGAGAAGAGAAATTATGACGAAATCATGTATCCCGATGGACTAAGAAAAAGAACAAGATAGAGCTCAAGAAAGAAGGTGGCTGAGGTAACTAGGGGATTTGCTGCTAATACCATCCAAAGCACTATGGAGGTGGGCAAAGAGGTGAAAATGATCAAAGAGTTGCAGTAGCAACTAGTGGTGTTTCTAGTCAGTGGTCTCTATTCTAGTGGTGGTACTAATAACTAGTCTCTAGTCTAGGTTTTTTATCTAGTTTTTATTCCTTTTGTTCAAACACTAGGTTCTAGGTCCTTGTAAAACCTGGTTTTGTTTTATGGTCTTATTTTGTGGTTTTAGGTCCCTATAAGACCTAATCTTGTTACTATTATACTACAGGTTTTAGGTTCTTGTAAAACTTGGTTGTGCTTACTGGATTATCTTTTGCTTTTTTGTTAAGGGTTTCAGGTCCCTTCAAAACTTGTTTTTACCTTAATCTAAAACAAGATTGGACCTATAGGCACTTAAAATCGTCCCAAATGCTATATTAATTTATTTATTATTTCCTTTGACATTATAATTAATTATTTATTAATTAATTATATTTGTCATATTCTTCTACTTATTTAATTAAATTTATTTAATTAAATAGGTTCATTTCTTTAATGTATTTAAATTTAATTTAAATACTTCCCCTCTAATGTATTAAATTTATTTAATACATAGTGCCTCATAAATCCCCTTTTAAATAAATTCAAATTTATTTAATTCCCTCTACTTTATTAAATTCTCTAATCCTATGATTAAGTTAAATCTTATTTAATTTAATCCTAATCTCATCCTAAAACCTAGTCTACACTCATCACCCTCATCCTTCTAAGCCTATCCATTAATTAATCCCACTTTATTATCCTAAACCTCTTTTAATCACCTCTTTAGCAACTAAGTGATTTCTCACACAACATAAGGCTCAAGGAGCCTCCTCTCATTAAACTCTTCAAAAAGATACTCTTACACCTTTGTCCCTAACTCCTTTCCCAAGGTTTCTCACACATGTGTGAGCACACCTTGAGCCTCTCAACCATAAAGACTCCTTTTATCTTTTGCATGCCTTTTCCTTTAGCCCATGTGTCTCCCTTGCGACACCTATTTGGATGCCACATAGATGTCACCTTCGGAAAGCCCCGTCAAGCCTATAAATAGAGCCCTTGTCTCAAGCATTTTACATCTCTCTCATTTTGCATTGTTATCATGCTAGTATAGTTATAGAGCTTTTGGAGATTTTTATGCATTATTACTAACCTTTGGTAGTTGCTAGTTCATTTGCATTTGCAATGTTAACTTAGTTTGTTTCTTGAATCCACATTGACCTTCCTTGAGTGTTTTGAACATGGTTGTATCCACAATCATTGTTGGAAACACTCTCTTCATATCTAGTTAGTTCATACACTTTGCAATTCATTCTTGGACATATTGGGGTTTAATAGTTATGTTTGGGGAGAGCACATTCACATCCCTCCAATCTAAAGTACACCGACAAGGCCTCTTATGGGTTACCTTATTGATCTACTTTGAGGTTGTATCTTGCTTTCTTTTGGATATTTGATATACATGTGCAACTAACATTTTTTTTTTATGCACGCTCCCGATAGGTTAGGTTTTCACATATACATTTTTTCAAGTTCGGTGGGACCCATGTCCTTCTAAACATTCAAATTTTAAGCTTAAAAATATCATTCTTCTAAAAATATTGTGGATTTTGATTTCTATTCATGCGCAGTGTCGCCTATGTAGATGAACTGTTGTCTGCATTTCTTTAATGGCCCTGCCATGTATAGTGGCATCTCTTCCATGTAAATGAGTTTCCCTACCTCTAAACTAGCATGTCCACCACTAAACTAGCATCTTTGACTCTAAACTAGCATCTCTACATCTAAACCGGCATCTGCATTTTTCCAGTGACCTTCTATTTTGGCATTTGCAATTTATCAGTGACCTTTTGTTTTGTTTTCTATGTGGTTTGGAATCTTTACTTTGCTACTATTATCTACGATTTGCAAATGTAATTAATAGTTATATCATACTTTCTTTTTATTCTATTGTCTATGTGTTTTGTCATCTTTTTTGTTTGTCATCTCTACCTACATCATGTCGTCTGCAATTTTGAAAAAAAAAGATTATAAATCAAAATTTTACTTTTTGTAGATCTGTAGGATTGGAGTCATTCTAAGATTATTTACATATATTAAAGCTAACAAAAAAAGTTAAAATAAATTTTCCCATAGTTAGATTTCATTTTTTGAGATTTTGTTGAAGTTAATCAACTCATTTACTATAGCATTGTAGTGGGAGCATTTTAAAAACACCTAACCATATTTTCTTGCAGGCTTTCCTTTATTTTATTGCTCTTGGGAATGAACTTGAATGCTTAATCATTTATCTTGAAATGTATATTGTAATTAATTTGATAAATCCAACATACTCTTGAATATCTTGAAGTTAAAACAATCCAAATTTAATATTGAATGCCTTAAGGAAATTTGCAAACATTTTTTGGAATGAATGCTTAGAAGTCAAATACACTCTTGAATGCATAAAAGTCAAAGAACAATGCTATGATACACATTTCAATTTGGGTTTAAAATGAATCTCATCAAATCTTGAATCCTTAAGGATCAAAGAACATTGCAATGAACCTTTAAATTTGGTGCTTAAAATTAACACTCACTCAATCTTGAATGCAATAAAAGAACTTGCTCTATCTCTATCGATTTTCTTATGTTGATGTCAATCAATTTATTTTTTTTGACAAATCCTCAATTTTATTATGTTGACAATGCTATCAAGTTGGAAAGAAAATTTTATTCTATAAATGTGAGTGTCTTTAAGAATAGATTACAAAACATAAAGGTCCATTAGGAAAGAACAAGTGTCTTTTAAACCCCAAGGCCACTTACATATTCTCTCCTCTCACGCATTTAGGTGATCTTGAGTTCACAAGAAATAAGTGGTCTTGTTTTCATTTTTAGGAGGCCTACTTGGGGATTTCATCACCCCTTGGGATGACCTCAAGTCTAGCATTCTAGCGGAGTATAAATATTGGGAGGTTAATCAAAAGACACCTCTCTTGGAAGAAAAATATTGTCACTCTTGGCTAAGCCCTAAAGAACTTTATACCTTTGGGAAGTGAAGGTAGAGATTTGGGTTATTTTCTCCTCCTAGGTGTGTGGCATTATTTTCTTTCATCTACAGATTTGGGCCTCATGTACCTTGTGTATATTGAAGACACCCCTAGCTGAGCTTGTATATCATAGTCAAAACTTTATAGGATTATTGGTGTGTTTGACATGCTAAGTGTTCAAAAAACATCCCCATTTGAAGGGGACATGCACCATCTAAAATTTTCTTATATATATTTCATTCTTTGCATGTTATGTTTCAAAAAATCCAAAAACATCATAAAAATTCAAAATCCAAAAATATTTCAAAAACAAAAATAACAAAAAGAAGCTTTTATTTTCTGCATCACTTCTTCTATTCATGCATTCCATCAAACTCTCCAAAATCTCAATCCTCTTAACCATTTTCTCATTTTCATAATCATTCAATCAAATCCCTAATCATCATCCTAATCATGGTTCATAATACACATCAAGATCCAATTCTCGCATTCAATGATTCTATGAGGCCTCACCCCGACCCGTCATAGCATAGATATTTTATTTACATTTTGATATTTGAGACTTTGATATTTCGACAGCTATTCAAGACTTAGATAGACATTGGATTGTTTTATCTATTGATTTTGATACTTCAGTAGTGTTTTACATTATGATATGCACTAAGAACTTGATATTGTGTATGAAATGATTGAACACATATGGATGCATTTTTATGACATGACAGTATTAGATTTTGATGTGGTGTGAAATGTTAATTTGATTATGATGATTTATGATATGCAGATAAATGTTAATTTGATTATAATGGTTTATGATATACAGATGGATGATTATGATATGTAGATAAATGTTAATTTGATTATGATGACTAATGATATGCAGATTGTGGTATTTTAAGATTTTGAACAAACTACTTGAAATGACTAATGAAGGAAATTGAATTTGAATTACGACATTCTATGTATTTATAATATATGTATTATATACGATTTCCTTGGACTACTGTTGCTCAAATACAATGTGCAGGAAGTGGAACCATGGAAATTCTTGGGAGAAACAAGTTTCGAACCTTTCTGAACACAATTTAACTAAGGTGAATCTTTGGAAGATTCAAAAGCCCCATTGTGAAAGTATTTTTCTTTGTAGATGTGAGTTTTTCTACATGTGCGAATGTTTAATCATAAAGATGCATTTGGAGCATGTCATGGTGATGTGGAATGTCTTTTTATGTATCACTTGACACTTGTGGATTTTATGTGTAATTGACATGTCAATTAGGGTTTCGATCATGGTGGCAATTTACCCTAAAACTAAATACCCAATTAATGAGTAATTAAACCCACTTGACAAGGGGTAGGATGGGTCACAATCAAAGATAATTGGAATTTGAACTTAACTAAGGTTTTGAGGGGTCATTAGATGGTACCAAGTTGTCTTTTATGATAAAATAAGTTACCCATATGATAGTATATCAAGTTAGGGACCTAATTTTGACCATGTGAGTGTCTAGATAGCCTAGGGGGGGCCTTTACCCATGCATTCTTCCATTAATTCGAATTTGGAGTTGTCACGTGTGTTTTCTCCCATGTTCCCACTAAGTCAAGTATAGAAAATTTAGAGGAGACAAGTTTGTAAGAGGAAGTGGTTAGGTGTTTTTGCCAAAATAGATAGTGGGAAGGCCTTATTAAATAGTCTTGGCCAAATTAGTGGGTTGTTCACCCACTCTCTAAGTTTAGAGATAGTTAGGGTTTTGGAGGGAGATTAAGGTAGCTCTACTACAACTATCATTATCTTTAGCTTGGACCAAGGTTGGTCTCTCAAAAACATGTTTCTTTTCTTTTTTTTTCTTTTAGTATGGCAAAATAAATTTGCAAGTAAGGAGGATTTTCCAATGGAGCATGCATTGTATTGTGAATCTTGCATTGTGGACTTTGGTAATGTGTTATAGAATTGTGAATGTGTATTGAAGTTACTAAATCAACCAGCCATAGCTATGTAAGCCTATTCCTAATAAATCAATGCCTAAATAACATGTCCAAACTAGAATAAATCCTAGAGAAGCAACAATCTCTGGTTTTTATCCTTTCCAACCCTTGTTTATTCTAGTATGTAAATATATTGCAAATAGAATCCAAGTTATTAATGCCCAAGTTTCTTTTGGATCCCAGCTCCAATAAGATCCCCATGCTTCATTGGGCCATACTACCTTGGAAAGTATACCTATAGTTAAAAGAGAAAATCCTAGACCAATAGTATGATAACTTAATAGATCTAATTGGTTAATAAACACCCATTTACGATAATTTCTTAGTGAAAGGTAAAAAGTCTGTTTCAATTCTTTTTTTTCTTCGTCATGTGAATACCAATTTTTATTGAAGAAAAAAGAATTTTTCACATTAAGAAAAATCTTTTGGTTTATTTGGGATGCAATGACCAATAAAGATATGGATGATAGGGATCCACATAAAAGAGTTGCATAACTAAGCAATATCATACTTACATGCATCATTAACCGATTTCTTGGTTTTTCCTTCTTGATTTCCTTGTTGGATTTGAATGTTGAATGTGATTATGGGTGTGAAGGCTTCACTCACCCTTGGGAGGAAAGAGAAGCCTTGGATGAAGGGATTAGTTGGGCTCAACATTGTAGTTGGGAAGATTTACCTCATGATGAGGAGTTGTTTTTCTTTAATGGAGTATGGGCTCCATTGGAGCCATATACCTTGTTTTTTTGGGAGGTACAAGGGGTTTTTAATGTAAGAAGGAGGAGATCTTTATGATGGCCTTGAAAGACAAATGCAATTTCAATATGATGTTTATGTTTGGTTATGGCATCTCCTCTTTGAAGAGCTCACCTTCACCCAATGTGAGATGATTCCAATGATGAATCATTGTGCAAGCCATGGGAGGGAGTTGTTTTGTGTTATGTGTTGTGTTCATGCAATGGAAAGTAATGTCTATGTGTAACCTATTTGGATCTTGTTTCCTCTACTTGGTGGGTGGCTTCATAGAAGCCTAGGTTGGGAGGTGAGCCTCCATGGTTCCTAGTTTGTGTGTATGTGCAGGTTTTTGTGAAGATGGATTCTTTGAAGATGTTAGGGTTTTCCCTTAGAAATGTTGAAAGTTCAAGTGTGTAGAGACCAACCTTTCCATGTTATCACAAAATGTGTTGTAAATATTAATTCCCATTTTGTTGTTCAATGTAATGTAAAGTAAAATTTTCCCCTATTCATGAATGTTGTTGAAATATGTAAGGATGGATTGAGAAAATGTATATAGTTACTTGCAAGGAAATGCAAATTGTAAGTTTTCCACATTATGTGATTGGATGTAATAAGGAGGAAATTATGAAATGAGTCCCTCTTCCTTTGATGATCTATACTGCTTTAGTAGGTACATTGTATAGTTGTTGTGGACAATATTTCTTTTGATATACTTGATTTAATATGGATAATTCCAATGTAAAATCAATGGTAGTGCATTAAATATAATGGAAGGCAATTATTTAGCTCATAGCACTTGCAAGAATATTGGTTCCCTTAGATTTCAAGTCTAATTGAACCATTAGACTAGATAACATCATTATATCATCAACACCATCACTAAAATTCCAGGGTAGAATAAAATAAAGTTTTCTTGAAAAGAGAAAATGCATAATAAAATCTATGAGAAATCTTGTTGTAGGCATACATTTCCTCTCTGGAAAATTTATGGGAGAAAAAAATAATGTCTTCTCTAGAATACAAACTAATATAATAATAAGGAATATATACTTGATACTCCTAGTTGGACCTACAAGTTTTAGGGATTTGATATAACATGATTAACACTAGGTGTCCCCTTAAGCCATTATCAAAGTCATAAGATTTGATAGTGACTTATATGAATATGTATAATTCAAAGTATGGTACAAAAAAAGGATAATAAATAATTAAAAAATAAAATAAAAGAACTTTTGAATTTAACACACTTGGTTTAGAATTTCCTTCATACATTAAACTTAAATTTTGGGGCACCCCATGAATCTAGGCATCCAATCCCAAGACAAGATAAAGCAACTTGAGAAGTCTACTTTAATATGGGGACATTAGGGTCCCACCAAATTAGGCACATATCCTTTCCCTCCAAACCTTAAGCACTTGGAGATGTGATAGGTGCCTCCATCTTGGGATAACCAACCACTTACCTTGGGAGTTTATTTGAGGGAACACTTAATGTCCTTTTTAAAAAAAAATTCAATCTGACCTCCTAGGTGTACTTGCATGGAATTCTTATCATGAGTGATCTAACTTTGACAGAGCTCATTTTCCTAGGTACCTACCATCCTTTCACACTTGCAAGCGTATGTGAGAAGAGTATTGCTTAGTTGGATTAAAACACTTCACCTTATCATGAGTGTCATCACTCCCCAAGAATATTGTACCTAGGGAAGAGAGGGTTGATGCCTTGGAATAAGGCATGGACTTTTAAAGGAATTAAGTGGGGTGTGTTCATAGGCCCCATAAAACTTTTTAGCAAGTAGTTGTTTTTAAAAAAATGGCTAGGATAAGTAAAAGGGTGTTCTTTTGGGGGGATTTATTTCATTAGATAAATATAGGTTAGGAGTGTGGGTTTAGTCAAAATATTATGGATAATATTTTTGCATAAGAGCATGGTAATTTTTTTATGGGTGGTTAATTAATATTATTATTTTTTATTAGAGTAGTTATATTTATAGCATGTGTAATTAAACAAATTAAGATGAGTATTAAGGCACCTAGATTAGGATCCCATGTAAACCTTGTCTAAATATAAATTATACATGATTAGTAATTAAAATAATTTAAAAATAATAATTAAAATAATTAAAAATAAAATAAGTATATAGTGGTAAGTATAATAATTTTAAAATAATAACAAAAATAATGGGAAAAAAATTTAAAATAAATTAAATGAAAGGTGGTATGTATGATAACTACCTTAGAATGAATATCCTAATAAATAACCTACATAATATCCAATTTACATACACAAAACTAAAATAGGAAGGAATGTGAAAGACATAGAACAAATTATTGTGGAAAGAAATTTCATGAATGCATCGTAATTGAGCATGTGTGATGATGTACATGGCAAGGGACAATGTAATGTGCACAAAAATAAGTAACCCTATAAAGATATAGTGTAGTGATAATAGGTAACTCATTCACTACTTGTGGTAACCTATTAATGTAGGTTGTATGTCTCCAATGTTAGTTCTTGCCAATAACCTAGTTTATTTTCCCAAGTAAAGCAGAAAAAGGGAAAAAAAAGTATGATAACATCTAACTAATCATATCCCTAAACTTTAACTTGTCATACTAGCATCCTAACCCTGCCATCTAAGGCCTAGTTAGAAAATCAACGTACCTAGAAGTTTCTTAGCATTACCTCCTACCCATGACCATATTGGTGACATCCTAACATCATTATAAAACATGACTTGTAGACTTAAATCTCGATGTAGCTCGATAGAGTGTACCTATTATTCATAGATGCATGTATGTTATCCCTTGACGTACCTTTAAAAAAAATGTTGTTGATTGAGTTTTACCTTGTTAGATTTAGGGCATAACATTCTAGTATTAGAGCAACTAGTACTAGAGCCTAACCCATTATGCTTAACTCATTAAAACTAAAACTTGTGTGTAGTGTTAGATTATGGTGACTAATCAAACTAAAACTTGTGTGTAGTGTTAGATTATGGTGACTAATTAAAACTAAAACTTGTGTGTAGTGTTAGATTATGGTGACATGACATTCTTGTATTAGAGCAACTGGTACTAGAGCCTACCCCATTACGCTTAACTCGTTAAAACTAAAAATTGTGTGTAGTGTTAGATTATGGTGACTGGTGTTAGATTTTAGGCTGTGGCCATCATTGTAGCCGACATTTTATGGCTGACATGTTGTAACCCTAAAGTGGATAAAATACTTGTATAAAAGGGTTTAGGGTTAGGTATTTTTCATTATTTTGTGATGTGAAATTGCTTCTTGCGACGATATTGAGCTATAAGGGATTATGGACTATAATAAGGTTGTAATCACTGGATTGTAATAAGATCAAACTTTCTATTTGGTGGACGTAGCCCAGAGATTGGGTGAACCACTTTAAATCTTGGTGCCTTGTGTTCATTTTTTGTGTGATCTATTATTTTTTTGTTATTGGTTATATTTGCATGTAGTTTTTATTTATGTCTGTGGTTTATCCTAACAAGTGGTATCAGAGCCTAGTTGTTTTTTCAGTTATCCTCTGCAAGAAAGTTTCACGGTTGAGTGGGAGTCTCACGGTTGAGTGAGAGCAATGGTAGATGAGGGTAAGCTGAGGGTTAATAGGTTTAATGGGCAGAACTTCCAGTTATGGAAGATGCAAATGGAAGACTATATGTATCAGAAGGATTTATGAAATTTGTTGGAAGGCAAAGCCAAGAATCAGGGAACTATGTCAAATGTTGAATGGGATATTTTGGATAGAAAGGCACTCGGAAGCATTTGGTTATGCTTGGCACCATCAGTGGCATTTAATATTACAAAAGTAAAGACAACAAAAGAGTTGATGAAAACCCTTGCGACACTATATGAAAAGCCCTCCACTTCAAACAAGGTATTTCTCACGAAGCATTTATTTAATACAAAAATTGAAGAAGGTGGATCTATTGCGGATCATTTAAACGAGTTTAATACAATTACTAGTCAATTATCTTTTGTGGGTATCAATTTCGATGAAGAAATTAGGGCTGTCTTGATTTTGTGTTCTTTTCTTGAAAGTTGGAATGGCTTGGTAATGGCTGTGAGTAATTATGTTCCTGGATCTAGTACCCTAAAATATGATGATGTGATCAGTGTTGTTTTGAGTGAGGAAACTCGTAGGAAATCCTCAAGTGGATCTACATCAGGAAGTGCTTTGAATGCACAAACCAGGGGCAAAATGACTAAGAAAAGAAGTAACTTTGGAAATCATGGAAAATCAAGAGGAAATTCCAAAGGGAAGAGGTCTCAATCAAGAGGATTGAAAGACTATTGGTACTGTGGGAAACCAAGGAACAAAAAGAAAGATTGCTGGAATCAAAAGAAAAATGAAGGAGATAAATCAGATGGAGACAAGGAGGCAAATGTGGTAAGTAAAAAATCTGAAGAGGATGCTTTGCTTATGTCTTTAGAAAGTGTTGATGATTCATGGGTTTTAGATTCTGGTGCTTCATTTCATGCTACACCTCATAGAGGTTATTTCATTGATTATGTCCAAGGGGATTTTGGGCTTGTTTATTTGGGGCATAATGAACCCTATCAAATTGTTTGAAAGGAAAAAATTAAGATTAAGTTGCAGAATGGGAATCATTGGCTACTACATGAGGTAAGACATGTTCCAAGGCTGAGTAGGAATTTAATTTCAGCGGGGTAACTTGGTGATGAGGATTGTGTAGTTACTTTTAATGATAAAAATTGGAAGGTTTTAAAAGGTTCCCTTGTAGTAGCAAAAGGTGTGAAAGTAGGCACCTTATATCTTTGTATAGGTCATATTGTTCCTTCTACTTTGATTGTTTCATAGAAAAATGAATGTTCAGGAACAATTGTTGCAGTTGAGTAGGGAGAACAAATAGCTGTTGTAGATTCTGATATAGCACTATGGCACAATAGACTTGGGCACATGAGTGAGAAAGGTATGAAAGTACTTCATTCAAAAAAAGTTTTACCAGGTCTAAAATGTGTTAATATGGATTTTTGTGAAAGTTGTGTGTATGGAAAACAAAAGAGAGTGAGTTTTGTAAAGATTGGGAAGGAAAACAAAAAGGAGAAATTAGAGCTTGTGCATACAGATGTATGGGGACTAGCTCAAGTATCTTCCCTTGGTGGCTCTCATTATTATGTTACATATATTGATGACACAACTAGAAAAGTATGGGTTTATTTCCTTAGACAGAAATTTGATGTATTTCAAACTTTTAAGAAATGGAAATGCTTGGTTGAAAATGAGACTGGTAAGAAATTAAAATGTCTCAGATTTGATAATGGTGGTGAGTATTGTAGTCATGAATTTGAAGATTATTGCTCCACTAATTGTATTCGTAGACAAAAAACTGTTCCAAGGACTCCACAGGAAAATGGAGTGGCTGAACGCATGAACAAGACTATAATGGAGTGCACAAGGAGCATGAGGTTGCATGTTGGGTTGCCCTTACACATGTGGGCAGAGGCTGTCAATACTACAGTATATTTGATTAATAGAGATCCCTCTACTCCTTTGGGTTGTGGTATTCCAGAGGAAGCATGGACTGGAAAGAAGGTGAGTTATTCTTTTCTCAAGACCTTCGGTTGTGAAGCTTTTGCTCATATAGACTCTGAAAATAGAACCAAGCTAGAAGCTAAATCAAAGAAATGTTTCTTTGTTGGATATGGCATTAATGAATTTGGTTATAGGCTTTGGGATTTTCAAAATCATAAAATTGTTAGAAGTCGGGATGTCATATTCAATGAGAAAGTGTTGTACAAAGATCTGTTGCAGCAACATGAGAAGAAAGAAGATGATTATGTAGTGTTGGATGATACTCCAAAAGCTAATGTTCCATCCATTGCTCATGATGTGCAAAAACTGCAACAACAAATACCACACACACCAATGAATGTTAGATGGTCAACGAGGCAAATTAGACCTCCACAAAGATTTTCTCCCTCTTTGTATTCTATTTTACTTACTGATGCTGGTGAACCTGAAAGTTATGATGAAGTTGTGCAAGTGAATACTAAGATTCAGTGGGAGTCTGCAATGAAAGATGAAATGGACTCTTTGCTGAAGAATAAGACATAGGATTTGTGCAAGTTGCCTGTAGGTAAAAAGGCTTTACAAAATAAGTGGGTTTACAAGTTGAATGAAGAGGAAGGAGGTAAGAAAATATTTAAGGCCAAGTTATTTATAAAAGGATTTGCACAGAAAAAGGGAATTAATTTTGATGAGATATTTTCTCATGTTGTTAAAATGACTTCTATTTGTACTGTTTTAAGTCTTGTGGCTACTAAAGATTTTCATTTAGAGCAGTTGGATGTTAAAACAACCTTTCTTCATGGTGATTTGGATGAAGAAATATATATGGCTCAGCCATAGGGTTTTGAGGTCAAAGGTAAGGAGAACTTAGTGTGCAAATTGAAGAAAAGTTTATATGGCTTGAAGCAAGCACCTCGGCAATGGTATTTGAAATTTGACAGTTTTATGCATGAGCATGGATATAAGAGGTTTCATTCAGATTATTGTGTTTATTTTAAGAGGTTGGATGATGATAGCTACATTATTTTATGTTTATATGTTGATGGTATGCTTGTAGCTGCGTCTAACATGGATCATATTAAGGGGCTAAAACGCTAGTTAGCACATGCATTTGCTATGAAGGATTTGGGGGTAGAAAAACAAATCCTTGGTATGAAGATTTGAAGAGATAGGAAGAACAAAACATTAATGCTATCTCAGGCTGATTATGTTGAGAAGGTGTTGCAATGTTTCTCTATGGAGAATGCTAAAGATGTCAGCACACCTTTACCTAGTCATTTGAAGTTGACTAAGGAGATGTGTCCTAGGACACAAGAAGCGGAGGATAAGATGTCCAAGGTACCCTATTCTTCAGCTATAGGAACCTTGATGTATGCTATGGTATGCACTAGGTCAGATATTGCACATGCAGTGGGAGTCGTTAGCAGGTATATGAGTCATCCAAGATTTGAGCATTGGAATGCTATCAAGTGGATTCTCAGATATTTGAGAGGAACATCTAATAAGTGTTTACACTTTGGTGGCTCTACTACTGATTTATAGGGCTATGTTGACTCAAATTTGGCAGGGGATATTGATACCAGGCGGAGTACTACAGATTATGTCTTTACTATTGGTGGGGCAGCTGTGAGCTAGGTTTCTAGGTTATAGAAGATTAATGATCTATCCACTATAGAGGCAGAGTATGTTGCTGCTATAGAGGTAGCCAAGGAGATGATATGGCTTTAGTTCTTCTTGGAAGCATTGGGACATCCTCAAAAGGATAATTATTTATTCACAGATAGTCAAAGTGCCATTCATCTTGCAAAGAATTCAGCTCTGCATTCTAAGACCAAACACATACAATTGTGGTACCATTTCATTCGGTCAGTTTTGGAGGATGGACAGTTAAAGCTAGAGAAGATCCATACAAATGACAATCTAGTAGATATGTTGACAAAGGTTGTAACAAGGGAGAAGTTGAACTCCTCTTTAGCTTTGGTTGGTCTTGTAGACTGAACATGAATAAAAGAATAGCAGAGTCCAAGGTGGTTTGATCCAGTGGGATCCCCATGCGGTAATGGTATTTCTATAGGATCAGTCTCTAAGTGGGAGATTGTTGTTTAGTGTGGATCCTAATTAGTCCCCAAGTGGGAGATTGTTAGATTATGGTGACAGATAAAATACTTTTATAAAAGGGTTTAGGGTTAGGTATTTTTCATTATGTTGTGATGCAAAACTGCTTCTTGCAGCAGTATTGAGCTGTAAGGGATTACAGACTGTAATCAGGTTGTAATCACTGGATTGTAATAAGATCAAACTTTTTGTTTGGTGGACGTAGCCCAAGGATTGGGTGAACCATGTTAAATCTTGGTGCCTTGTGTTCATTTCTGTGTGATCTATTATTTTTCTATTATTGGTTATATTTGCATGTAGTTTTTATTTCTATCTATGGTTTATCCTAACATGTAGGATGCCTACTATTACCCCTAATGGTCGTTGGAGGACTAGAGGTCCTAGAGGTGCATGAGTGGCATCTAGAGGGGCAAAACATGGAATTGTTGAACCTCCACTCGAGTAGCCTCAAAATCTTAATCAACTCTTTACAACCATTCATAACCTTATCGGAGTAGTGTAGGAGAGAATGCCACCTATAGTCCCATAGCTTGAACAATAAGGAGCAGGGGAACAAAGAGTTGATAATAGGGAAAGAAGCAAGAATTCCCCACCTAGACATGTAGAGGGACAAGGTGACCAGAAGGAGTCTATAGTTCATTAGATTGATCCACCACTAGTCCTAGAGCCACCCGCCATAGTGAAAGAACCTAGAGACATAGGGAATGAGATTATGGAATTGATCTAACTCAAACCACCTCTTTTCACTAGAACCACAGATGGTACACAGGTAGAGGCATGGTTATAGAGCTTAGAGAGGTGCTTCGAGTTGTGTCCATATGAGAGCAATTTGAAGGCCCAATTTTCTATCCACTTATTGCGAGATAATGCTCCCAATTGGTGGAAGAAGGAGACCATAGGTAGAGTCAGAGTAGACATACTTACCTGGGAGGCATTTGTGGTCAAATTCAGAGATAGGTATCTTTTAGAGAATTTTAGAAAGAGTTAGATTGAGGAGTTCCATGACCTCCAGCAGAGAGGTCTTACTGTAGTACAGTATGAGAGCAGGTTCTTAGAGCTCCTTCCTTATGTTGAGTACATGAAGGATCAGAAGCTATAGATCTATTGATTTACCAAGGGTCTTAACTTGTCTCTTCAAATTTAGTACGCCTAGCTTTTCTAAGCACTTTCAGGGAGGTAGTTGAGATAGCATTGGCTATAGAAGATCTCTATAACAAACATGAATCCTAAGATCAGTCTCACAACCAAATTTACTCCGAACATTCAAGATAGCATAAACCCTCATGGAAGGGTAATCAAGGTTAGTCAGTAGGGTCCTCTAAGGCTCCATAAATTTAGCAAAAGTCACAATAGGATAATAGGAAAAACTCAGCACAGGGGTATCAGGGCTCTAAGCCCAAGTAGTGGCAGTCCCAGGGATCTCAATGAGATCAAAGGCCATAAGCTCCATTGCATAGCTAGTTAGGACTTAGGAGTCCTCCCATGGTGGGTATAGCAGATCTAGTAGGACAAGTGGTCAGTAGCAACCTAGGTCACAAGGAATTTAGATTTAGACTTGTGGGCCTTGTTATGCTTGTGGTGGTATGGGACATATAGCTAAAGAGTGCCCTCAGGGACCGATGGCCAATTATTAGTGAGGAGCCATTTAAAGCCTACTGTAGGAGACATGGGTAGATTCCACAGGGTATTTGCAGTAGTTGATAATTGACAAGTCGAGCATTAAGCTATAGTCATTAAGGCTTCAGGTATAATGAAGGGTGATAAGGTTTCTATTTTGTTTGATTCTAGAGCTATGGATTCTTTTGTATCTCATTTTATAGTGGAGTATTGTGAGCTAGTGGTAGCTAGGCAGAATGATAATTGGGAAGTCAAATTGGCATCAGGGGCTAAGGTGATAGTTAATTCCTATATACATGATTATTAGATTCAAATTGGAAACATGAGCATGACCATAGATCTTTGAGTTACCCCCTTAGGATGTATGATGTAGTCCTTGGTATGGATTGGTTATGCACACATAACACTAAAATGGACTACAGACAGAAGATGATTGAGTGTCTTGATGATTGTGGTACTTCTATGGTGATCTCAGGGGTGCAAAGGCATGTGTCTCTTCATATGATCTCTACCATGTAGCTTAAGTAGTTTCTATGAAAGGGATGCCAGTTGTTTGTAGTATCTATCAGTTATAAGGAGGAAGACAATGAGAGGGAACCATCTCTAGATGACTAATTGATACTAAAAGAATTTAAGGATGTGTTTCCCTCAAAGCTTCTAGGTATGCCACCACCTAGGGTAGTTGATTTCCACATAGATTGGTGCCAGGAGCAAAGCCCATTTTGAGATCTCCATATAGGATGGCTACACATGAACTCAATGAACTTAAGATTCAATTGGAGGAACTCTTATAAAAGGGGCATATCCATCCTAGTGTATCACCTTGGGGTGTATCGATGATCTTTGTGAAGAAAAATGATGGATCACTCTGACTATGTATTGACTATCGACAATTGAATAAGGTAACAATCAAGAATCAATACCTGCTCTCTAGAATCGATGACCTATTCAAATAGTTGTAGGTTCCTTGAGTATTCTCCAAGATAGACTTGAAGTTGGGATATCATCAATTGTAGATTGTGGAAAGTGACATTCATAAGACTACATTCCATACAAGTTATGGTCACTACGATTTCACAGTGGTACCATTTGGCCTTACAAATGCTCCAGCTGTATTCATAAGCCTTATGAATGGGGTATTTTTTAAATTTTTGGATAAGTTTTTAGTAGTGTTATTCGATGATATATTGATATATTCACATGATGAGAAGGAACACAAAGAACACTTGAGGTAGGTATTGCAATGCTTAAGGGAAAATCAGCTATATGGCAGTTTGTCTAAGTGTGCCTTCTTCAGGAAGGAAGTGCATTATTTAGGTCATGTGATATCAAGAGATGGAATTGTAGTAGATCCATCCAAGATCTAGGCCATCATGGATTGGCCAACACTGACTAATGTTTCAGAAGTCAGAAGCTTCAAGGGATTGGCAGGGTATTATAAGCAGTTTGTGCTAGGATTTTCCATAGTAGCTCATCCCATCACCTCACTTCAGAGGAAAGGGAAGAAGTTTGAATGGATAGACAAGTGCAAGAGGGCCTTCCAAGAACTAAAAAGGGCACTCACTAGTGCACCAATCCTAGTAGTACCTAATCCTTCATCAGATTTTTTAGTATGCACAGATGCTTTGATGGATGGTATTGGAGTCATTCTCATGCATAATGGTCATGTCATAGCATATGAGTCTAGGAAACTTAAGACTCATGAACTCAACTATCCCACCCATGATTTGGAGCTTGCAATAGTAGTTCATGCCTTGGAAAATGGTGTCACTTTCTTCTAGGACATCACTTTGAGCTTCATTCAAATCACCAAAGTTTGTAGTATATTTTCACACAACCAAATCTAAATGCTCTACAAAGGAGATGGATGGAGTTCCTATGTGAATATGATTTTGACATACATTACATTAAAGGAAAGGAGAATGTGGTTTCAGACACCTTAAGTAGGAAACTTCATGAGATATCTTCCATGATTACTAAGACAGATATGAGAGAGTGCATATTGCACCATCTTCTCGAAGATGTATTTTATATAGAAGTTTGTTAGTTAGTCCACTCTCAAAGACCCCTAGGGGGAAAATTTTCTAATTTTTTGTTGGGTCTAGATGGATTACTATGCCATAAAGTGTGCATTTATGTACCATACTTGGGTGACTTACATGAGTTCATTATTTTGGAGGCTCACAGAGCACCCTATGTAGCACATCTAGGTATCAAGAAGCTTCATGTAGATTTAAGGCAGTTATATCATTGGCCAAGAATGAGAATATAGATTGCCAACATCATAATTCCTAGAGCGTCAGAGAGTTAAGGTAGAGCATAGACATCCAAGTGGAATCTTGCAGCCACATGAGATACCTAAGTGGAAGTGGGTCATTATCTCCATGGATTTCATTATTGGTCTCCCAATGTCTTCTTGTCATCATGATGCCATCATGGTGACACTTGAAACTTTGACCAAAGTTGCTCACTTTTCACCCATTCACACTACTTTCATAGCACCCACAGTGGCACAAGTTTTCTTGCAAGACATTGTTAAAATCCATGGTATTCCTCGTAAGATAATCTTGGATAGAGATTCTCTACTTACATCATCCTTTTGGATGGAACTACAAACATCACTGGGTACCAAGATCAACTTTAGCATAGCCTACCATCCTCAAATAGATGGAAAAATAGAGAAATTTAACTAGGTTCTAGAGGATATGTTGAGGATGTATGTGATGGACCACTAGTTCAAGTGGGAAGAGTACCTCCACCTTGCAGAATTTGCCTACAACAACAAGCATCACACTTTCATAGGCATGCCACCCTATCAAGCCTTGTATGGTAAACCTTGTAAGGCACCCCTAAGTTGGGATAGGATTGAAGATAGGATATCTATAGTGACATAGTTAGTCAAGGACATGGAGCAGCAGGTGGTATTGATTAGACAATGCCTTAGAGAAACCCAAGATAGATAGAAGAAATATACAGATGCAAAGAGGGTGGATAGAGAATACATGATTGGCGAGAAAGTATTTATGAGGGTGTGACCATATAAGATCCCAATACATTTTTGAAAAGGCTCTAAGTTAGCACCTCGCTTTGTGGGTCCCTTTGAGATTTTGGAGCAGATAGGACCAGTTGCTTATTGTTTAACCTTGCCACCTAGCATGTCATGCATTCATGATGTATTTTATCTATCTATATTAAGAAAGTATATTTATGACAAGTCTCACATCATAGATTGGGATGCTTTGCATGTGGAGTCAAACAGATAGATAACATTGGAGCTCATTTGCATTTTGGCTTGACTGACCCTCACACTTTATGGCAAAGAGAAGAACTAGGTTAGGGTCCAATGGGATCATGATGAAAAGGTCATGGCTTCATAGGAGGATGCAGCTCAGATGAAGACTTAGTACCCATATCTTTTTGATGAACTCTAGGAGAAAGTTCACACCTAGGGGGAGGATGTGAGGCCTCACCCTGACCTGTCATAGCATAGATATTTTATTTACATTTTGATATTTGAGACTTTGATATTTTGACAGCTATTTGAGACTTAGATGGATAGTGGATTGTTTTTTGTATTGATTTTGATACTTCAATAGCATTTTACATTATGATATGCACTAAGAACCTGATATTGTGTATGAAATGATCAAACACATATGGATGTAGTTTTATTACATGATACTCTTAGATTTTGATGCAGTGCAAAATGTTAATTTGATTATGATGATTTATGATATGAAAATAAATGTTAATTTGATTATGATGACTTATAATATGCAGATTGTGGTATTTTAACATTTTGAACAAACTACTTGAAATGACCAAGGAAGGAAATTGAATTTGAATTATGAAATTTTATGTTTTTATAATATATGTATTATATACAATCTCCTTGGACTGCTGATGCTCAAATTTAATGTGCAAGAAGTGGAACCATGGAAATTTTTGGCGGAAACAAGTTTCAAACCTTTGTGAACACAGTTTAAGCAAGGTGAATCTTTGGAAGATTCAAAATCCTCGTTATGAAAGTATTTTTCTCCATAAATGTGAGTTTTCCTACATGTGGGAATGTTTAATCATAAAGATGCATTAGGAGCATGTCATGGTGACATCGAATGTGTTTTTATGTGTCACTTGACACTTATGGATTTTGTGTGTAATTGACATGTCAATAAGGGTTTTGATCATGGCAAAAATTACCCCTAAACTAATTACCATGTTAATGAGTAAGTAAACCCACTTGACAAGGGGTAGGATGGGTCACAATCAAAGGAAATTTGAATTTGGACTTCACTAGGGTTTTGAGGGGTCATCAGGTGGTCCCAAGGTGTCTTTTATGATAAAATAAGTTACCCATATGATAGTATATTGAGTTAGGGACCTAATTTTGACCATATGAGTGCCTAGATAGCCTAGGGGGGGCCTTTACCCATGCATTCTTCCATCAATTCGAATTTGGATTTGTCACGTGTTTTTTCTCCCATGTTCCCACTACGTAAAATATAGAAAATTTAGAGGAGACAAGTTTGTAAGAGGAAGTGGCTAGGTGTTTTTGCTAAAATAGATAGTGGGAAGGCCTTATTAGAGAGTCTTAGCCAAATTATTAGGTTTTTCACCCACTCTCTAAGTTTAGAGATAGTTAGGGTTTTGGAGGGAGATTAAAGGAGCTCTACTACAACTATCATTGCCTTTAGCTTGGACAAAGGTTGGTGTCTCAAAAACATGTTTATTTTATTTTCTTTCTTTTAGTATGGAAAAATAAATCTACAAGTAAGGATGATTTGTCAATGGAGCATGCATTGTATTGTGAATCCTGCATTGTGGACTTTGGTATTGTGTTATGGACATGTGAATGTGTATTGTGTTCTTGAAGATTTCTTGGTTTTTTCTTCTTGATTTCCTTGTTGGATTTGAATGTTGAATATAATTATGGGTGTGAAGGCTTCACTCACCCTTGGGAGGGAAGAGAAGTCTTGGGTGAAGGGATTAGTTGGTCTCAACATCATAGTTAAGAAGATTTACCTCATGATGAGGAGTTATTTTTCTTTCATGGAGTATGGGCTCCATTGAAGCCATATACCTTGTTGTTTTGGGAGGTAAAAGGGGTTTTGAATGTAAGAAGGAGGAGATCTTTATGATGGCCTTAAAAGGAAAATGCAATTGCAATATGATGTTTATGTTTGGTTATGGCATCTCCTCTTTGAAGAGTCCACCTCCACCCAATGTGAGATGATTCGAATGATGAATCATAGTGAAAGCCATGGGAAGGAGTTGTTTTGTGTTATGTATTGTGTTCATGCAATGGCAAGTAATGTTTGTGTATAACCCGTTTGGATCTTGTTTCCCCTACTCAGTGGGTGGCTTCATAGAAGCCTAGGTTGGGAGGTGAGCCTTCATGGTTCCTAGATTGTGTGTATGTGCAGGTTTTTGTGAAGATGGATTCTTTGAAGATGTTAGGATTTTCCCTTGGCAATGTTGAAAGTTCAAGTGTGTAGAGACCAACCTTTCCATGTTGTCACGAAATGTGTTGTAATATTAATCCCCATTTTTTGTTCAATGTAATGTAAACTGAAATTTTCCCCTATTCATGAATGTTGTTGAAATATGTAAGGATGGATTGAGAAAATGTATATAGTTACTTGCAAGGAAATTTACATTGTAAGCTTTCCACATTATGTGATTGGATGTAACAAGGAGGAAATTATGAAATGAGTCCTATTGGGCAATCATTCTACATAAGGCCAATGGAAGGAATCCTTTGCGCAATTCCTCTCTTAAAAAGCTAATCTTTTGGATCAACTCCAAGGTTTTGTATTTGTCTTGCAACGTACCAAAATTCACTCAGTTGAAGATAGGTTTATCTAACTAGAAACCTTGTCTAAGTATTTTTTTAAAAATAAAAATGATCCAACCACCCAAAGTCATACACCCAATTCCATCTCCAGACCTTCCTCCAAAGCATACCATTATGGATTCCTCTTATCCACTAGATCCAAGCATTTATCCATCCCATTATTCCCTTATCTATCTAGATCCATTTATCCCTCTTATTCCATCTCGTGAACCCTTTCCTAATCAAGATCAAGGCATTCTATGTACCATGCACATTATTGATTCCATTCCATCTCAAGAGTTAGCATCCATAGATTCTCCACCTCATTAATATGTTCCTTCTATACAATCAACTAGCTCTCCTCCATGTCAAGATCAAATCATTCCATATAATGGTTTCATTCCATCCACTCCATTATATGATCCTATTCTACTAGATGATCCAATTATTCCTTCCATCCCACTACATGATCCTCCTTTAAGTCAAGATCAATGTACCCCTTCATTTACATTTCATGATCCCAATCCATATCAAAATTTTGTTATCCCTCATAATCCTAATCCTCCACATGATCCTATCACACCTATCCAATTGACTCATGAACCTCGTATACATGGACTTTCATCTTGTATTGAAACTGATAAGTATCCATTTGAAGAAATAATATCTCAAGATTTTGGTACACCTTCCACTCCTTCCAAATCTGAAATTCCTCCATTCAATCCTAAATGTTCCCATCATCCATATTCCAAGTCCATTTTGGGCCCTTATATCCATATTCCCATTCCTTCCTCATTTCCATCCATTTTGGGTTCTTATGTTCCAAAGCTAAACCCTTCATCCATTCCATCCATTTTGGGTCCTTACATACACCCATCTACCATATCCAATTAGTCCACTTCATTCCCTCATGCTCCTAATAAAGATCAACAAAAACACACATCCTTGAATTCCTTCCAATGTTCACCATCCATAAGTTCTCCATCCCATTTTTCCTCATGTTGTCATACCATGGCCAATGGAAGAAAATGGGATGCCAAAAATAAAGTGAATCAAGCTAAAACTCTGCAAAAATCCAAGGATCAACATGTTCAAGATAAGAAAAATATGATCCAAAACAAAATCCAAAGGCCACAAAGGCTCAACATAAAAAATGCAAAAATTGTGTGGATTCCAAAGATACTTAATGATGCAATGAATCTCAAAGAAAACTTCAACATGGCATCAAATTTTGCTAATCCAAAGGCTTCCTTCATTCATAAATCCTCAAAACTTCCCTTTTCCAAGTCCATTTTGGGTCCTTATATCCCAAATTCCACCATCCTAAATCCATTATCTCCTTTATCCATTTTGGGTCCTTACATCCCAAAATTCAAACTTTCTCCTACATATCCTCCAAAATTCCCACCTTTCCATCACCCTTCAAGGTGTGTGTCAATGATGATCTTTCCACCTTCATCATCTACTCATTCACAAGTCATCCAACCTAGCATCCATCAACCATGTCTTCCTCCCAACCAATCCACCCCCTTAATCCAAACTTTTTCATAATTCCTTGACCTCCTTTTCCCAACCTATTTCATCCTTCATTTCACAATCCTACCAACATCTATGAGAAAATAGTCAAAAATTTCTTGAAAATAAAAAAGAAAATGATATAAGAAGAAATATCAAGGGATACCATCCATGTAAATAGATGCTTGAGTCCTCCCTCCATTTCTCTGTTATGTATCCACCATCTCTTGAATTCATATATCCAAAAATTCACTTATCCTTCCACTTACACTCTACACTAGGGGCAAGCCTCATCCATATTACACTAGCTTATATATCTTCTATATTCCTCTCTACCATTCATCATCCTTTTCCATCTTTGATCTTGAATATCTTATTCCTTTCATCCCTTCATGCTCACTTTTCATATCCATCCATTATCCTACATATTTCCATCCACTTTCACATCTTTGATCTTGATATCCTTTTCATATCATGTATCCCTCATCCATGTTAGATTCATTTCCTCTATCCTCCATCCATACTCCTACATACTTCCATCCTTCTTTCATATGTCCTTGGTCTTGGTTATCCCATCCATCCCATCCATTTCATGTTCCATATTTCATGCATACTCTTCATATCATTATCCCTATTTCATACCCTCCCTCACATATCCCTTATTCATTCCACTTTCAGGCCTATGCTTGTGATAAATACTAGAGGTACAACAATAAAATGTTCATATATGCTTTGAAAATACACATTCCTTCCCTTCCTCCATACAATAGCCTTCACACCATCTTTCCATGTTCACGCATCCTTTCCCACGATATTTCCTTCCATTTTCTTATCCTTGGTATTGGGCATTTGAACTCCTTTCAAACATGGTCCTTGGCTCCCCATTTTTTGATACCATATCCTTTGGTCTCCCATATTATTTCACTTTTCATTTCATCCATTTACCATTCCTTGGTTCTCCCTTGTCATTGGTTCTCATCTATTCCACCTTCCATCAATTTTTACTTCTTCCAAATTCAATGCAATCAATTCATTTATCATCTAATCTAATGAAATTCCCTTCTTCCAATCATTTCCTACAAATCAATTCACATCTTATCTAAGTCTCCCTTTTCTTCTCATCAACATCATTCAGCTCATTCAATCTAGTTCTTCCATCATCTGAACACATCTTGTCCAAATTCTTCTAGTTCATCATCTAATCTCATGACTTTGAGCTTCAACCCATCAAACTAAGCTTATCAAAAAAGTGATTGCAAACAATCTCACACAAATTCACACTAAGACTAATTTTTTTGAGAACCTTGTTCCTTTCACAAAATTTCCAATGAACAATCACAAAGATTTCAATCATACAATCAATTTTTGCCTTACAGGATGAATCCTTCCTATATAGGCTTAACAAAATCATCATCAAAATAAAGTTCATGGCAAGAACTATGGATTGAATGACTACTTGGTCATAAGGTCTTTTGTTGATTTTATCTTTGTGTATCAGCAATAGTCTCCCCAAGTGTGTCTTGATCTTTAATATCTTGGTATCATTTGAATGATTTAACCTGATTACATGGGTCATTTTACAATATGATCTATTTTTATGATTGTTTAGTACATCTATGTCAGTTTCAAGTTATGGTTATGCATTTCTCATTTGGGGCAATGGGTTAGCACACTTTTCACCAAGATCCCTGAAAAGAATTTAGGTGTGCCTAGACCTCTTCACTGTGTATATGTCATTTGTTCCATCATGACTATGAAAACTACATCTATTGTCCTAAAGTCTCTATTTTTTGAGAGTCTAATCTATGCAAAGGAATCTTGTCATCTATGTTACTATAGCATTTGATTCATAACTCCTCTTGCAATATCCAACTAGGGTGTGCTCTCCCATCTCAACACAACTGAATCCCATGAATTCATGTATTTAGTTGCATTTAGATCTACTTCATTCCAATCTTACCAACAACTCATGCAAGGCCTTCTTTTAAGCCTTTTTCCTTCCTTTTTCCTTCCCGTGTCTATTTTCAAGAAAATGGGGCAAAATATATTCCTTTCTCACCCCATTTCCTCAAGGGGGAACCCTCCTCCCCTGTCGTCGCTATGACACAAATCCTAGGACTCCTATCCTCTTTGGGCGAACCTTTTTTTTTTTTCTTTCATATAATGTCATTCTGATGGGCAAAATATAGATGCTTAAAATCATCCCAAATGCTTTATTAATTCATTTAATATTTTTTTTGATATTATAATTAATTAATTATATTTTTCATATTCTTCTACTTATTTAATTAAATTTATTTAATTAAATAGGTTCATTTCCCTAATATATTTAAATTTAATTTAAATACTTCTCCTCTAATGTATTAAATTCATTTAATGCATAGTACTCCATAAATCCCCTTTTAAATAAATTCTAATTTATTTAATTCCCTCTACTTTATTAAATTCTCTAATCTTATGATTAAGTTAAATCTTATTTAATTTAATCCTAATCTCATCCTAAAACCTAGTCTACACCCATTATTCTCATCCTTCTAAGCCTATCCATTAATTAATCCCACTTTATTATCTTAAACCTCTTTTAATCACCTCTTTAGCAACTAAGTGGTTGCTCACACATTTGTGAGAAACACAAGGCTCAAGGAGCCTCCTCTCATTAAACTCTCCAAAAGGGTACTCTTACACCTTTGTCCCTAACTCCTTTCTCCAAGGTTTCTCACACATGTGAGCTCACCTTGAGCTTCTCAACCATAAAGGCTCTTTTTGACTTTTGCATGGCTTGTCATTTAGCCCATGTGTCTCCCTTGTGACACCTATGTGGATGTCACATAGATGTGACCTCCTCAAAGCCCCTGTCATGTCTATAAATAGAGCCTTTGTCCCAAGCATTTTAAATCTTTCTCTTTTTGTATTGTTATCATGCTAGTATAGTTATAGAGCTTTTAGAGATTTTTATGCATTGTTACTAACCTTTGGTATTTGCTAATTCATTTGCATTTGCATTGTTAACTTAGTTTATTTCTTGCATCCACATTCACCTTCCTTGAGTGTTTGGAACATGTTTGTATCCATAGCCATTGTTGGAAACACTCTCTTCACATCTAGTTAGTTCATACACTTTGCATTTCATTCTTGGACATATTGAGATTCAATAGTTGTGTTTGGAGAGAGAACATTCACATCCCTCCAATCTAAAGCACACCAACAAAGCTTCTTATGGGTGCCCTTGTTGAGCTACTTTGAGGTTGCATGAGGACATTTCTTTTTTGTTGCACTGAGTTGTAAAACTCAAGCATAGTTTTAGTGTCATAGCCCCATTTTAAGACAGAACTTTAATAATAATTAGATAGTACAATGTTATTAAATAAATAATAAAAATATATTAAAAATAATACTAAACTATAACCAAAGAAATAATAATTATTTATTCTATATTATTAATAAAATAATTTTTTTTAAATAATAAAATTTCAATGAGTAAAGAAAGAAAGAAAGAAAACTAAATACAAGAGACAATATTGTAGAAAGTATGTAAACTTTAAATTAATAAATAAAATAAACACATATAAGTAAGTAAATAAATAATATAATATAGAATAATATAAATTTACTATATCTAATGAAAATTCAAGAGATGTTTAACAAATAGACATCACTCCTTAAAATTAAGATATAAAAGGGATGAGAGTTTATTTTAGAGAGGGTTAAAAAGGAAGAGAAGAGGAGAGGAGTTCAAAAGGAAAAATGGAAGAGGAAAGTAATATGAAGAAAATAAGGAAGTGACTTTCTAAAAAGGTATCAATGATATTGAAAGGATGGGAAATTTTGAAAGAGTCATAATTATGAATAGTTATGACTCTTCAAAAATAATGATTTTAAAGTATTGAGACTTTTCAAAAAGATTTTAGTTATGAAGTGTTGTGACTTTTTGAAAGGATTATAACTACGAAGTGTTGTGACTTTTCAAAAGATTTTTATTATGAAAGGTTGTGACTCTTGGGGAAAAAAAAGTAAGGTATGTTTATGGATTATATTTGTTTAATTATGTTTATGTATTTATTTATATTTATGAATCATACTTGTGGATAATATTGTGTTAGCTCATGGGGTTAACACCATGGATATTAATGAGACTCAAAGCATAAAGCATGGAGATATTAAGATCTCCATTGTCCACTATGGCTAAGAATCAATGTAAACTCAAAACATGGAGTATGTGAGATATTAATATCTACATTGTCTTCGATGACCAAGATGTGATATCGAAGCATGGAGCATGGAGATATTAAGATGTCCATTATCTGCCATGGTCGATAATCAAGAAATAATACATTAAACTATTAGGAGAATTATAAGACTTTTAGCATGGGGGTAGCAAGGTATTAACACCTTGAACCAACCACCATGGCTAAGAATTCTCCATGTTGCCAGAATATTTTGTTGTTGTCAAACATATGCATATGTCATTGGACTTGGATAGAGGATGCCCATCCAAGAAGAATCTTAAGGGATGTACTCCCAGGATGACGGTGAAGTGGTTATGAGGTATGAAGCCCGATCTGGAGACATCCTTAAGATTGGGGTTAACTTAGAGGGTAGAATAATATAGTTAGTTATATTATTATTGTGATTCTAACATTTATTTTTGTAGCTATTACTTGTCCCTAACTAACCTTATTAGTCGGGACATTATAGTTAGTTTTTTCTTTCTTTCTTTTGGATATTTCATATACATGTGCAACTAACATTTGCTTGATTATGTGATCTTCTGATAGGTTAGGTTTTCACGCATACAGAACTATATGATATGAATTCAGATCCAAAACTCTAAATGTCCCTATCAAAAATTAGAGAGCTTTCCAAAAATGTCAGAATTTTGAAAAGATCTTTTCATTTGTGCCTTGAGATTCACTTTGTCAAAACGGACCAATTTTTACAAACCAAATTATTGAGCCTTAACATAATCTCTATGTTCAAATTCTTTAGAATAATTGAGCGGGGGGGGGGCGGGGGGTGAATCAATTATTCAAGGTCCAAATGTTGAAAAAAAAATTTACAATTTGGTGAACCTATAAAACTTTTTTAACCATGCATGCATTAATTGTATGTTAAACTAAACTGATATGTTACTATTAAACTAACATGCAGAAATGTAAAGACATAAAACATAACACATCCATCAATACACTTGACACAATGATTTAATCTGAAAACCCAATTTGGCGAAAACCACCACTAATATGCCACTTCTTTCTCACTTGTCTGAAGTGATGTCCTGTTAAAGGCCAACCCTATTAAAGGTTACAACACACATTGTTAAATGTGACCCTGTTAAGGGATTTCAATCACCCTGTTAAAAGTGAGCCTTGTTAGAGGACTTTAGGCCATTCACTTGGAATGCCACCCTGTTAAAGGATTTTCCAATGACTGTAAAGTCAACCATTCTCCAAAGGATTTACCCTATTTTGATACAATTGTTAGAGAGTAATAGTAGAGTTTGATCTAATACAACTTACAACCTTACTTGAAGATTATAGATCACTATTTAGTCCTCAACTCTGCTTGACTTTCAATCTTTTTAGTTCTGATAGCTTGTTCACCCTTCAAGCATTCGTCCTTCTATAGCCTTCTTTCTTAGCTCACCATTGCAGACTTCTTCACTTAGGTCACTTGATGAAGCAAACCCTATTCCTTCTCCTTGTTATTATTTCACATCCAAAAACTCTCTGACCTCTCATCAACCTTGCTTCATAACCAAGTATCCCTAGATATAGGGAATTAGAACTCTTTTTCCTACTCATTATCCATCTTAAAAATTAGGATTTTTGATGGATTAGGTAGGATACAATGTATCTACCCCATATCTTGTCTTCTCTAGAAACTTCTGGAATCCATTTGAATTCACCTCCAAAATGGTTTACATAAGATTTTGTGCCTCTAGCTCATCAATCTTATCTTCCTCCTTATTCACAAGTGCCAAGAAAAAAAACTTGTTGGCTTTTATTTGGCTAATCTTTGATCTTATTCATAATGCAACAGCTTAGCATTATCAATTTACTGATGCTCGGCACATACTATGTTACTCAGCATCTAGTGTAAAATCACTCGGCATCAACTGGATTTTACTGGTGCTCAGCAAATACTAAAAATCACTCGACATCTACTAACTTGCATGGAACCTATTGGTTTGCTCGGCACCCACTAGAAATTGCTTTCACTTGGTTCCAACTAACTTTTTTTTTGACTTGCACTAACTTTACTCGACACCTTCTATCAACTTGGTCAAGCTTTGTAAATGAAATTTGTTCAACCTTTTTCATTTGAACTTTCTATGTGTAGCCAATCATTTTGCAACCCCAAGTAGATTATCAATACATTATGTTATCACTGTATTAACTGATTCTTGCACTTCAATACATAATCATAACTCAACCTTTCCTCAAGGTACTTTTGTTACATCTTTTTGATCAAATCCTCTTCATCAATCAACCAAGTGATAGTGTTTGAAACATATAAGCAATTGTCTTACCAACATATAGCAAGTTTGACATTAGTGACAAAACAATGATTGAAAACACTTCTTCAACAATAACAATCTTTCTACTCAAATAATCTTTTCAATTAGATGTCAACAATCTCCCTCTTTGGCATTGATGGCAAACCAAACTGATCAACTAGTCGAACAAATGATAAACTAACTAGGTTAAAATAGTAAGGCAATACCAAAAAGAAAGCTTGTGAATGACACTTCTCCCTCTATTAGCAACTCATTCTTAGGTTATAGATCTCACTTATCTGATTCTCTTTTGTCATTAATCAGTAGAATATCAGAATATCTCCCTCTCTTTTTTTTTGCTTTCTCCCTCTTTCTTGCTTCTAGTCTTCTGATCTTTTGATGATGTACCTTTATTTCATTATTCTTCTTTTACACTGTACTTTCTCCCTCTGACTTGATTTTTTTCTTTGATCATCTCCCTCTTCGATCAATATGCACTTGATCAATTTACTAAATATTCTCGCTCTTTGACAGCAATACCAAAGACATGTACATAACACTTGGCATCTTTGATATATGCAAATATGAGCTTTTGTAGGTTTTTTAGTTTTCTCCCTTTGTCACCTTGCTTGTGACTGATTTTAAATTCCAACTCTATGATTACTTTAGGAAACTTCCTAAAGTAAGATCCACTGCATCAATGTGTATCAAATGAGGATCAGCTTGTTTGATGCAGGGTACTCCCTCTATCTTTTACATTGCCTTTGATAGGTGTATCACCCCTAATTTACCTCTTAGATACTCATCAAAATTCACATTTGCACTTTCCATAATTTTTTTAGTGTTAGTAATTAAACACTTGTAAGTTTTACTTCTTGTGGAGTAACCAAGGAATATACCTTCTTCACTCTTTGCATCAAACTTTTCACTCCTAACATCTTTGAGAATATAGCATTCAATTCCAAATACCTTAAAGTACTTCAAATTAGGTGGATGACCATATCATAGTTCAAAAGGTGTTGAGTGAGTACCTTTTTTTACTTGCACACGATTTAGGCTGTATACTGTAGTACTTACAGCTTCTCTCTAGTATTTTAGGGCAACATTTTTCTCCATCATGAGTGTTCTAGCATAGTCTGTTACAGATTTATTTCTTCTTTCAGCAATTCCATTTTGTGGAGGGATCCTTGGTGCTGATATCTGACTTTTAATTCCTTTGTCATTGTAGAACACTTCAAATTCATATGAAGTGAACTCACCTTCTCTTTTTGATCTCAATAATTTTAAGCTCTTACCTATTTCTTTCTCAACTCTTACCAAGTACCATTTAAACATTTGAAAACTATCTAATTTATGTTTTAGAAACATGACAGTCATCACTCTAGAGTAATCATCAACAAGCAGCATTATATATCTATCTCCTTTGTAGTGTTGCACCTCAATAGGTCCACACAAATTAGTATGAATAATTTCAAGTTTTTCCTTAGAGGTGTAAGCTTTACTTTTAAAGCTTCACTTTGTCATCTTGCCTAGCTAACATTGTTTGCACATTATGTTTTCTAGTTTCTTCAACTTAGGCAAACCTCTCACTCTTTTTTTTTATATACTTATCAGATTATCAAAGTTAACATGACATAATCTCTTGTGCCAAAGCCATACATCATCAAATTTTTCAATAAGACAAGTAGCATCTTCTATACCAAAATAGAATAGATTACTCCTAGTTTGATCACCTTTTCCAATCATATTTCCATTTGTATCATATATCTTGGCTGATTTATTTTCAAACTCAACTTTGCACCGCAGATTTATTTTCAAACTCAACTTTGCACCGCAGATTATTCAATTGTGACACACTTAACAAGTTATAATTCAATCCTTCAACATAATAAGGATCTTGTCTGTAAGTTTAATAGACCCATTTCCTTTTATTGAACATGGTGCATCATTACCAAATCTTATAGTATTTCCATCATAACAAGTTAAGGTAATGAACTTACTTTTGTCTCCAGTCATATGATGTGAGCATCCACTATCAATGATCCATTTGTCACTCTTGTTCACACTAGTCATAAGTGTAGTAGCTTCATCCCCATTTGATTCATCCTTCATTGCAACATATACCACTTCATCATCATTTTCATCAGAGTTATTTTCATCAGCAATGTAGCATGACTTCTTGCCTTTATATATGTAGTCTCTTTCATCATCTTCTCTTCTATTTTTGTGCTTGTTCCCTTCTCTAAAGTTCTTCTTCTATGTACACCTTTCTGCAATATAGCCAACTTCATTTCAATTAAAAAAAATGCTAGGCAGCTTACTGTTGAATTTACCTTTTCCTTTGTGGAATCTTCTGGCCAGTAGTGCTTCCAATTGTTCAATCTCTTCCTCGTCTATACTACTATCACTGGATGCATCCTTTATCTTTCTTTTCTTCTTCTTTGGCTTTACCTCCTCGGAATCCTTTAGTAACAATTTTTCTTTGAAGGCTACTTCAATACTTTTTGGTAGTTGTCAAAATTAGATAATTCAAATGCAGTGAGTCTTCCCACCAAACCTTCAAGGATTAGATCATTTCTTGGTATACATCTTAGCTCTTGGATTGCAGACACTCTAATGACATGCATAGGCAATAGTGTTCTCAAGACTTTACTTAGCACAATATCATCATCAATTTTACCAGTTGTACCTTTTATAGTAGTAACAACTTCTTTTATTCTAGCAACATATTGAGCAATGTTTTCACCTTCTTTCATTCTCATGTCATCAAACTTACCTATAAGGTTCTTTGACTTGGCTATTTGAATATTTTTGTCTCCTCCATAGATGATTTTTAAGACATCCCACATCTAATTTGCATTTTTAAATTCTTTAATATCATCAAACTCAGCATAGCTCAAGGCAGAGGCAATCTCCAACATTGCCTGACTGTGCCCTTTCTTTTTCTTCAAATCTTCAATAGTTAGGGCTCCTTTTGGGTCAACATGTTCTATTGTAATGCAAGTTTGTGCATAATCTTTAAGTCCTCCAAGGTGTAGCTTCATCAAACTTTTCCATGCAGGAAAGTTATCTCTTTTCAGCTTGGGTACCTCTCTTTTTGAGACCTTGATCTTTATGCTTTTAGTACCTTGAAACTAATCCTCTTAAGAAACTACACTCTGATACCAATTGTTGAAATACTTTAGAATAACTAAGAGGGGGGATGAATCAATTATTCAAGGTCCAAATGTCAAAATAAAACTTTTACAATTTAGTGAACCAATAAAACTTTCTTAAACATGCATGCATTCATTGTATGTTAAACTGAACTGATATGTTATTGTTAAACTAACATGCAAAAATGTAAAGACATAAAACATAAAACAACCATCAGTACACTTAAAACAATGATTTGATGTGGAAACCCAATTTGGGAAAAGCCACCAATAACATGCTACTTCTTTCCCACTCTTTTGAAGTGATGCCCTATTAAAGGTTACAACACACACTATTAAATGTGACCCTATTAAGGTATTTCAATCACCTTGTTAAAAGTGAGCCTTGTTAGAGGACTTTAGGTCATTCACTTTGAATGCCACCCTATTAAAGGATTTTCCAATGACTATTAAGTCAACCGTTCTCCAAAGGATTTACCCTATTCTGATACAATTGTTAGAGAGTAATAGTAGAGTTTGATCTAATACAACTTACAACCTTACTTGTAGATTATAGATCACTATTTAGTCCTCAACTCTGCTTGGCTTTCAATCTTTGTAGTTCTGACAGCTTGTTCACCCTTCAAGCATTCATCCTTCTCTAGCCTTCTTTCTTAGCTCACCATTGCAAACCCTCGTCCTTCTCCTTGTTAGGTTTTCACATCCAAAAACTCTCTTACCTCTCACCAACCTTGCTTCATGACCAAGCATCCCTAGATATAGGGAATGAGAACTCTTTTTCTCGCTCATTATCCATCTTTAAAATTAGGGTTTTTGATGGATTAGGTAGGATACAATGTATCTACCCCATATCTTATCTTCTCTAGACAATTCTCCTAGAATCCATTTGAATTTCCCTCCAAAATGATTTACATAAGATTTTGTGCCTCTAGCTCATGAATCTTATCTTCCTCCTTATTCACAAGTTCCAAGAAAACAAACTTGTTAGCTTTTATTTGGCAAATCTTTGATCTTATTCATAATGTAGCAACTTGGCATTATCAATTTACTGATGCTCAACATATACTGTGTTACTCGACATCTAATATAAAATCACTTGACATCAACTAGATTTTACTGGTGCTTCGTGTAGACACCTAAAAACCTTTAGAAAATAAAGTATTTTTATTTTCTGAAAAAATCCTGATGACATCATCATTTATTAATTAATTAATTATTTAATTTATTTATTTATTTTTATGCCATTAAATCCTTTTATCATAATTAAAAATATTTAATTAAGAAATCCCTCCCAAAACTGTTCAAATCTTATTTAAACATTATTTCCTTATTTATTAATTATTTAATTAATAAATTGACCAAAAAAACCCAAAATAAATAAAAAATTTATTTTTTGCCCAAAACTTGGCCAATTTCCTTAACACCCCTAACCTCTTCCAAAATCTTCTAATCCTTCTTTAATTTTGATTAAAAGCTAATCCCATCATTTCCTACCCCTAATCCCAACTCAAAATATTTAATTAAGATTAAATATTAATCCTCATGTTTATTAAAAAAGTTTTAATAAATATCTCCTCAACCCAAACCCTTGAAATAAATAAAACTTTATTGATTTCCTAAAAATCTAATTTATCCTCATCCTAAGAAGTTCTAGACTCTTCTAAAAAGTCTTCATCCTCATCCTAGGAAATTCTAGACTATTCTAGAAAGTCTTTATCCTCATCCAAAGTCTAGACTCTTCTAGAAGATGTCTTTAAAACTAATCCTAATCCCCTCCTAACCTTGTCACATTCTCTAAACATGGGTTAAGACTTACTAACCCAAGCCAAAGTTAACAAATATCTCCTCCTTCACCCACCCTCATTAAATGTCATCCACTTGTCTATCCCTAAGCCAATCCTAAACCATACTAATCCATCCTCTAATCATTTGCACAAGCCTAAGCAAGCTTAAAACCTTCCTAATCAAGCCCAAGTCGAAATTGCTCTCATCTCCCTCAAAATATCTCAATCATAAAACTTTATGAAGTCCACTAGGCCATAAATGACTCTTCCAAGCCTTTTTATTGCTCTTACAAGCCATTATGAGGGTCTTTATGAAGATTTTATCCCTTGAGCCTCCTTTGTTGACTCATCCTTCCCCTTTTCTCCATCCTCTCACCCTGTGACATGTGTCACTCGCTGATTGGTTGTACGGAAACACAATCCATGTGCTCTCTTCTCATGCAATCTGAGCCCTCCATGAGCTTTTTCCCATCCTTTCATCTTAGCCCTCAATCCCTCAAGCCTCTTGCCTATAAATTGGATCCTTCCCCTTTGCAAAATAACACAATCCATGAAGTAAAGTCTTAATGCCATTTTAAGAAGCCATTTTACATCAAAACCATACACTCACACCCAAATTCCAACTCCATTTGAAGCCCTTTTTGAAGCATAAGCTTGAGCATACATCCTATCTATTTAGACAAAGCTACTCGACAAGAGAGCTTCTCATTGAGAGAGCCCATTAATGGCTCATATTCTCAATTGAGAGCTCATCTTAGTCTATCTTGAAGTTTATGAATTTTGTTTAGTTTGTAGAAGCTTTATTTAAATTTGGTTTCTATTAGCATACTAACATTGCTCATATACATTTTGGCACGCCCGGTGGGACCCCGCATGGGTCATCTTCATTAGCTTTTTTAGTCAATTTTTGTATGTCATTTGCTGATTTTGGCTAATTTTGCTTGTTTTTGTGATTGTTAGGATTGTATAAATTTGTTTTGTAGGTCCACATGAGCATGAAGAAGACAAAGGAACTCATAGTATATTTCATAGTGTTTGCAGATTTTTCAAGCTTATAGGTGGACAAAGAACTTGGAATTCTTCTTCCTCTTCTTGTCTATATTCTTCTTATTCCATCTACTTCTTCTTCTTCTTCTTGTGGGAGATCTTGGCCATTTTTTTTTAAGGAAGAAAAATCATACACACTTCTTTTTAGTGCTTAAAATGAACCTCCAAATCATACTTAAATCCATTAAAAAACTAAAAATTTGCAAAAAAAAAAAAAAAAAATCTTTTAACAACTGAAAGTAAACCAATCTAATCATTTGCATCCTTGCAACATCAAGGTTTTAGATGCATTCATGCAAAGTTAGGAACACTTCATTTTTAGGAATTTAAAAAGAACTTCAAGTTTCCATTTCAAAAGGTTCAAAATCAACACTAGGTGCACACCAAAATCTAAATCAAACTCAAAGCATCAATCAAGGATAAAATGAACCTCATTTGCAAATATTTTAAAGTTTTTTTAAAAATCTCATGAAAACTAAGAGTCCTAAATGGTTGCCAAAAATTGTCCTAAAAGCTTTGTTATTTGTTCCAAAAAAATGTCTTGTTGCAAAATCTTGAATGTTTCTTAGGTTTTTCATGCATCAAAACAATCTAGGAATATCATTTTTGGGCTTAAAATATGCAAACTAGAACACAAAATCTTGAATGAAAACCAAACTCCAAAGAGTCATTTTCACTTTTGAGTCCAAAACAATCTTGAATGATCTAAGGTTAAAACAAAGCACTTCAAAGTTCTTAAAACAACACACAAAATCTCAATCTTGAATGCTCAAAGGAAAAAATTTGAATGTTTAATCACTTGTCTTTGAATGCATGTTGCTAAACACACTCTTGAATGTCATGGATTAAAATCAAGTTTTCCTTGAATGCATGATTAAAAAAAAAAATCCAATCTTGAATGCCAAGGATCAATTAACCATTGCAATATCAAACACTTCATTTGGAGCTTCTAAAATTGAACAAAACAAATCTCTTTTCCACATGCAATTTAGGTAAAGTTTGATTTTTGGACATTTAAGAGACTTTGTTAAGTTAAATACAAATTTGCAAAAATCAATTTGAGTAGTTCCTTGGACTCACCTCTGTTCTAATCACCCATCAATTCAACCATTGGTTGCAATCTCAGCGCCATTTATGGGGATGGGTCTACTTGAAAAAGGTGTTAAATGTTCCACAATCTAACTCACTCACTTGGTCTTTGAACGTTTTCTTTAACTTTATCAAAAAATTTAAATGACCAAAACTCTAGATTAAATCAATCAAACTTCAAGTTTGGGCACTAAAATTAAACAACTATTGACGTGGAGGGCCTCCGGGCGCGCGCTTGACAAATCGAGTCTCACACATCTTTGCTTTGGGCTTAAAACAAAATCACAACAACTCTTGAATGCTTTAAAGGAAATTAATCGATACTTGACGTGGAGGGCATCCGAGCGCATGGATTTAATTTTTTTTTGACCCTAACTCTTCTTCTTGTATTCATTCTTCGCTCAATTTTGCTTTGTTGGCGCATTTCAAAGTTGGAATTGAACAGTGTCTCTTAAACATGAGTTCTTTCAAAGTCTAGATCAGCACACATAAGAGTCAGTTGGTAAAAAGAACAAGCATGTTTTTTAGGCCAAGGTCATCCAAGTCTTCTCTCCCCTTGTCGTCTTTCGAGGCCATCAGGGGTGCATAAGATTAGGATCCAAAACCTTGTTTCTTTTTAGGAGGCCTGCTTGGGGATTTCATCACCCCTTGGATGGCCTCAACTCCAGTGTTCTGACGGAGTATAAGAACCGGAAGGTGAATCGAAAGACACCTCTCTTGGGATCAAGATTTTGTCACTCAGGCTAAGCCTCAAGAAACTTTATACCCTTGAGAAGTGAAAGAGGAGAAGTGGGTTACCGCTCCTCTCGACTGTGTGGCATTTTTTTGGTTTCATCTACGGATTTGGGCCTCACGTACCTTGGGTATATCGAGGACTCCCTAGCTAAACCAACTATCAGCCTTGTAGACAACCATCTAAGATGTTAATGTGTTTGAAGTGATTGATCAAAACATTTGTAAAACATACACACTCCTTGGCGCAAGTATCACATTCTGGGAATCAAAACTTCTATCTGGTTGTTTCTATCTATTGCTTGGTCTTTTACTTATTGAATGCATGTTTGCCAAACTTGGTCAATCCTAGCTTAGGGCACACTTAGCATAGTCACTGCCTATTCCAGAAGTTGAACAAGTTGAAGAAAAACAACTGAGGTCTCTCAAAGCCAAGCAGATTCAAGAATTGATGTCAAAGCAACCCAAACCCAAATAGAAGTTCCACAAAGTTAAACTCAAACCATCTCAGGCATACCAAGAACTTTCAGCCAAGAGAAAGGAACTAACACCAAGTCCTCGAATTTCCAAACTCCACAAAGCAGAGGATAAAGCTGTCGACGAAGCACTTCAAGAGGCCTGGTTAGAGCGCACCATTAAATTTAGCCAACATCCAAGAGTTAATCCTACTTATGCCTTACCAACTAGGCATGATTTCTATGATTAGACACCCTTGTTTCTCCACACCTTATTGGATAAGCTTCACCTTAGAGTCATCTTTGTAGAAAAGTCAGCCATCTTAGGTTATCCCCTTAAGCATAATTAGCTCATCCATCTCATTTAGAATCAAACCATCTAGCCAGCAATCCAAAAACTACACATCTAAGCTTTCAAAATTGTTGTCACCTTGCTAAAAGTTTGCCATTCCTAAAAACTTTCAAAACCACCAATCTCACCAAGGTTATCCCTTTTGACAAAGCTTTGTCTAGGGTAATCTAGCTTTGCCACTTGTTATCCCTCATCACCTTGAGCTAAAGGTTGGGATCCACAAGTGGTCAATCTCGTGTTCTTCCTAAAGAATCATTAGTCTATCCTTAAGTTGATACAATCACCACCAAGCTTGCACATAGGAAAGCAGACCTTTTGTGCTTTGGCAACATATCTTTGAAGTTAGAATCCCCAACCCAATCCTCCTTAGGTTTTTTCATATAGCTTTGTCTCAACCTAGGAAATCATTTGCATAGAAAAGCCTTCCTCCCTTTTGTATCCACCAGCATTTGTTGAATCTCATCCCTATGAGCATTTTTCATGCCACCCATCACTCGCTTAGCCATGAAGAAAGAAACAATGGAGCCCTATCATTTGGATCGAACAGCCTCACCCCCCTTGAGCACTTAGCCATCCTTCAGCCCAGAGAAAGCTATGCCATCATCTACTGACATTGAAGCTTTCATGAACCAACCAGGAAATGCAGTATTGGTAAATGCCATTATAGACAAGAACAAAGAGACAATAATGGCTAATTTTCGAAGGGACAATGTAGGAACCTTTGACTTTGGAAGACCCCCTCCATTATCAGATCCATCTCACTCGTTGTTTGGGCAGATGCCACCACCCATAGGCTCTTATTATCCAAATTATCCTCAATATATGCCAAAAGAAGAGCCTCCAACCAATCCATATGATCCAATAGACCCAAACATACCATCATCCACCCAAGTTGAAATCTCCATGCCGCAAGCCAACCCAGCCACCACCACTCCATCCTTGGTTCATACCTCTCTGCTCCAAACCCCCTTTACCCAAAACACCTCACCATTCACCCCCATCACTATTGCTACTACTGCTCCCCAACCCAACCTTCCAAATCCACCCATCTCCCAAATCAGTGCTAGCATCTTTGGCCAGCTTCAGCAATATACAATAGGGATGCCGCCCATGGGGCCAAGTAATCAACCTTTCATCACCCCCAGCTTGTTCACCACAGCCCAAAGCACAATCCCATCATTTCCATTAGGTCTTGGAAGCTCAGTGCCATCAGCCACAAATCCACAAGCTACTACCCTCACTCCACAAAGCTATCAAACCCCACAAGCTACTACTAATGTTTTGCCTAGCTCTCAAGTGACCCAAGCTCCCACCACCACTCTACCAAGCTTCCAAATCCAACCACCAAGCTATCAAACCCCACAAGCTACTACCAATGTTCTGCCTAGCTCTCAAGTGACCCAAGCTCCCACCACCACTCTACCAAGCTTCCAAATCCAACCACCAAGCTATCAAACTCCATCAATTCCATTTCCTAGCTTTCAATTCCCACCACCTCCACCACCAACTAATCCATTACCTCCTATTACCAACTACTTTTCAATGCCACTTCTAGGAGGTAACCCACCAATCCAGTCAACCACCAATTATTTGTAGGTACCATCCCAAATGGGGGCGCAGCCCACATACCTTGGTCAAACCCCACAAGCCCCCCGATCCTTTCCCCAAGCTTCATAACCATCTTATACCTTACCTCCACAAAGCCATTCATTTATCCCATAGCCAGCTTATGTTCCTCAATCCCATATCAACAGCAAGCCTCGCAACACATGCAGCAATATGCACCACATCCCCCTCAACAACCTGTCATCCACCATGCAACTGCCCAAACAATGTACAATCCCTATCAGCAAATCCCTCACAGCCATCCATATTCAGTGGCCCCATCTAGTGCATACCTACCTCAAGGCACTCCTACATTGGGGGCACCCCAACCATCACCTATCAATTCAAAATGGGAGCAAATGAAGACAACTCTGAAAGCCATCCAAGAAGGGAATGATCTGAAGACATTCAAGTTTGAGAATGTGTTTCCTTACCCATTTGACAGAGCCATTACCATGACACCATTTCCCAAACACTTTGAGGTACCCAAATTTGACAAATTCAGAGGAAAAGGAGACCCTGTCACACATATCAAAGAATTTTACATGCACTGCCAAGACGTGGCATACAATGATGTCTTCCTCTTGCGCCTTTTTCCCAAAAGCTTGGTTGGACCAGCTCTTGAATGGTTTTATAGAATCCCCTATGGCACAATTAAAAACTTTGCTGAATTATCTGAGGCATTCGTAGCCCAATATGCCCATCTTGTTGAAATAGAGCTATCAATAGTTGACCTTGTCCACACTAAGCAAAAAGGTGGAGAAAGCCTTGCTGAATACCTGCAAATATGGCAAACCCTTACCACCTGCATATCCTGCACCTTGCCAGAGCGCCATGTGGTGAAAATTTTTATTGATAATGCCCATCCCAGCTTGGCTCACCACATGACCATGAACTATTTGCAGACCTATAAAGATATCAAAGAGAAAGGAATGATCCTTGAACAAGGACTCATTAAAGATGGTGTGGTCAAGATTTACAAAGAGGCCAACCAAAATCAATCACATTCCAATGACAAGTCTAGATATTGGAACAAAAACAAGCACATTGCAACAGATGGTGTCACTGACACCAGACATGTGAATACTGTTGGTCCTTCTCACAACCAGTCCAACCCACCATATCAACCAAACAATCAACAAGCTATCAACTACCAACAACAGAATAACCAAAGCTATCAAAACCAATATCCAAGACCCAACTTCCAAGGGTCTAGCAATCAAGCTAATGCCATCAATGTAGCTGCAGGACAAAAGCCTAGATTCTAACCTACACCTAGAAACTATACACCCCTTGGTGAGCCATTGGATGTCATTTTTGAGAAATTAGTCAAGGAAAACCTCATCAAATTCCCTCCTACCCAGCAAATTGACCCAAGCCAATCCAAAGCTGCATGGTACAAAGACAATGAGTACTACAAATTTCATAGGGTAAAAGGTCACACTACCCTCAGATGCATGAAACTGAAAGACTATGTGCAGGACCTCATTGATCAGAAGGAAATCACTATTGGTGCCCAAACCTCTCCCAATTCATGCTTACAGATCTATCAAAATGCTTTTCCTCCTCACAACAATCAAAATCCTGGGAAAGCACCTATCCAAACCAACAACAACAACACCAACAACCGTCAACCAAACCAACAGCATGGGAAGAACAATGACCACACTTCATCCTATATAGACTATGGTAGCCTTATAGGTTGTATATCCAAGAAAGAGCCTTATGTCAATGTTATCAATATCCAAGGACCAAACAATGAGTGTGCAGTCACCACTCAAAGAGCCAAATTTAACATCGTAGGCCCACCCATTTCACTAGCACCATCAGCTCCATCAAAAAGCTAGTACAATATCTTGGAACACCTTGGGAACATGCCAGCCCAAATCTCCATTTTAGACCTTCTTCGCACTAGTCCTATGTACAAGAACATCCTTGACAGTGCTCTCATAGAATCTCGTGTCCCTTCTGATATCAATGCTACTGATTTTCACAATCTTGTTGGACACCTTTCATCCTCATGTGCCCTATCATTCAAACCCACCGACATACCCGTGGTCGAGCCAGATCACACCCTTCCACTTCACATAGCCATCATGGTATCCAATTTTGCCGTGAAAAGAGTAATGATAGATAATGGATCAGCCTTGAATATTTGCACCCTAAAATTCATAAAATAAGTTGGGTATACTGAGGTAGATATCATCAGTGAGGTTATCACCATCAAAGCTTATGACAACCTGGAAAGAACCACAGAAGGAACTATTTTGCTGCCAATCAAGGTTGGGCCAGTCATCCAAGAAACACTCTGCCATGTTATTGATCTAAACCTACCATTCAACATCCTCCTCGGTCACCCATGGATTCATGCCATGAAAGCCATTCCATCCACTTACCATCAGTGCATCAAATTTTTGCATCAAGGCACTGAGGTAACCATCCATGCCGATCCAAAATCGTTTGCTTACTACAATGTAGTTGAAGCTTCATATACAAACCATTGCCCTGGAATTGATATCAGCACATCCATCACCAGCTCATCCCACACTTGTAATGACCCAAAAACCATCCTCGCCTCTACCCTGTCTACTGTGAAGATCAATAACAAAGGTTGTGGAGAGTATAGTCTATCGAATGCATTTGTTGTCGGGGCACTCCCACTTGATCCACATGCCCATGGACAACCAACATATCACAAAGCTAAGGAGATTCCACCTCCTTGATACAAACAGTTTGGCCCAACAACCTTTGTATCCTCGAAAATCCCTCTTCATGAGGAGCTCACCCTAGATATCAACAATTGATTACATAAGGATGCACCTCAAAGGAATCAGGCATGCCTTGATCACTTTAGCTAGAAGTATCCCCAAGAACATAAGCTCATCACTGACAAATGGAACTATCAAGGTGGTGGTCTAGGACCAGAAGAAAGAGGCATGCAGTGCCCCATCGACGCACACAAGTGGGAATCGAAGTCAGGTCTTGGCTTTGGCATACCCACAACTGAGGGCACCAATACAAACGGTCATGCTTTTTTGAACATTCACTGCAACCTTGTCAAAATTGAAGACATTCTTGAGGAAGTTGAAAAGATAGCCTACGATGATATCCTGGACCAAATCTCCCTCGAAGACTCTGTTCTCCAAGAACTATCCATCCACCTCATTGACCTACCACTTGCCCATCCACAACTCATAGATTGGGACCAACCAAGTGTCATACACATTGATGAGTTCACATCAGAGGAAGCACTTCTAAGATTCATGGGCGTTGAAACACCTCACAAGAAAACAAAGCCAAATTTTGCCTATATCTACAAGCTAGATCCCAAGGGGTATTTTGGAGAAAATCCCCAACCTAGTTTCGATACACCCAAAACTAGAACTAAGGTGAATCTGAGACTAGCTAAGGCAGCGAAGAGAAACCCTCAGCAAGAACATCCAGAGCCACAAGCAGAACATGAGGATTTAGCATTACCTCCTCAAGATAATCGACCAGAGATATCTTCTATTCTAATTGAGGATACTAGGGAAGTCAACATCGATTCTTTAGAGATCCCTAGGCTTGTTCACATTGCTGCATCCCTATCACAAGACCAAGATGATCTCCTCTTTGAGGTCTTAAGAGAGAAAATTGGCCGATTTGCATGGTCATATTAGGACATTCCAGGACTTGATCCAAAGCTTGTAGTTCATCATCTTGCAGTCAATCCACAAATCAAGCCCGTCAGACAAAAGCTTAGAAAAATGCACCCTAAGGTGGCATTACTGGTCAAAGTTGAGTTAGAAAGAATGTTAACTACTAAGGTTATTCAACCTATCGACTATTCAGAGTGGATCTCCAACATGGTCCCCATCACTAAGCCTTCTGGTGACATCAGAATCTGCACTGATTTCAGAGATCTTAACAAAGCTTGTCCAAAAGATGATTTTCCCTTGCCCAACATAGATATGATTGTAGATCTTACAGCTAGACATGAAATTTTGTCCCTCATGGATGGATTTTTTGGGTATAATCAAATCAAGATTGTAGAAGAGGATCAGCATAAGACAGCATTCACTACCCCTTGGGGAACCTTTTGCTACAACATTATGCCTTTTGGCCTAAAGAATGTTGGGGCTACCTATCAAAGAGCTATGATAGCCATTTTTCATGATCTCATCCATAGCATTTTGGAGAATTATGTGGATGATATCTTGGTCAAGTCTCATACCTTCATGGATCATCTTGCTAACCTAGAGAAAGTCTTTGATAGGTTAGCCAAATATCATCTCATGCTGAATCCCAAGAAATGTGTCTTTGGGGTCACATCTGGCAAGCTTCTAGGCTTTATAGTTTCTAAACGAGGTATAGAGATCGACCCCAAGAAGGTCAAGGCTATCTTAGACATGCCTCCTCCCCAAACAATGTGATAGCTTCGTTCTCTTCAAGGAAAGCTTCAATCTGTTTGACACTTCATCTCCTAGCTTGCAAATAAGTGTACACCATTTTCACATTTACTGAAGAAGGATGAGAACTTCAAGTGGGATCCTTTATGTTAGCATAACTTCAACCATCTCAAGCAGTATCTCATCAATCCCCCTATCTTGGTTCCACCAGTTCCTGGTCATCCCCTAATTTTGTACATATCAGCAACACCTACTGCTCTAGGGGCACTTCTAGCACAGCTCGATGACTACAGAAGAGAAAGAGCCATCTACTACATCAGTAGAACCCTAGTTGGTTATGAACTCAATTACACTCCTATGGAAAATGCTTGTTTGGCAGTTGTTTTCTCAACTCAAAAGCTCCGCCATTACATGCTAAGTCATACCATCCAATTAGTCTCCAAGATTGACCCTCTCAAGTATATGCTCTCTAGAACAGCACTTACAGGCCGTTTGGCCAAATGGGTTATGCTCCTTAGCGAATTTGACATCCAGTATGTGGAAAAAAAGGCAATCAAATGGAAAGCTATAGCAGATCACCTAGCTGATGCACCTCTAATAGATGCTTATCCATTGATCACATAATTTCCAGATGAGCATATCTATCTAATTGAAGAACAACCCCCATGGAAACTTTATTTTGATGGCTCATACACATCTCATGGATCAGGGGCAGGAATATTGTTGGTCACACCTCAAGGAGATTACATTCCAAAAGCCTTCAAGCTACAATTCCATAGCACCAACAATATAGCTGAATATGAGGCCCTCATAGTAGGATTAAAGATAGTTGTAGAATGGAACATTGTTGAGCTACAAATCTTTGGCAATTCTCAGCTCATCATCAAGAAAACCCTAAATGAATATCAAACCAAAGATGAAAAGCTATTACCCTACAAAGAGCTAGTTGATCAGCTAACCCAACATTTTACAAAGCTTCAGTTTACACAAGTACCTCGAATACAGAACAAAGCAGTAGATGCTATGGCTACTATAGGCTCGCTCTTGGAAATTCCCCAAGCAGCTACATAGTATGAGTTTTTAGTGGAGCAGCTCCTCACACCCGCCTATGCGAATGAGGATTCAAACCATGTTTGTATCTTGGTTGGTCCCCAATCCCCTTTGTACCATGAGATTCACACTTACCTTAACGATGGTATCATATCCCCTCACCTCACACGTACCCAATGCCAGAACCTCATCCAAAAATCATCCCTCTATGTTATCATAGCCAATACCCTATATCGTCGAGGTTATCACGATACTCTCTCTCGATGTTTAGACCAAAATGAGGCCGCGATGGTGTTAAAGGAAGTACACTCTAGACTTTGCGGTGCCCACACGAGTGGTATTTTCCTAGCGCAAAAAATCCTTAGAGAAGGCTACTATTGGCCTACCATTAAAGAAGACTCCTGTGACTTTGTGAGAAAGTGTCTCCCATGTCAGCAGCATGCAAATCTTGTGCACGCTCCAGCACAGGATCTACAACCTATTGCACCACCTTGGCCTTTCGCTTTTTGGGGCCTTGATCTAGTTGGAACTATCACACCCCTCTCATTTGATGGACATAAATGGATAATAACAGCTACAGACTATTTCACTAAATGGGTGGAAGTAGTCCCCCTAGTCTCAGCTACAGGAGTTCAGGTCTCCAAGTTCATCTTGTACCACATTGTTTTCCGCTTCGGCATCCCATCCACCATTTTCACCAACCATGGAGGTAACTTTGAAAATCTCAACATGGAAGAATTATGCACTTCCCTCCGCATCCATCACTGCATTTCTAGTCCATATTTCCCACAAGGTAATGGCCAGACAAAGGCAACTAACAAAACCCTCCTCAAAATCCTAAAGAAAGTTGTCAATGATTCTGACTGTGATTGGCACCTACAAATAAATCCAGCCCTATGGACCTATCGAACTTCCTTTCGTACATCCATAGGCACAACTCCATACTCCCTAGTCTATGGTGCCGAAGCGGTACTACCTATAGAGGTTGAACTTCCCTCCTTGCGCATATCTTTGCAAGGGTAAATATCAGATGAAGAATACAGAGTAGCTCAGCTCACCCGGCTAGATCTCTTAGACAAGAAGTGACAACAAGCCTATGATCATCTCACAGTCTATCAAACTCATCTCAAAAGGAATTTCAACAAGAAGGTGCTTCCACAACACTTTCAGCCAGGTGACATGGTCCTCAAAGAAAACATGAAAGTCCAAGCAGATCGAGAAAAGAAAGGCAAGTTTGAACCTACATGGCTTGGTCCTTATGTTGTCACTACTTCCTTTGGCTCTGGAGCCTATCAGCTATATACACTGGAAGGAGAACTCTTGAATGATCCTACTAACATCATTCATCTCAAGAAGTTCTATGCTTGAAGATCCTTGGTATACCCAGCTTTTGAAAAATACAAAAAAAAAATAATAAAGAGAAATAAGTGTCCAATGGTGAAAACTTGGCAATTCAAGCGCCTTGGATAGGTACCTTGGTGAAAACCTGGTAATTAGGCACCTTGTGTACTAAGACTAATCCATTATCTATCACTATCCTATCCCTCATCCATTCACCCACCATCCCATTAAATACCTGCTTGTTCCCTTGTTGTTCCAACCAAATATCCAAAATCTAATGAAGCTTGTAAATACCTCCTGTACAGCTTGTAAAATCTTGTACCTCAGCTTGTAAAATCTTGTATCAAAGCTTGTATTATACCTTGTAAATCTTGTACCATACCTTGTATATCTAAATCTTGTCCAAAGTTTGTACTATATTCCAACCTGTAAATAATCTTGTATCCTAGCTTGTATACTATCACATGCACACACAAAACCCCATTTTCACTTAAGCTTTTTGCAAACCATCTACCTATCCACCTATCACCTATTATAGAAATCCCATCCTTCACAAACATTTCCATCTCACAAAAACTAAAACATGAACAAACTTGTACATTTGTAACATATCTTGGTCCATCAGCTTGTACATCCTCTTTAGCTTAGTACCATTGTATCTATCCAACGTTCATGTCAGTTCGTCCTTGACCAGCATCTTGCACCCGTCGCACATCTTGGTTAGCTATTCCAATGCATCCTTTAGCTAGATTTCCTGTCACCAAAGTGTTATCTTTCTTAGTTCAACTTGCCAAACGCATCACTCATCCAAATCCACCAGCTTAGGTGCTCTCCAATAGGTCCTTGTAGGATATAGCTTTCCTCATGTCTGATCTTGGTCCGTTAGTACCTTGTCCTACCCATCTCGTTGGAAAATGGTTCTCTTTTGGGATTTTGCTTTCTTTTGATTTGGACTCTTCCCTGTTGGGTCTTGAAATATCTTTTCCAAGCAATCTCCTTTTGCAAGTTTAGCTTCATGTGCTTTTGTAAACTCATCAAAATTCACATTTGCACTTTTCACAATTTTTTTAGTGTTAGTAATTAAACACTTGTAAGTTTTACTTCTTGTGGAGTAACCAAGGAATATACCTTCTTCACTCTTTGCATCAAACTTTTCACTCCTAACATCTTTGAGAATATAGCATTCAATTCCAAATACCTTAAAGTACTTCAAATTAGGTGGAGGACCATATCATAGTTCAAAAGGTGTTGAGTGAGTACCTTTTTTTACTTGCACACGATTTAGGCTGTATACTGTAGTACTTATAGCTTCTCTCTAGTATTTTAGGGCAACATTTTTCTCCATCATGAGTGTTCTAGCATAGTCTGTTACAGATTTATTTCTTCTTTCAGCAATTCCATTTTGTGGAGGGATCCTTGGTGCTGATATCTGACTTTTAATTCCTTTGTCATTGCAGAACAATTCAAATTCATATGAAGTGAACTCACCTTCTCTGTTTGATTTCAATAATTTTAAGCTCTTACCTATTTCTTTCTCAACTCTTACCAAGTACCATTTAAACATTTGAAAACTATCTAATTTATGTTTTAGAAACATGACAATCATCACTCTAGAGTAATCATCAACAAGCAGCATTATATATCTATCTCCTTTGTAGTGTTGCACCTCAATAGGTCCACACAAATCAGTATGAATAATTTCAAGTTTTTCCTTAGAGGTGTAAGCTTTACTTTTAAAGCTTCACTTTGTCATCTTGCCTAGCTAACATTGTTTTCACATTATGTTTTCTAGTTTCTTCAACTTAGGCAAACCTCTAACTCTTTTTTTTTTTTTATACTTATCATATTATCAAAGTTAACATGACATAATCTCTTGTGCCAAAGCCATACATCATCAAATTTTTCAATAAGACAAGTAGCATCTTCTATATCCAAATAGAATAGATTACTCCTAGTTTGATCACCTTTTTCAATCATATTTCCATTTGTATCATATATCTTGGCTGATTTATTTTCAAAATCAACTTTGCACCCTAGATTATTCAATTGTGACACACTTAACAAGTTATAATTCAATCCTTCAACATAATAAGGATCTTGTCTGTAAGTTTAATAGACCCATTTCCTTTTATTGAACATGGTGCATCATTACCAAATCTTATAGTATTTCCATCATAACAAGTTAAGGTAATGAACTTACTTTTGTCTTCAGTCATATGATGTGAGCATCCACTATCAATGATCCATTTGTCACTCTTGTTCACACTAGTCATAAGTGTAGTAGCTTCATCCCCATTTGATTCATCCTTCATTGTAACATATACCACTTCATCATCATTTTCATCAGAGTTATTTTCATCAGCAATGTAGCATGACTTCTTGCCTTTATATATGTAGTCTCTTTCATCATCTTCTCTTCTATTTTTGTGCTTGTTCCCTTCTCTAAAGTTCTTCTTCTATGTACACCTTTCTGCAATATAGCCAACTTCATTTCAATTAAAACAAATGCTAGGCAGCTTACCATTGAATTTACCTTTTCCTTTGTGGAATCTTCTGGCCAGTAGTGCTTCCAATTGTTCAATGTCTTCCTCATCTGTACTACTATCACTGGATGCATCCTTTATCTTTCTTTTCTTCTTCTTTGGCTTTACCTCCTCAGAATCCTTTAGTAACAATTTTTCTTTGAAGGCTACTTCAATACTTTTTGGTAGTTGTCAAAATTAGATAATTCAAATGTAGTGAGTCTTCCCACCAAACCTTCAAGGGTTAGATCATTTCTTGGTATACATCTTAGCTCTTGGATTGCAGACACTCTAATGACATGCATAGGCAATAGTTTTCTCAAGACTTTACTTAGCACAATATCATCATCAATTTTACCAATTGTACCTTTTATAGTAGTAACAACTTCTTTTATTCTAGCAACATAATGAGCAATGTTTTCACCTTCTTTCATTCTCATGTCATCAAACTTACCTCTAAGGTTCTCTGACATGGCTATTTGAACATTTTTTTCTACTCCATAGATGATTTTTAAGACATCCCACATCTACTTTGCATTTTTAAGGTCTTTGATATCATCAAACTCAGCATAGCTCAAGGCAGAGGCAATCTCCAACATCGCCTGACTGTGCCCTTTCTTTTTCTTCAAATCTTCAATAGTTAGGGCTCCTTTTGGGTCAACATGTTCTATTGTAATGCAATTTTGTGCATAATATTTAAGTCCTCCAAGGTGTAGCTTCATCAAACTTTTCCATGCAGGAAAGTTATCTCTTTTCAGCTTGGGTACCTCTCTTTTTGAGACCTTGATCTTTATGCTTTTAGTACCTTGAAACTAATCCTCTTAAGTAACTGCACTCTGATACCAATTTTTGAAATACTTTAGCATAACTAATATGGGGGATGAATTAATTATTCAAGGTCCAAATGTCCAAATAAAACTTTTACAATTTAGTGAACCAATAAAACTTTCTTAAACATGCATGCATTCATTGTATGTTAAACTGAACTAATATGTTATTGTTAAACTAACATGCAAAAATGTAAAGACATAAAACATAAAACAACCATCAGTACACTTAAAACAATGATTTGATGTGGAAACCCAATTTAGGAAAAGCCACTAATAACATGCTACTTCTTTCCCACTCTTTTGAAGTGATGCCCTATTAAAGGTTACAACACACACTATTAAATGTGACCCTATTAAGGGATTTCAATCACCCTGTTAAAAGTGAGCCTTGTTAGAGGACTTTAGGTCATTCACTTTGAATGCCACCCTATTAAATGATTTTTCAATGACTATTAAGTCAACCTTTCTCCAAAGGATTTACCCTATTCTGATACAATTGTTAGAGAGTAATAGTAGAGTTTGATCTAATACAACTTACAACCTTACTTGTAGATTATAGATCACTATTTAGTCCTCAACTCTGCTTGGCTTTCAATCTTTGTAGTTCTGACAGCTTGTTCACCCTTCAAGCATTCATCCTTCTCTAGCCTTCTTTCTTAGCTCACCATTGCAAACCCTCTTCCTTCTCCTTGTTAGGTTTTCACATCCAAAAACTCTCTTACCTCTCACCAACCTTGCTTCATGACCAAGCATCCCTAGATATAGGGAATGAGAACTCTTTTTCTCGCTCATTATCCATCTTTAAAATTAGGGTTTTTGATGGATTAGGTAGGATACAATGTATCCACCCCATATCTTGTCTTCTCTAGACAATTCTCCTAGAATCCATTTGAATTTACCTCCAAAATGATTTACATAAGATTTTGTGCCTCTAGCTCATGAATCTTATCTTCCTCCTTATTCACAAGTTCCAAGAAAAAAAACTTGTCAGCTTTTATTTGGCAAATCTTTGATCTTATTCATAATGTAGCAACTTGGCATTATCAATTTACTGATGCTCAACATATACTGTGTTACTCGACATCTAATATAAAATCACTTGACATCAACTAGATTTTACTAGTGCTTGGTGTAGACACCTAAAAACCTTTAGAAAATAAAGTATTTTTGTTTTCTAAAAAATTCCTGATGACATCATCATTTATTTATTAATTAATTATTTAATTTATTTATTTATTTTTATGCCATTAAATCCTTTTATCTTAATTAAAAATATTTAATTAAGGAATCCCTCCCAAAAATGTTCAAATCTTATTTAAACATTATTTCCTTATTTATTAATTATTTAATTAATAAATTGACCAAAAAACCCAAAATAAATAAAAAATTTATTTTTTGCCCAAAACTTGGCCAATTTCCTTAACACCACTAACCTCTTCCAAAATCTTCTAATCCTTCTTTAATTTTGATTAAAGGCTAATCCCATCATTTCCTACCCCTAATCCCAATTCAAAATATTTAATTAAGATTAAATATTAATCCTCATGTTTATTAAAAAAGTTTTAATAAATATCTCCTCAACCCAAACCCTTGAAATTAATAAAACTTTATTTATTTCCTAAAAATCTAATTTATCCTCATCCTAAGAAGTTCTAGACTCTTCTAGAAAGTCTTCATCCTCATCCTAGGAAATTCTAGACTATTCCATAAAGTCTTTATCCTCATCCAAAGTCTAGACTCTTCTAGAAGATGTCTTTAAAACTAATCCTAATCCCCTCCTAACCTTGTCACATTCTCTAAACATGGGTTAAGACTTACTAACCCAAGCCAAAGTTAACAAATATCTCCTCCTTCACCCACCCTCATTAAATGCCATCCACTTGCCTATCCCTAAGCTAATCCTAAACCATCCTAATCCATCCTCTAATCATTTGCACAAGCCTAAGCAAGCTTAAAACCTTCCTAATCAAGCCCAAGTCAAAATTGCTCTCATCTCCCTCAAAATATCTCAACCATAAAACTTTATGAAGTCCACTAGGCCATAAATGACTCTTCCAAGCCCTTTTATTGCTCTTACAAGCCATTATGAGGGTCTTTATGAAGATTTTATCCCTTGAGCCTCCTTTGTTGACTCATCCTTCTCCTTTCCTCCATCCTCTCACCCTGTGACATGTGTCACTCCCTGATTGGCTGTAAGGAAGCACAATCCATGTGCTCTCTTCTCATGCAATCTGAGCCCTCCATGAGCTTTTTCCCATCCTTGCATCTTAGCCCTCAATCCCTCAAGCCTCTTGCCTATAAATTGGATCCTTCCCCTTTGCAAAATAACACAATCCATGAAGTAAAGTCACAATGCCATTTTAAGAAGCCATTTTACATCAAAACCATACACTCACACCCAAATTCCAACTCCATTTGAAGCCCCTTTTTGAAGCATAAGATTGAGCATACATCCTATCTATTTAGACAAAGCTACTCAACAAGAGAGCTTCTCATTGAGAGAGCTCATTAATGGCTCATATTGTCAATTGAGAGCTCATCTTAGTCTATCTTGAAGTTTATGAATTTTGTTTAGTTTGTAGAAGCTTTATTTAAATTTGGTTTCTATTAGCATACTAACATTTCTCATATACACTTGGCACATACTTAAAATCACTCAGTGTCTACTAACTTTCTTAACACCTATTGGTTTGCTCAGCATCCACTAGAAATTGCTTTCACTCGGCTCCAACTGACTTTTTGCTCAGCTTGCACTAACTTTACTCGACACCTTCTATCAACTTGGTCAAGCTTCGTAAAGGAAATTTTTTTAACCTTTTTCATCTAAAATTTCTATGTGTAGCCAATCATTTTGTAACCCCAAGTAGATCATCAATACATTATGTTATCACGGTCTTAACTGATTCTTGCACTTCAATACATAATCATAACTCTACCGTTCCTCTAGGTATTTTTGTTACATCTTGTTGATAAAATCCTCTTCATCAATCAACTAACTGATAGTGTTTGAAACATGTAACTAATTTTCTTAACAACATATAACAGGTTTGACATTAGTGACAAAACAATGATTGAAAACACTTCTTCAACAATAACATTCTTTCTACTCAAATGATCTTTTCAATCATATGTCAACACTCTAAAATCAAAACACAAAGAACCAACCCTATTTAGAATTTAGAGACCTTTCCAAAAATGTAGACTTTTGTAAAAAAATTACTAATTTGTGCCCTAAAATGATTTTTCATGAAAAATCAAGAAAAATTATAAAAAATAGAAAATACCTCAAAAAAAAATGAAAAATTTCACTGAAGCTTTTTCTATATGTCACTAAAGTGCAAAAAAAAAAAATTCAGACCAAAACACTAATTTGTTTGGGAGATATGATCAAATCTTTAAGATCTAGGGTTTTGTGTCCCCAAATAAATCTGCATAAGGGGGTTAGCTCCAAAAATAACTAAAACTAACAAGTAAAGGTGGGTTGGCCCATGATGGGAACCAAAGAATGTGTGCTAAAATGTTGATGCACTTCTATGAGTCATTATATCCAAGATTACTCAAGAATGAGGTCTCGAATGGTGGCTCATAGCTCCTTATTCATGGAGTGCAAGGGTTTGTAATGGAGGCCCTTAGTTTGACCTAGTTTGTGCCCATGCAACTACACCATAAAATGAGAGATTCGAAGATCAAAATATGCATGCAAATGAAGATGCAAGCTAATCTAAATTATAACAATTCAAAGCAATGCAAGAAAGGAAATCTAATCTATGAAAGGAAATAACAATGCAAGATTAATCTATGAAAGAAAATATGGATCTAAGCTAATATGAAAATGCAAGGATGGATTATGATGATGGAGGCCATAGATGCATGAGAGAAGACAAGAAGATAGAAGTTCTCCACAAAAAGCTTTAATGTTCAAACTCCTTCAGAAATTGATCTCCAAACCTGTAGCATAACAATAGCATAATCGTGGATTTCAAAAATGAGGAGAGAGCTCTCTCTTATAAAGAAGAATGGATGATTAAAATTAAGAGGCAATAATATTTAATCAAAGGTGGAGAAAGAATGATTTGTGTGAGGTAAAATTCCACCAATGAGAAAAAAGGAGGAAAATTAAATGGAACCCCACTTAGAAATATGTGCATTTAAGTTTAGAGGAAAAAAGAATTTATTTAATTTTTATTTCTTTTCTTTTCTTTTTCATGTGGGATTTTATTTAATTAAAAGGGAGCAATTTCTTTTAACTAAATAAGAAATATTCAATTAAATTAAAAGAGGGGTTTTTCTCTTATTAATTAAATGTGGATTAATTATTTAATTAAAATAGAGGTTTTCTTTTAATTAAATAAAATTTAGGATAAAATAATCAAACCTTAGGAAATTTTTTAATAATTAAATTAATTACAATTTGATCAAAGAAATTGATTTGAATTGATTTAATAAAATATTGTAAACCATTGATCCAAGAAATTTGATAAATTGAATAATGGGGGCCCATAGTCTAGGTGACCATTTTAGGGTGCATATAGTAAGCTTTCAATAACATAAGCTAGTAGTCCATTTTTCTAAATTCAAAAGAGTTGCAGAATGTAAACATTAATAGTAAATCATCATAAATAACATCCACACAAGTTTGACACTAAAATTTAATGTGGAAACCCAATTTGGAAAAAACTACCAATAACATGTCACCAATTTGTCCACTTTATAAAGTGAGCTCTGTTAAGAGCCAACCCTATTAAAGGTTACAAAACACATTGTTAAATGTGACCTTGTTAAAAGATTTAATCACCCTATTAGAAGTGGCCTTGTTAGATGACTTTAGAAAATTTCATTATAATGCCACCTTGATTAAACTATTTACATATGACTATTAGGTGAACCTTGATTAAAGGATTTCAAGATTGATACAATGGTTAGAAAGTAACAGCAAGTTATGATCTAGAAAATACAAATCATTTTGCAAATATAGATCATAGTTCATCTCACATGTTGATCCACTAACTAGCCTTCATTGTAATCTCAATCTCTGATTCACTTGGCAACCCTTCAAGCAATCACTCTTCACCTCTTTGCAACTCGTCTTAGCTTCATGCTTAAGTTTTCCACTCAATGGCATCAATAACTTCTCCAACCTCATTAGGTTATCCCTTGTACCTCCTTGAATAGATAATTCTAATCCTTTTCCACTTAAAAATCATCATAGATCTTAGGGTTAGATCAGATTCATCAAATCATTTCATCTCCTCTTTTCTCTTCTAGAAAAATGTCTAAACTTCTCCTTCAATCATTTCATAGAAATGTATAAACATTCTTTCCTTTTATTTAAATATTATAGGTCATCCATTCTTATCTTCCACATGCTTTAAATATTCCAAGAAATCAACTATGTCAACAAGAAATCATGATTTCCTCATAAATTGTCAAGATGTCTCTCAGCCAACATTGTATTCTAATGAGTGGTCATCACTAGTTTACTTGGTCACTACTAAAATTATGTTTCAAACATATAGTGACACTTGTTCAATACCAGTGCTCAGTCAACACTACTTTTTCTCAACACATAGTGTGGCTCAATCAACACTAGCATCATTCATCATACACTTCAAGTTCCTTAATCTCTTGCTTTATTTCTAAATAAAGCCTATTTATTTGGTCAATATTTGATCACTTCTTTAAGGATTTAGTACAATTATCTTCTTTACTTGTAGTATGATTAAACAATCACTTAATCTTGTCAAGATCTAACTAATCAAATGCCCATTGTAGTTTCTTTTGATAACTCAACCTTTCCTCTAGGTGATATTGTTATGTCTAAATTATCAAATGCTTTTCATCAATCATCTAGATATGGCACTAAAATTAGATATAAAATTATCTTCCCAATAATTTTTGACATTAATGACAAGATAACAATTTTTCTAATTGTAATTTCCAACAATTCACACTTCTCCCTTATTGATATAACTCAATGTCTATCTCCAATGACTTTAATCATGAACAATTATTCCCTATACATACATCTCCCACATGCTACTAGAATATTTTTTTCATGTACACTTCTCCCCCATTGACATCAATGAAAAATGTTTCATTAAGTCAATCATCTTCTCAAATTGTTCAACCAGTTCAAGTGTCCAAAGAAAATTTTCTATACGAACTATTGAAAGTCCTTGATAGCTCTACTCAATCACAAATACTCCCCCATACATGAAGCATCTGCATTCAGTCTAGACAAACAATATTTCTCTATACTACTAGACTAGTGCACTCTCTACATCATCTACTCCAAACTTGGTAGGGGCATAACCCCAAGCATACCTCACAAATACTCAAATGTATCCTTAGGCAAAGGCTTCATAAAAATGTCTATAATATGCTCTCTTTTTTTCACATACTCTAATTTGATTTGTTTCTCTACAACCTTCTCTCTCAAGACATGATACTTATTAGATATATGTTTAGTTTTAGAATGTAATATAGGATTCTTAGACATACTTACAATATTTTTGTTATCACAATGTATGATAACAAGTTCTAAAAACTTTATCCAAATATCCTTCAGCATCTTCTTCATCCACATGATCTGATTATAATTTTTTTTGTTGCTACCTATTTTGTTTCTATTTTAATTTGTGAGATACAATCTTGTTTCTTTCTTAGCCAAGAAACCAATATTCCTCCAAGAAAAAATGATCCACCACTTGTACTCTTTCTATCATCCATATTACATACCACAGTCCAAAGTCGAATGCACCCTAAAAATATTTGAATATTCTCTTTACTACTACATAATGTGCTTCTCTAGGATCTTCTTGAAATCTTGCAATTATTCCACTTATATGTTTTATATTTGGTCTAGTGTGTGTCATATATTGCAAACCTCTAATCATGGATTTGTATTTCTTCTTCTCAATTGTAGGTGTCTCATCTTTGCTAGATAATGTGTGACAAGTTATCATAGGTGTACCAATAGGCATACAACTTTCCAATCCAAATATTTTCAACAATTCTTTCAAATATTTAATCTATGATAGGAAGATACCATCACTATTTTGTACAATTTGTAGACATGAGAAATATTTTATCTCACCAATCATATTCATCCCAAATTCATTCTTCATTTCATCAAAAAAAAATTCACTTGCTTCACCATTACCTCCAAAGATTATGTCATCCACAAATATCACAATTATCAACAATCCCTTCTCAATTTATTTCAAATATAAATTACTATATGTTGTACCTTTAGCAAATACCTACTTTACCAAATACTTGTACAATCTTGCATATTGGGTTTGATGTGCTTTCTTTAGAGCATACAATGTTTTCTTCAATCTACATACCATATCATTTTCTCTTGTCAAAGGAAATCCTTCAAGATACTCAATTTATACTTCTTCTTCAAATTTTCCACTCAAAAATGTTGACTTTACATGCATCTAATACAATTTAAAATTCTTACTTGTTGCATAAGCCAATAACATTCTTACTACTTCAACTTTGGAAGCAAGGGAAATATCTCTTTATAGTCTATACCTTCTTGTTGTGAGTATCCTTTTCATACCAATCTTACTTTATTTCTTACAACCTCACCTTATTCATTCATCTTGTTTCTGAAAACCCATTTAGTTCCTATAACATTCTTATCTTTAGGTCTAGGAACCAATTCCCATTTCTCATTCTTTACAATCTAATCTAGTTCTTCCTTCATTGCTTGAATCTAATGATCATCCTTCCATGCCTCATATGCACTCTTTGGTTCAACCTAAGAAATCAAATACAATTCTTCATGTAGTCTATTTCTTTTCATATCTCCTTTTTCTCTACTTCCAATAATCTAATTAGCAAAGTGACTCTTTGTCAAATTCCTATTAGGTGTAGGTGTTAATGTCTCAACTCTTACTTCTTCTCTTGGTTAAGATCTTAGTTCTTTTCTCTGTTCAATAATTTTAACATCATTCTACAAATTATTGTTGGTCTCAAAAAAAACTTCAACATTTTTTGTAATAGGTTTAGGATTAGATTATTTTTCATCATAATGATAATCCAACATTCTTTCTTTGACTCCAAACTTTTCATCCACTTTTACATTTGTGCACTCAACAATAGTCTTAGTTCTTTTATTAAAATATCTATAAGCTCTTATTTTCAATGAATAAACAAGGAACATACCTTCATCACTTCTTACATCAAACTTACCAGTATCATCATCTCTCTTTATGTAACAGTTACTTCCAAAAATTTTGAAATACTTCACTAAGGGTGCATGTCCAAACAATAATGCATAGGGAGTCTTTTTTGTACCTTTCTTGATGTACACTATGTTCATTGTGTATACTATTGTATTGACTACTTCTCTCCAAAATTTCTTTGATACATTATTCTCAAACATCATGGCTCTCGTTGCTTCTCTTACACACCTATTTCTTCTTTCAACAATCCCATTTTTCTCAGGGGTCTTAGGTGTTGATATTTGTCTCTTTATACTATTCACTTCATAAAAGGTGTTAAACTCATTCAAGGTAAACTCTCTACCTCTATCTAATCTTAAACATTTAATCTTCACTCTAGATTTGTTATCAACTCATTCTTAAACAATTTAAACTTGTCAAATACCTCAAACTTTTCTTTAACGAATGTTACCCACATCATCCTTGTAAAATCATCAACAAAAATCATAAAGTACCTTTTTCCATAGAATCCTCTTGTTCTAGTAGGACCACTCAAATATGTATGAAAAATATAGAATTTTTCTACGGTAGAGAACTTATAGCTAGGAAAGGAAACTTTCTTCTTCTTATCCATAACATGTTATTTGCACACAACATTAGTAGACTTCACAATTTTAGGTATATATGTGACAACAAATGTACTAATAGCCTTCACAATATTATCAAAGTTTATATGACAAAATATTCTATGCTATAACCAACTATTATTCACCTTTGCAACCAAATATGTCATCTCTGTAGGATGCAATTGAAAAACATTACCTTTGGATCTTGTACTAGTTCCAATCAACTTACCATCGTCATCCTTGATAATGCACATTATCTTTGTGAATTTTAACTGATATCGTTTATCAACCAACTTTCCAACACTCAATAGATTATTCTTTAATACATCAACAAAATAGATGTTATCAGTAGTAGTCTTTCCATCAAGAGTAATAGATAGTATTCCTTTGATATGAAAAGGTGTATTTTTACCAACTCTGACAATTCGTCCATCATGACTAATGAACTTTAAAAAAACTATTCATACCACCAGTCATATGATGTGAACAACTAATATCTATGATCTAATTAGCTTTCTTTTCAACCTACTCATCATTACTTTCACTCTACAATCTTTCATCAAATTTATCATCTTCAATTGCATACGAACAATCTCTAGGTCTTCTAGACTTGAAATTATTCTTATACTTTCTCTCTCTTTTAGGAAACTTAGAAGCATAATGACCAAATTAGTTGTAAACTCAATATTTAAATAATCTCTTATCATCTGGTTCTCTCCTTACAAGCAAGGCAATTCCTTCTTCAATTCTTCTATCCTCCTTAGATCTAGATCTACTACTGCTAGCATATTCTCTACTAGTGTTTGCATTTATTTATATGGAAGGGTGAACACTTAATGAACTAAAAGTTGTTTCCACTCTTGTAAAGTCTTTAGATTGCTTCAAGCTTACTTTTGATTCTTCCAATTTTCCAAGTAGAGTCTCTCTAGTAAACTTCTTGGTGCAAGGTATCACTTGCTCAATCATCTATGATGTATGCCTAAATGGTGGTGTAAAGATTTTTAAGATCTTCCATGTAATTTTATCTTCATCTTTAGATCCATTGCAATAATTAATTCCTACAAAAAAATTATTATATTATACTAATATAGCTTCTTATATATTCATCTTCCATCATCTTAGCATGTTGAAACAAACATATCTAATTATGTAAAATGGTTCTCTTAGCATGCACATCACCTTCAAATGTAGATTCTAAAGCTTTCCAAATTGCATGAGATTTCTCTAAAGATTTTAGCTAACTAGATTCATTTTTAGGAAGAGATGAAGATAATACTTCTCTAGCAAGAATATTACACATAAGTAGATCTCTTTCAACTTCATGGCATTCCTCAAGTTTTCTTTCTTCCACAAATGTCTTTACATTCTTTTTCATTAGCCCATATCTTGGACCCATACATAGCAAATGAGTCGTCATCTTCTCTTTCTAGTTGTCATAGTTAACTCTATCAAATTTGGACTATCCTTTCTGAAATGATCTGGCATTGATCTCCTTAAGTTGTTAAGATTTTCCTTCAAGGACTTGATGCTCTAATATAAATTGTTAGAAAGTAAATTCCACCAAGATAACTGAGAGGAGGGATGAATTAGTTATCCAAATACTAAAATATTTATCAAACTTATTAATCCTTAACCATGTAAATAATATAACTAGCAACCATAATTAGATACGCATACACAATAATACCAGATATGTTAACTAGGGAAACCTTGATCAGAGGGATAAACCTAGTGTGGGTGGTACCCACAAAATGATGTACTAATATAAAAGTTATGTGTAAGAAGATCGACTCTATTAGGAGTCAATAAAATACATCTAGTACATATCATTCCCTGATAGGAGAATTTTGATCCATATTAGGAGTTGTACCAATGCTATTAGGATTTGTAAAAGGCAGAAGGACCCACTATCCAAACAGCTTCAAGGGAAAGACAATTAAACACATTGTCCAACTAATCTATGTATTATTCCTTTTAGAATAATAGAAATGAAATAACTCAAACTCCTTCTATGTCCTCTTGACTAGACTAGACCTCTTTCAATCTCAATACCAGATTTTCCAACTCACAACCAATAATCTCTTGGATCACTTACACGCATCTACCAACTTTGCATATCCAATACAAGTTTTCCTTCTTACATTACTTGTAAACTTCATCATAAGGAAAATAAGCTTCTTTTATACCATATACTCAAAACAATTCACTAAGTTGGCCTTGAGGCTTTCCCAATTAATTATAATAGGACCTCATTAAGATATTACAATTAATTACATTTTTATGCAATTACAAAACATTGAAGGCTCGTAGTCAATACAACTTCTCACACATATGGTCTATGACCTTACACACTCATTGATGTCATAATAATTTTTTCTACAATCGCTATCTAATATTCTCATTAGAATTATATACATGTTAAGAGATATAATCTATACATTAAAAACCACTTCTCAAATGCTCTATCTGCATATTGTCCTCTATAATTCTTGAATAAATCTTGCATGTCTTTGACTCTCTATACATACACTTGGTCAAGATACAATATAGAATATATCATCAATTGTGTTTGACCTTGTCATCAATACATAGTCTGTACAACCTCATTCATTATATGCTACTATGCCAGTCTTTATAGAAATAATACTATGTTGATATCAATGAGAAACACAATCATGAATGCAACATGTCAATCATTCTAAAAATCTCTCCAATTCTTAAGATAATCCCCCAAAGTAATACTATGAGTATTCATTCTAACACTGATTTGGTTACCTCACTTTCTTAAAGTGTTATTGCATAGATTACATTTGGTGACTTTGCATAGCTTTCAATTTCAAGTTCTAGTAGTATCTCTTTGGAGGGTGGTTCCCTACAAGATGTTCTATTGGTTCTAGTTATTTCTATGAAATTCTTATCTATCTATAATATTTGTTACTCTAGCTCTAGTAAAATAGTTCAATTCTCACCACATGACGTGGTTATTTATGATCTCCATGATCTTGATTTGGTCGTTTCTATTGGGAGTGTTAATTTATAGTCTCATTTATATCAGTTTGATGGCTTTGAAGAGATCTAATTCTATAGGTGTTTCTCTTGTTGCTCATGCAAACACTCAACATACCTTTGTATGATTATTTTGGTCATGTCAACTATAGATATCTATAGCTGATGAATACATAAGAGCTAGTGACTAGGCTACCTCAGATATCTTGTATTGACAGTGTTTTTTGAGGTTTTTCACTTGGAAAACATCACAAAGATCCTAATCTAACAGGTGGATTCATACATGTTAAGGAACCATTTGATTTGATCACAATGATCTTATGGCATTTCCCACTCCATCTTTTTTGGGTGCCTAATATGTGCTTACCTTCATAGCTGACTTCTTTAGATGCACATGGGTGTACTTTTTGAAGTACAAGTATGATGTATTTGATTCCTTTTGAATCTTTAAGACATTTGTGGATAATCAATCTAGTATTTCTATCAGGCATATATGCACTAAAAATGGTAGGGAATATGTGAATAATTCTTTCAAAAAAATTTACACTAAGCATGGTTTACATCATCAATTCACAATTCCTCATACCCCTCAATAGAATGGGGTTGTTGAGAGCGAGAAAAGAACATTATGGAAGATAGCCAATTGTATGATATAGTGTTGAGATATGAGTCCTTCTTTTTAGGTTGAGGATATCAATTATGCCAACTATATTTAGAATCGTATGTTTCACAAGGTATTGTGATATTTGAATCCTAAGGATTCTTAAACTCATACCAAGATTGATGTTTGTACATTCCATATATTTGGTAGTGAATCTTGGACATTTATTCTATATTCTTAGAGGAGATCCATAGAGAGGAAGAGTGACCACTCTTATTTGTTGCCTATTATGAGGATGTGAAGGCATACAGGTTGTTTGATCCTAATCACAAAGAGGTCTTGTTGTGGTGAGATGTCCATTTTAATAAGTGTTATCTCTAATGGATCCTCCATCACCAACTTCTTCCTTGCTTCCTAGTACTTCTTCTTCTCTAGAACATTCTTTATCCTTTGACAGAGATCTTGGTAATGATATACCTTCCCCTCCTCCCCCTAATGTTCTACAAGTGGCCAAGTGAGTTCATGATACTATTGATGCAATTGGACCTATGGCAGTAGATCCTTTAGATTCTCATCGTACATGTGCTCAAACATATGGTACTAGACACTCCATAGAGTTTTTCAAAGGTTATAGGACACTCAAATTTGGATAGGGCTATGGATGAGGAGTACTCTTCTTTGATGAAGAACCACACTTGGACTATTTGTCCTCTTCCAAAAGGAAGAAAGTTCATTCAATACATGTGGGTGTACCATACCAAGTATGTTGTAGATGATTCTATTGATATGTACAAGGAACATCTTATTGTGAAGGGATTTTCACAAGTGGAGGTTATTGACTACTATGAGACCTTTCCTCCTATTGTCAAGATGAATTCTACTCACCTTGTCCTCTCTTTTGTAGCTTTTCAAGGATGGACATTATTTCAAATGGATATGAAGAGTACATTTTTACATGGAGACCCACATGAGGACATCTAGATGGACCAGCTTCAAGGTTTGGTGCAGAACTCTTCTATAGTTTGCAAGCTTTAGAGGTCCTTCGTATGGTCTCAAAAAAAACCCTCAAGCTTGGTATGAGAAGAAAAATTCTTACTTTTTTGCATCACACTTTACACATTCTTATTCCAATCCTACAGTGTACATTCAATGTCATGGGGCTGATCTATTGATACTTGTGTTATATGTTGATGATCTCATTGTTACATGTATCTCACCCTCTATAATTTAGAGTGTTCAACGAGCTTTGAGAGATAAGTTTGAGAGGATATACCTTGGAATTTTGCACTCTTTTTTGGGCCTACAAGTTTTTCATACTATGGATAGGATAACCATACTCTAGTAGAAGCATGTGTTAGAAAGTAAATTCCACCAAGATAATTGAGAGGGGGAGGTGAATTAGCTATCAAATTAATATAAATTTTATCAAACTTATTAAACCTTAAGCATGTGAACAATATAATCATAAACCATGAGAAGATATACATACACAATAACACTAGATATGTTAACTAGGGAAACCCTTGATCAAAGGGAAAACCCTAGTGGGGATGGTACACAACATGATGTACTAATATAAAAGTTCCTTGTAAGAGGATGGACTCCATTAGGAGCCAATAAAATACATTTTGTACATATCAATCCTTGTTAGGAGACTTTGGATCCATGTTAGGAGATTCCAACCCTGTTAGGAGTTGTGTCAATCCTGTTAGGAGTTGTAGAAGGAAGATGGACCCACTATCCAAATAGCTTCAGGTGAAATACCACCAAACTCACTATCCAATTGGTCTCTATATTCTTCCTTGCAAAATAATAGAATGTAGAATATCTTGAACTCATTCTTTTTCCTCTTGACCAAACCAAACCTCTTTAGATCTCAATACTATACCTTCAAACTCACATCACATTAATCCCTTTGATCTCTTACACACATTTACCAACTTTTCATATCACTTGCACAATTTGCATATCCACATCACTTGCATTACTTACATACTTCAACACAAGGAAAATAACTTTCCTTTATACCATGTTCTCCAAATAATTCTCTAACTCAGTCTTGAAGCTTTCCCAATTAATTATAATAGGACCTCATTAAGGTATTACAATTCATTACATCTTTTTGCAATTACAAAACACAATCTACTCATAGTAAATACAACTTCTCACATGTGAGACCTTGAGCCTTGCACACTTGTTGATATCATCATCAGGATATCTATTGTTACTATCTAACTTTTCTCACCATGATTCTATCCATGTTAAGAGATAAAATCCAAACATTAGAAACTACTTCTCAGGTACTATGTTTGCACACTATCCTCTATAATTTTTGAATGACTCTCGTATGTTTTTAAATCTTTGTATTCACACTTATCCATGACATTAGGACACAATGTAGAATATATCCTCAACTACACTTGACCTTATCATCAATATATATTTCATACAACCTCATTCTCTATTTGCTACTATGTCTATCTTTACATAAACAATACTATGTTGACATCAGTGAGAAACACAGTCATGAATGCAACATGTCAATCATGCTAGCAATATTTCCAATGCTTAGGATACTCCCCCAAAGGAATACCATCAGCATTCATGCTAACAATCTCCCCCTTTGGCATTGATGTCAACATAGATTAGAAACATCTAAGTTCCAAGAATACCAAATCAAATTTTATTGTTGATGTTGCTCTAATCTTTTGAAATCATTTTCATCAATAAAATCTTAAACTCACATGAACAACTCTTCATCACTACTTTCCTCATTCTTATATGGATGGCATCATTTGTTTACACTTCTCCCTCATTGATCTACTTCTTATTGACATTAGTATCTTATGAAAAATTCTTCATACATTATCTTCCTCATGATATAGATCTCCACATACTATTAGAAGATTCAATCTCTCCCTCAATGCTCATGCAATCTCTCCCCTAATGCACACTCTCCTTGATTCATAGGAGATGTTTTTCATGCAATAACTCCCCTATTAACATCAATGACAAAGGTATCATTATGTCAATCAACTACTCAAAGTCTTCAACCTACTCAAGTGTCCAAAGACAAATTTTTATAACAGATACCAAAATTCCTTGGTGACCATGCTCAACCATAGATACTCCCCCATATAGGAAGCATCGACATTTAGTCTAGATTAACAATAGTGATCTGTACTACTAGATGGATGCACTCTCTACATCATCTATTCAGAAGTAGATAGGGGAATAACCTCAAGCATACCTCACAAATACTCAAATGTATCCTTAGGTAAGGGCTTCATAAAAATATCTTCAATCTTCTCTTTCATATTAACATACTCTAATCTTATTTCTTTCTCTTCAACTTTCTCTCTTAGAACATGATACTTAATCAATATATTCTTAGTATTAAAAAGTAACATAGGATTCTTGGATATACTCATTATATTTGTGTTATCACAATGTATAATAATAGGTTCTCTAAACTCAATCCCAATGTCATTCAACATCTATTTCATCCACATGAACTCATTACAATTGTTTGATGTTGCAACATACTCTACTTTTGTTGTACTCTGTGAAATAGAGTCTTGTTTCTTTTAAGGAAACTTTGAATTTATAATATAATTGTTTCCACATAACCCATAATAGATCTAAAATAAATATGTAATTAAAATCCACATGCAAGAAAATAGACAACATACCCAAAAAAAATGTGACACAAGATTTACCCTGGGAAAGCCTCATTGAGGGGAAAAATGCAGCCTCCAAAAGCATCCATCACCATGTATTATTCAAAAAAAACCATTGCAATACAACCATGGAATCCTTCAAAGAAATATCAACAACCAAGAAATCCATGTGAACAAGCATGAATCCACACATCCCATGTCATGCTTCCAACCTTCATAAATGCTCCATTGGCTAACTTGTCAGGCCTTGTCCCACTCAACTCTTGCATTTTTCTCTTTCTCCTTTTTGTCTTATCTCTACAACTACCCTTGTGGTTGCTTATATAGTAGCAAGTCCCACAAAGCCACTAAGTGGTATTACGTAAACCATGTTCTAAAATCATGTGTTGCCCAACCCATTGACCCCACATTTAATATTGGGTATTTAATTATTTTCTCCAGTATTAAATAATTACATCAAATATTATCACAATATTACAATAAAACTCATTAAGTATATCCCATGGGGATCTCTACATGTTTGAGATTCATCTAGGTGCTCCTAGGTGCAACATCATAAAATAAAATAATACAATATAACAATATTATGAAATGTGTGCAACACCCATTATCTCAACATTTCTTTCTCATCCAAGAAATAAATCTTCCTCCAAGGAAAAATGGTCCATCACTTGTACTATTTTTATCATCCATACTGCCTACCCAATCTAAATTAGTATATGCACATAGAGTAAAGTCATTTAATCTATCATACCACAGTCTAAAATCAGGTGTATGCTTCAAACATCTAGAAAAAAAAATTTACTACTACATAATGTGCTTCTCTAGGATCTACTTGAAATCTTGCAACTATACCAATGACATTTTCTATATCTAGTAATGTATAAGTCAGATATTGAAAACCTCCAATCATAGGTTTGTACTTTGTTTCTCAACTTTAGGTGTCTCATCTTTGCTAGATAACTTATGACCAATTGTCATGTGTTCCAACAAGCTTACAACTTTCCAAGGCAAATATTTTCAACAATTCTTTCAAATACTTAATTTGTGAAAGGAAAATATAATCATTGTTCTACACAGTATATAGACCTAAGAAATATTTCATCTCACCAATCATACTCGTCACAAATTCTTTCTTCATTTCACTAGGAAATTTGTCAATTGCTTCATCATTACTTCCAAAGATTATGGCATCCACAAATATCACAATAACTAACAAACCATTCTCAATTTCTTTTAAATACATGTTATCTACAATACCTTTAGAAAATCCCAACTTTGCCAAACACTTGTCCAAACTCACATATCAAGTTTTGGGTGCTTGCTTTAGGCCATACAATATTTTCTTCATCTCACATACCATATCTCCTTATGTTGTCAAAAGAAATCCATAAGGTTGCTCAATGAACACTTCTTCTTCAAGCTCTCCATTCAAAAATGTTGACTTCACATCCATCTAATAAACTTTGAACTTCTTACTTGTATAAACCATGGACATTCTTACTACTTCAATTCTATCAATAGGGGAAAATGTCTCTTCATATTCTATACCTTCTTGTTGTGAATATCCTTTACATACCAATTTTTCTTTATTTCTCACAACCTCACCTTGTTCGTTCATCTTGTTCATAAAATCCCATTTAGTTCCTATAATATTCTGATCGTTAAGCCTAGGAACTAATTCCCATGTCTCATTCTTCACAATTTGGTCTAGTTCTTCCTTCATTGCTTGAATCTAGTAATCATCCTTGCATGCCTCATCTACACTCTTTGGCTCAACTTGAGAAATTAAATACAATTTTTCATGAACTCTAATTTTTTTCATAATTCTTTTTTTTTGCTTCCAATAATCTAATTAGTAGGGTGATTCTTTATCAAATTATTATTAGGTGTAGATGTCATTGACTCTATTCTTACTTCTTCTCTAGGCTTAGATCTTGGCTCTTCTCTCTATTCCATAACTTGAATATCATTATGTAAATCATTGTTAGTCTCAAAGAAAGTTTCAACATTTTCTACGAGAGGCTTAGGATTAGCTTCTTCTTCATCTATTACTTCGTCTTTCTCATCACTATCATCACTATGATTGAAGAATTGTTCCATGCTTATTTTCAATTTTTTATCATCATCAACAAAGAAATCATTTCTAGTATTCCTTACTCTCTTTAAGACATTTGGATGAAAAATGACCAAATTTTCTATATGTCCAACAAACAAAAAATTCCATACCATATGGCTCTCTTTTTATGAGTAGCGCAATTCCTTCTTCAATATTTTTGTCTTCATTAGATCTGGATCTGCTAGTACTAGCATAGTTATATCGGTGGTTTCACTTCTTTACAAGGAAGGGTGATCACTTAATGCACTAAAAGAGGTTTTCACTCTAGGAAAATTTCCAGTCTACTTCAAGCTCACTTGAGTGGTGGTGTCAAGGTTTTCAAGATCTTCCAAATAATCTCATATTCATCTTTCCATATATTACAAGACTTAATTCCCGTAATAATTTTTGATATTCTATCAATATAGCTTCTTACAAATTCATCTTCCATCATCTTAGCATCTTGAAACAAACATATCCAATTTTTTAATTTGATTCTGTGAGCATGCTAATCACCTTCAAAAGTAGATTCCAAAGCTATCCAAATTTTATGAGATGTTTCTAAGAATTTTACCTAACTGTATTCATTTTTAGGAAGAGCTAAAAATAATGCTTATCTACCAAGCATATTGCACATAAATAGATCTCTTTCAACTTCACTGCATTCTTCAATTTTTCTTTCTTTCACAAGCATTTTTTCATTCTTTTTCATCAGCCAATATCTTGGACCCATACATAGAAAATGTGTCTTCATCTTCTCTTTCTAGCTATCATGGTTAACTCCATCAAACTTAGGACTTTCTTTTCTAAAATGACCTTCCATTGATCTCCTTAAGTTGTTAAGTTTTTCCTTTAAGGACCTGATGCTCTAATACCAATTTTTAGAAAGTAAAGTCCACCAAGATAACTAAGAGGGTGGGGGGGGAAATCAGTTATCAAATCAATATAACATTTATCAACCTTATTAAACATTAAGTGTGTGAACAATGTACTCAGAAACCATAAGAAGATACACATACAATAACACTAAATATGTTAACTATGGAAACCCTTGATCATAGGGAAAACCTTAGTAGGGATGGCACCTACAATATGATATACTAATGTAAAAATTATGTGTAAGAGTATGGACTCTATTAGGAGCCAATGAAATACATTCAATACATATCAGTTGTTGAGATAATGGGTGTTGCACACATTGCATAATATTGTTATATTTTGTTATTTTATTTTATTATGTAATGTTCCACCTAGATGGGTGTGCAACGTGTAAAGATTCTCATGGAATATTCTTGATGTGTTGTATTGTAACATTGTGAAAATATTTCATGTAATTATTTAATATTGGAGAAAATAATTAAATGCCCAATATTAAATGTGAGGTCAGTGGGTTAGGTAGCACATGGTTTTGGCACATGGTTTATGTAATACCACTTAGTGTTTTTACAAGACTTGCTAATATATAAGCAGCCACAAGGGTAGTTGTTGTAGAGTGACAAGGAGAAGACAAAAGGTAAGAGTCGAGTGAGACAAGGCTTGACAAGTTAGCCAAGGGAGAATTTGTGAAGGTTGGAAGCATGGCATGGGATGTGTTGATTCATGCTTGTTCACATAGTTTTCTTGGTTGTGGCTATGGCCATGAAGGCTTCCATAGTTGTATTGCAATGGTGTTTTTTGCTGAATAATACATGGTGATGGAGGCTTTTAGAGTCTGGGTTTTTCCCTCAATGAGAGTTTTCCAAAGTATATCTTGTGTCACATTTTGTGGGTATGTTGTCTATTTTCTTACATGTGAATTTTAGTTTCGTATTTATTTCAAATCTATTATGGGTTATGTAGAAATAGTTATATTCCTTGTTGCTAAGTTTCCTTACAAGTGGTATCAGAGCTATGGTTGTTTTATTGTAACCCTAGATTGAATCCATGGGAATGCATGAGAAGATAAAAGAAAGGGCAAGATATATGAGTGATTTATTGCAGATCTGAGGGTTTTGGATTTTTTGTTATGATGGGATGTTAAAAGATTTGGGCATGTGAAATTTTTTTTGGACAAATGGATTTTTTGGATGTTTCATTTAAATGAGGGTTTTGGGGGGGAGCTTGCAAAAATGACCTCCTACATAGAAACAGACCTCACTATTAGATCCGGGTTGACATTTTCATAAATTTTGATATATAATATGCCCTAGTTTGGCCATGTTCAGAAGAAATGGAAGAGTTTTTTGGTTTCAGCTCATGATGGCTGTCAAATTTAATACGGTCAAAAATTTTGTCACAATAAAAAATAAAAAATTGTAGTGAAAATGGTAAAAAGACTATCTTAGTAAAATGGCCATAACTTTCTCTTAGAATATTATATTTCAGAGTTCTTATAGGCATTGGAAAGATAATTTAGAGCACTACAATGTGGTGTAGGTTTGATTTTGTGATTTTGAGATTTTTTCAAGTTTTAGGAGCCCTAAAGTTAGATGTTATTTATTTTGAGCACAGATTAGGGCACAACTTGGGCATACAGAGTCTGATTTTGGACTTCAAGTAGTCAACAGAAAGCTCTTGGAAAGCTCTACACATTGGTTCAGATTTGGTGTAAGTTTGGCATGATTTATTTGGTGATATATTGATCTGAACAGTTTATGTTATATTTTGACTATGGTAACATTGTGAGTTTATGGCATTGGAGATTCAAGATATGATGTCATTTTATACTCAAGTTTGGTCTCATGATGATATGATTATCAGTGTTTGGTTTGGATATGTATGATGAGTTGTTAGATCTACAAGTTGTGTAGTGTTGTAAGTGGTCTATACTTACATGTTGCATTTATAGCTTGGTTATGGGTTGTCTTTGCCCATTGATCTTTCATTATTGATGCATATATAAATTGGTGGCTTGGATTTGAGTTGTCTATGCCCTAAGTCACGTGATTTACTAATTTTTCTTCATGTAGAAGGGATGAGATGTTGTTACCAGGTACAGTCATGGTGGAGGATTGTGGTTGACTATTTTATGCTGATAGGTTGGACACTTTAAGAGTTAGTTGCTCAATTCATGGATATGATCATCATGTCATGGATTTTGGCATGACATGATTGGATATACAGGTACATCCTTGATGTTCACTGGTTTGGATTTTTTATTTAGTTATGGTGGTATATCTTCTTGGTTGAGGATCATGGTTATTTGGTTTCTTTTGAGGAGCTCATGATATGCTCTTTGATTTCTTTGATGGTTTAATGTCTTGGTTGATTCTCATGGTTAGAGGATGGATTTTTCATCATGATTTCATGGATAGCTTGGATACATAGTTTAGTGGGAGCTTGTGACAATGATGAGGTGATAGTGTAGGATTAGTTCCTAGTTTGGTTTGGATCTTCATGTAGGAGATGGATTTTATGATGCCATAGGTGACTTGGTACCATGATTGAGTGGAATTTTTTTGGCATTGATATATTTATTGAGTGTTTGCAGATGTTGGAGGTTTGTCTTAGATCTTGTTGTTGTAGAAGCATATTTGACATTTGCATGGTGCACTTGGTTATCTTCATGGTGTGTGAAGATGGTTAGATCTTGAGGACTCATGGAGTTCTTGGTTATCTTCATAGTGTGTCAAGATGGTTCTTCATGGTATGTGGAGATGGTTTTCTTCATGGTGTGTGGAGATGGTTTCATCTTGAGGACTCACAGGGTTCTTGGTAAAGGTGTAGTTTATGCTTTCATTTCACATGTTATCCTTGGTGTGAGGATGGTTTCATTTTTATGTCATGGTATACTCTTGATACGAGTTTAGAGTTGTGACATGTTATGGTATGTTCAGATAGAGCATGTTATCTCTTTGGTTGAGATGGTAAGATCATGTTGTCATGTTTATGTTCATGAGGTCATGGTTGGTACTTTGACATTGATCTTGGTTTAGTTTCTTGTTATTGAGTACATAGATCATAAGTTGGATGCTTCATGATATTATTATGTTGCATTTGGAGTTGGCATGGATTGATTGGTTATAGGTGCTCATGGATACTTAGAAATGATGGTGATGCTAATTTCTCTTGGATTAGAGAAGTATTTGTTCGGATGGTTGATGGTTTTAGCAGGAAGTCTAAGGAGTAGTCACCTGATATGGACTTGAGAGGAGATTGTTCTTAGATGAGTCTTGGTTGGAAACTTGGGTATCTTGATGAGCATTCTCATTCCTCACTCTTGATCTACTCAGCAGTTTGCTACTTGAGAGGTATAGCCCATTTTTTTTCTCAGGTGCATTATATTTGTCTTTCATGGATATGGATCTTGAGCTATGGTACATGAGTTAGTTCTTGAGGGTTCATTTGAGAGATGGTTTAGCATTGGTTATCTCCATGTGCATATTTTGTTATTTTGGTTGAGTTTAGGAGATGGTTTTATATTAGGTATATTCCTTGGTTTAGGAATGGGTTTATGAGTTTGATCTTCTTGTGAGAGGCTTACATCCATGATTAGTTATATAGTATGGTTTGGATGTTGTTGTGGCTTCTTGTTGGGGTTTTATGGACGAGATCATACTTTCACAATTTACATCTAGAGGTGTGTGTAGAAGGACATGATACATGTTATGATTTGCATGGTTTCTCTTGGTCTTGGTTATCTTCCTGAATGTTTGGTTTCACTTACATTGGATTTGAGATTGGTTAGAGATTTTGATCACTGGTTTGTGCTCATGTATGTCATGTAAGAGATGACATGGTTATTCTTTTATCTCTTTCCTCTGTTGGTTGTGGAGAACTTGGGAGAGTATTGGAGACTTGTTATGAGAGTTATTCTTATAGGATATTGGATTATGTATTGTGGATGTCCTTGATACTACATGGATTCACTTCTTTGAGATGGTGTAAGTGGATTAGTTACAGATTTGGCATTATCTTTTGCAGTGGGAGCTTCTTGGTATATATGTGGTAGGTATTGCTCTTGAGGCTTGTAATTGCAAGTTGTAGATTGGATATGTTGATGATGTGAGATTCACTTGGTATACCTTTGGAGGTATGGATAGTTGGATGGGTTGGCACTTTGTTGTGGGTGTTATCTCAGCTGTGGATATTTTGACAACTATGGATATATGTGATTACCTTTGGATCAAGTTTTTTTTGTGCTTGAAATTTTAGTTGGTATAGGATTTTATGATCTTCTAATGTGACAAGTTGGGTGGCTTTCTCTTTGGATGGCTTCGATGTATGTCTAGTGGCAGTGGCATAATAGGAGGTGAGATCATTCATGTTTGAGATGCTAGATACTTTGATTTTGTTGTAGGTACCAGGATGGAGCACTTGGTGTACTTTGATCCATGATGGTGGATGTGTTGGGAGGGATTGTTCCCTTATTCATTTATGTGGCTATGGATTGACCCTATGAAATGTATACAACAAGTGGGAGATTTTTGAGATAATGGGTGTTGCACACATTGCATAATATTGTTATATTTTATTATTTTATTTTATTATGTAATGTTCCACCTAGATGGGTGTGCAATGTGTAAAGATTTCCATGGAATATTCTTGATGTGTTGTACTGTAACATTGTGAAAATATTTCATGTAATTATTTAATATTGGAGAAAATAATTAAATGCCCAATATTAAATGTGGGGTCAGTGGGTTAGGTAGCACATGGTTTTGGCACATGGTTTATGTAATAACACTTAGTGGTTTTGTGGGACTTGCTACTATATAAGCATCCACAAGGGTAGTTATTGTAGAGTGACAAGGAGAAGACAAAAGGCAAGAGTCGAGTGGGACAAGGCTTGACAAGTTAGCTAAGGGAGCATTTGTGAAGGTTGGAAGCATGGCATGGAATGTGTGGATTCATGCTTATTCACATAGTTTACTTGGTTGTGGCTATGGCCATGAAGGCTTCCATGGTTGTATTGCAATGGTGTTTTTTGTTGAATAATACATGGTGATGGATGCTTTTGGAGACTGGGTTTTTCCCTCAATGAGGGTTTCCCAGGGTATATCTTGTGTCACATTTTGTGGTTATGTTGTCTATTCTCTTACATGTGGATTTTAATTCTATGTTTATTTCAGATCTATTATGGGTTATGTGGAAATGGTTATATTCTTTGTTGCCAAGTTTCCTTACATCAGTCCCTATTATGAGACTTTGAATCCCTGTTAGGAGACTCTAACCTTGTTATGAGTTGTGCCAACCCTGTTAGGAGTTGTAGAAGGTAGATTGACCCACTTTCCAAATAGATTCAAGGGCAAGACCATTGAACTCATTGTCCAACTAGCCTCTATAATATTCCTTGCAGAAAAATAGAATGTAGAATAACTAGAACTCCTTCTCTATCCTCTCAACCAAACCAAACCTCTTCAAATATCAATACCAAGTCTTCAAACTTGCTTCACATTGATCCCTTTAATTGCTTACATACATTTACCAACTTTTCATATCACTTTCACAATTTGCAAATCCACATCACTTGCATTACTTACACACTTCATCACAAGAAAAATAACTTTCCTTTATAACATGTCCTCAAAATTATTATTTGAGTCAGCCTTGAGGATTTCCTAATTAATTATAATAGGACCTCGTTAAGATATTACAATTCATTACATCTTTTTGCAATTGTAAAACATTGTCATCTCACAGTAAATACAACTTCTCACACATGTGACCTTAAACCTTGTACACTTTTTGACATCATCATCAGGTTGTCTAATTTCACTATCTAACGTCACTCATCATGATTCTATCCATGTTAGGAGATGTAATCCAAACATCAGAAACTACTTCTTAGGTACTTTATCTGCACATTTTTCTTTGTAACTCTTGAATGATTCTCACATATCTTTGAATCTCTACATGTGCACTTATCCATGATATAATGTAGAACATATCCTCAAATTTTATTGACCTTATTATAAATACACAGTCAGTACGATCTCATTCTCTATTTGTTGCTCTGCCAGTCTTTATAGAAACAATACTATGCTAACATCAATGACAAACACAATCATGCTAACAATATTTCCAATACTCAGAATACTCCCCCAAAGGAATACCATCAGAATTCATGCTAATTTCATGCTCTCAATATGCTTCATAGATTCATTGTGCTTGATTGCAAGCCTAGTCCCACAACTTTTCAATTGGGTGTTATTTTATTTACCACTTTCTCTACTCCTACAGTGGATTCTATTTTATCTAGATATCTTGTGGGTATTTTGTTGTATCTAATGCACACACATCCTAATCTTTTCTTTTTGGTTAGCCTTGTCTCTTGATTCTTACATGATCCGCATAATATTCACTGGCAAGCTACCAAATGTATTTTGAGGTACATTCAAGGTGCTACATGTTATGGAATTCACTATACATTAGGGCATCCTCATATTTTTGGTAATACAAAATTAGATTGTGCAGGTGATATTTATGATCGAAAGTCTACTTGTGGACTTGTTTCCTTTTTTGGTTCTAGTCCTATCACATGGTCTTACAATAAGAAGCATGCTCACACATTATCATCTATAGAGGTAGAATACAGGGTAGTTCTGCTAGCTAGTTAGGAGGTTTTATGGCTTCAAAACTTGATGATAGAGTTTAGATTTCCCCTAATAGTTCCACATTTCTTTGGTATGATAATTAGAGTGCTATACACATTTCTTGCAACCCAATTGAGCATCAATGGACCAAGCACATTGAGCTTCATATGCACTTCATTAGGCATTTGATTTAGGATGGCTCTCTTAGCTTGGAGTGTATTCCTACTTTAAGCATGTTTTTTACATCTTCACTAAACCTTTGCATCCCTACGGTGTCTTTAGTTACATTCTATGGTTGGGGAAAAGGAAATTGTCCTTGGGGGATCTTACTGATGAGTCCTTCCTTCTTTTATTTTTAGTATTCTTCTATCTCTTTTTGGAGTAGGGTTTTTCCCACATGTTTAGCCCTATTTCTCTATTGTTTAGAGATTTGGTTGTGTAGGATACTTCATCCTCATCATGCCATGTTGTTGAGACCCATTTATGCTTTCAACATTGTAGTTTCCTTGTTTTTTCATGTGTTGTTTGTAGTTACATTGTTGCTCATCTTAAGGAGGGTGTGAGAGTAAGGGATAAATTTAATTATATTTATTAAATTACCATTACTCCCTACTTAAGGTTTCATTTTATGCACATTCATTCCCATTTAATAATTAAATATTAATCATTAAATGTCATTTACCTCTTATGGTATCCCTTTTAGGTTTTATAGTCTCCTTCTATAAGGATTGATCTATTTTATATTTCTCTCATTCTTTTTGTCTAATAATACATTTCTTTCATATTTTAGAACCAAACCCTTACCTTCTCTTGTCTTTTTCTTCTCTATGACAGGTTCTTGCATGCAGGTGTTCTACTAGATCTATGGATTTGTTTTATCAAATCCTTCACTTAACATATAAGTTTTTAAGAAATATACTATTAACATTTCACTCTCATACATATAAAGATATCTGATAGTTGTAAAAGATCCCTTAAAAAATAATAAACAATTATTTATACACTACAAATTATAAGTACAATTTTATAAAAATATGTCATCGTATACTTTAATCTAATATATTTACTAATATTTTATTTATCAAAATACAACAATAAAACATGAATTGTGTTGGAATATTCAAATAGGAAGAATGCTTCTGAGAGGGGGGGTTGAATCAGAAGTACTGTATTTTAACCATTAAAACTTTTTAACTATAAGTAGATTGCATGCATATGAACATATCAGACAGTTATGAAAAACACATAAGCATCACCACATAACACTTGAGATTTTGGTAACCCAAAAACCCTCCAGAAATAAGAAGGTAAAACTGGGGTGGGGATGATGCCCACAAAATCACTGCAGTAATAATATTTAACCACTTCTGATGGTCTGCCCTATTAAAGGCCTGCCTTGTTAAAGGCTTTACACTGTATCAATAGTGACCTAGTTAAAGGTTTTACAAACACTTTACATGAAGTGTCACCCTGTTAAAGGATTTAATCACCTATTTAAAGGATCTACAAAATAGTTGTTAAGCTAACCTATCACCATAGGATTTTTCATTCTAATACAATTTCTAGAGAGTATTAGGTACAATAAACCTAATAGCTTGCAATCCTTCGTTGGCTAAATATAGGCACTTGATCTACTTTCTCTAATCTTGATCCTCTGAGATCTGATACTCTTTACTCTAAAATAGTGTTCCTTCCACACCCTTGTACATCCACTTCTTTTTCTAATGAGAGTTTGTCTTCCTTATAAAGACATTTTAAAACTTAGGGTTAGGTATGGATCTACGATCCATATTGAATCTTTGCTTCCCGCTCATTCCTTGCACTTTTCTTATTGGGTGCATGCCTTCTCCATTTTTCTAATTGGCTGCATGTAAATTGCATAGAAAATACAAAATATTCGATCTTATCATTTAATCCTTCAAGATTCGTCATATGTCAGCCATGAAAATGGTTTGCATATGAATCAATGAGGTTAAAAACTCATATGTACATTCTGTGTTACTCGGCACTTGATGATTCCAGATGCTCAGCACTAATATCAAACTGGCTTACTCAGCTCGCGCTACATTTCTGTATTGCTCGGCATCATCTGTGACTCGGCACTTAAATATCACTCGGCACTTGTATCATGCTCAGCACCTAAATTCATTCGGCACTTGATCTTTGCTCGGTACTTGATCTTCACTCAGCACCTGAAGGCTACTTGGCACCTGAAGATCACTCGGCACCTAAAGTATTTTCTGACTCGGCTCATGTTATGGCTCGACATACATGGTGTACTTGGTTCCAATATAGAAAGTGGTTAAGTGTATTGGCACTCAAGTGTCAAAAACCATTATGAGGTTAACAAATTGATCACTAAACTACATTTACATGATGCCATGTAGTGGTGATAGATGGTGTGATATAGGGGAAAGGGTAGGCTTCTTCAAAATCACCTAGAACTCACCTAAGAAGCTCTAAAATTTTATTGGGGAAGCCCATAAATTTGGTTTCTTTAAATAGAAGGCTTTTAACAACCCCAAACCCTAGGTCACAATATGGTTTATTGATCAAGTTGACCATACTATATTATAGCTTTGGGTATGGAAGAACTGGTTGAAGTGGTAAAATACTCTAAATTTGGATTGATTTGTAGATTTAGTTCATTATGGTCAACTATTTCAAGCTTACATAGTGGATATACCAAAAATTATGGATATCCCTTCATGACTAGGCTCTAATCTTGTAAAGACCCCTTGGTTCTAGGTAGAGAAAATATTTCTTGCTACTTAAACCACAATTTCCCACATTTAACTTGAAATCCAAATATTTTATTGTGTACTTTATTTTAGTGTAGCTACCTTACCTTTACCATAATTTGGCTTGACTTGTTCTTGTAGGGTATAGGAAATATACTCTTCATTAATTTTTAAGCTTTTGACCAAAAAATGATGTACAAGTCACTCTACTTTTTTAAGGGTTTAGGTAGAGCTAACATTTCACAAGTGTCCCTAGCTGAGATATATCTTAAGCTAGAGGATTGAATCATAAATCAGTAAATGGCTTCAGATGAGAAATTTATTAGAGTAATTAGATATTTCCTAATTAACTCTATTTTCTTAAGCTAAACTTTAGGCATCTAATAATTAATTCTTTTATTAATTATTTTGATGCAACCTAGGTTAGACCTTTTTTAGGGTTTTGATCTCCTTTACAAGGATGATCTCTCATTGTAAACACTGAGAACTTGAGATAATTCATTCACTTTTGATAATAGAAATATATTTTTTCTCATCATAGATGTCTCATCTATGGATCTAGCAATTCTTGCCTCCATAGCTTTTTGCCTCTCTTTCTGTAATAGGGGTTTGCATGCAGGTGATTCTTGGGAGCTGTGGGATTAATCATTCATCAACTTCATCATGGAATTAGAGCACGGGTCACCGGTTTGAGTCCCTCAAGCCCTTTGACCCTTCGTCTGTGTAGGCTTGGATTATCAACATGGTATGTAGTGGGTGCAAATCCCACATGATAATTTGTTGTATCCAACTCCATTGTGTAGGGGGGTGTTGGCGTAGCAACTATATCCTTGATGAGATCCCTCTCCACTATTAGTACGTGCTTTTGGTGTGATGGCAAAATCTACAAAATTATCTTCAAAGGATAGACACTATTTCCAAGTTGGACATGTAGTAGAGGACTATTGTTTCGAAAAGAAAGACAACACTAAGAAATTTACTAGGGGGAAGGTACATGTTTATCTCATTTTACATTCAGCAAGGCTATGTCAAAATCTAATGCTAATGATGTACAGTCCCCATCAATAAAATTTTCATCCGTTGCTAGCAGATATTTTGAAGGATACTACTCTGCATGTAGAGAAAATAGATATCTCTACTCCACTATCTCCTTACCAATATTTTTAGTTCTTCCTTAGTGACAAAAGGTCAAAATGTGGATGCTTGTCATCATTTTCCTACCAAAATGGGTGTGGAAGTGTCTAGAAATAAGTCACAACTAAGGTTTCTTTTTGGCCTTCACAATTGACTCAAGCTAGGGAATGGGCCATTGTTGCTAGTATATTTTGTAACCTATTGGACACAACCATCCATTCTTTAAATCATAAAATTGAGAATGAAACTAATACAATGGGTCAAACCTTAGTTAACAATACAAAATTTGTGACTAAGAAATAGATTTTAGGCAATATGGTTCTCCATTCTCATTAAAAAAATGTAGTCTCATTTTTTCCAAACATATTTTGTTGTAAATTATTTGACTCCTACACACATTTGGAACTATTTTAGAAGTTATGTTTTACTTTATCTATAGTTCATGGTCTTTGGTACCATGATAAGAACATGAATTACATCTAAAAATTACTCAGATAGAGAAAAACTACATTACAATCTTATCCATGTGTGAAGTGATGCTTCTAAATATTATTCTGATCATATTTAATTGACAAAGCTAGTCCATTACATAATTAAATGAACATGGAAGACTATGGTGTTGAATAGTTGAATATAATTTATTGATTGATAATGCACATGGAAATATATTCCTTCAGAGATGCTAACTATGTTTTGATGTGTGTGTGTGTGTGTGTGTGTGTGTGTGTGTGTGTGTGTGTGTGTGTGTGTGTGTGTGTGTGTGTGTGTGTGTTTGATAAAGTTATGTATCCAAAGAAGGGGGTTAAGAATTAAAAATGCTAGCCACAAGACTATCAATGTATGAGGGGCACAGACAAATGTTCAGGATATACAACAAGGTGCCACCAATATTACATTGTAAAGTGGAGAAAACAAGGCCACATAAGGCCACACAACACAAAGTCCAAGAATGACCCAAATAGTGCATAGCTAATAGTGAACCTTTATCTAAATGTAAAGTGCAGAAAACAAGGCCACATAAGGCCACACAACACAAAGTCCAAGAATGATCCAAATAGTGCACAAGTAATAGTGAACCTTTATCTAAATGTAAAGTGGAGAAAACAAGGCCACATAAGGCCACACAACACAAAGTCCAAGAATGACCCAAATAGTGCACAGCTAACAAGCCTCATGTAGTGACAATCCAACAAAGTATGAATAGAAACAATACAATTACAAATCCATCCCTCAGCTACAACATCCCTCCCCACCTAAATAGAAAAGAGACCCACCAAAAAAGGAGCTTCTAAGAGAGAAACTTGCAAAATAAGGAGAAAACTATTAGGACTCTAATCATCAAACCAACCATAGAAGGGAAGTTGCCCAAAGTTATAAATTTACATCTTCACAAATCTCCACCTCCATAGGAGACATAATCCACTTCCATAGGAACCATAGAAGAAGCAGCAAACCATGAATGCCAATCCTACCTCCTTGATAACTGCCCACACACTTCCCTCATCTTCAAGGTCAAGGACAACCTCCAAACCCACTACAAAACTCAACCAAAAATACAGGACCATAGCATGTCCTTGAAAACTATCAACAAATGACTAGTCACAAAAGAACCAAAGATTTGTTGTCTCCTAATTTCGGAAAATACCTAGGAGTTAGCTACAAACCATGACAAATATATCTTGACATACCAAAAGGACCAACTAAAAATACATTAGAGACTTCTTCCCTTTGAACTCTGCAAAGTTCAAGCAAGTATACCTGGGATTAATCCTCTTATTTATCAAATTACAAACCCATTCTTAATCCCCAATAAAGAAGACAACATCCCTTAAAGGATATCCAAAAGAATGAAATAAATCAAATATTTCATATCTAGCAGTCCCTAAGTCAAGTATGGGCTAGTTCATTTAGATCCATATTCAACACAAAGTAAACAAGTTTTTGATCAAAGATTTTGAATTTTTACAAGCCTAGATATCTTCTCAAAATGACACCATGGCCAATATTTTATCAATTTCAGCTTTGAGTTAAAAATATGACACTATAATCTTAGATCCACTCCTTCCCTTTGTGAATAAGATCAATACACAATCAGGATCTCATGCTTATCAAAATCTTCTCACAAAACTCTTCAATTCTCCCATAACATGTTAAGCATTTACTTAATCAATTATATTTATAGCATAGCATTCAATAAGATATAATTCTAAATGACTTACAGCTAGAATTCAATTTACTTGTTATTGAATCATACAAAATTATAGAACAAAATGAGAAGAGACAACATCCAAATTGGGAAGCTCCAATAACTTCTCCATTTGTATTAATTTTCTTCAAATAATATAATTTAGGTATGAGATCTATGAACCAAAAAAACTTAGAATGGACTCAACGTATTGCAAGCCTCTATTCTCCATTCATGAGCCAAAAATCAAAATATAGCCATACACAGTATTGGACCGACTCAACATGGAATATTACATTCATCAATTTTTAAAATTTAGACCCTCAATCCCAGTCTTGGAAATCCTTTTAGAAATGAGGATTGCAACAAGCTTCAAACATGGGAGAGAAAATACAAATGTCACATTTTCATTTAACAACAATTAATTGTTAAATAAGAGACAAAAATATCCATATCAATTTTACCAACAAAGAGAGAACAAAAAAGAGAAAGTTGAACATTGGACAATTGGCGACCTAGATTTTCAAGATCACCTCCTCAATTTATAGTGTTGGCATATCCATAGAAGGTGAACTAAAAAGGTATGATACCTTATTCAGTAATTGTCTTCCCTCTTTTGGCCTTTTTCTTCTTCATTCATAACATCTAATTATTTCTAGATGATGGTGAGACAAAGGTGTCATGCCCAAATTTTACAAGGCAAAACACAACCAACAATTTATTTTTTAAAGGTGAACTAAAGGATAATGTGTGTGTGTGTGTGTGTGTGTGTGTGTGTGTGTGTGTGTGTGTGTGTGTGTGTGTGTGTGTGTGCGCGTGCGTGCGTGCGTGCGTGCGTGCGTGCATGTGTGTGTTAGAAATAATATATCAAACCACACAGTGATTGAAATATACAACTCATTTTTCTTAAGGACATTACTTTATCACTTATTCGATCATGGAGTTAGAGGTAATGCTTAGCCACTTTTAGGAATGTTGATACTTTAACCAAGCCTTAGGTATCAAGGTTAGGATGTTAATATTCCAAGTTAAAGTTTAGAGATATATATTAGTTAGATGTCAGCATAGAAGGATTCATCACCCTACCATTAAACACAACTAATTTTAGTTCATTTTATTTTTATTTTTTTAAACATAATAGTATGTGTTGTACATAAGTTAGCACAAGATGCATCAAGATGTAATAAGGTGGTAATAAGTTAATTGTTATTGTTATCATTATTATTTTGAGGGGTGGATGTACTTAAGATATCCATGGGGTATTCTTTGAGTGTACATCAATCAATTCCTCCTATTGTCCCCTTATGATGATAACATGTTTACACATTACATAGAATAGGTGTATCTCAGCTTTACAGGATATATACTTGTGCACTCAAACTATTATTATTTGAATATTTATAAGGTTAATTACTTGTATTAAGGTTATATTAAGTCTTATACAATTAACTATGTTTTCTATTATTCATCGTAATTGGTTATAAATAAAGTTTCATTTTCTAACCACAAGATATTATATATAATTAATAACATATCCTATTATGAAATACTAATGATAACTATTAGTAATTAAATCAACCACTCTCCTATAACATACTAACCATCTTACTAATTACTCCATACTTATTCCCCCATGCCCAACTAACCAACTTTCCACTCATATACTAACACTTTATCCATGATAAAATACTTACTACTAATTATTTTTTCTAGAAGATGGCCATTTGACAGCCATATGGCTGTCAAATTATTTCCAATGTTTGTAATTTTCCTAAGAGCTCATTCTTTGGAGTTGTTCATTTTTTGGCCATAACTTGAGCATACAGAGGTCTTTTTCTGATCTAAAAGAAGTTCTAGAAAATTGGTTTTGAGCCAAAGATGATGATGCTAGTTTAATTTTATGACTTGGCTATTTGAGCTCCTATTTTTTATGTTGAAGTAGAGGCTTCAATTTCCTCCCTCTCTGCATCTAGCATCCAATTTTTCTTCTCATTTTCTGTGTTTTCCTTAGTTTTTTATTTGGTTTATGAGGGATAATTTTATACATTATGGGGGTGCATTTTCCTTTTTGAAATATAATTTAGAAATGACCCTTCTACTTCTGTCTACTTTCTCTCAATGGTAGAATCTTTTGTCGCCTACCTTACACCTCACAACTACCATACTTGGAAAGGATAGATGACCAGATTGCTTATGGAAAAGGGGTTATGGTCATACCTCAATGCAGCTCTGTCAGTTCTACAGAGGCCTTATGAGGTTCTTATGCAGTGCAATAAAATGGATGAGGCAATGGGCCTCATTGAAATGAATATTTCAGATGGGTTATTGTTTCACTTGGATGGTTTGATTACACCCAAGGCTATGTGGGACAAGTTTTCCACCTTGTTTGGCACAATGAATTAGTTTAGGGTTCACAGATAGATGTAGAGTTCACCTCCTTGGTTCCTGAATCATTCACCAGCATTGAGGACTTCTTGATGAAATTCAAGTCTCTTTGATCTATTTTACAGGTTGCTAGAAAGAAAAATTTAGATGATGAGTGTATCTTTTTGATACTCTCAAAGCTTCAAGGTCCTTATCAAATTTTCACTTCTACCTTCTACTCCACTATGGATAGGTGCATGACATATTATGCCCTCTTTTGAGAAATTTTGTGATATGTTAACTTGTGAGTAGTCCAAGCTCACTCGGATGGATTCACTTATAGGTTCACAATCACAGACATTTCTTGCCAAGTCATTTCATGACACATAGAAGCAGAAGTTGAAGCAGATATCAGATTCCTCCTTTGAGCACTCTATTGATCCATCATCTTCTTCTAAGAAGGAGGAAAAAAAGACTAAAATTCCTACCTATTCCTATTTTCAGAAGGGACCTCATGATGAGTCACATTATTTTCAGAAGAGATTTGGGGGCTATGAGAAACATATTGCAGATTTACAAGCTCTTCTTCAAAAGAACACTATTTCCTCTCCATCCTCTTCTACCTCACAGGGGTCTACCTTTCAATCTTCTTCCATCTCTTTGACATCTACACCAAATTTTGGATAGGGTCATGCATTATGTGCATCCATTGTATCGCCTTCCCAGGTCCCTTGGATACTGGATTCAAGTGCTTCTCACCATATGGCATCTTCTCATGGGGTCTTATCCACTATTGAGGCTCCTCCCATTCCTCATATTCTCATGGGGAATAACACTGCCCTAACAGTCTATGGGAAAGGTTTAGTTAGCATTCAGGGTGGAACATTCAATTATATATTCTATGTTCCATCTATGTCTATAAACCTTCTCTCGATTTATCAAATTACATGCGGTGGATTAGGGAAGACAATTGAGTTCACTGCAAATTTAGTCTTCATTTGGGATAGTGCAACAGGTTGCCTTATTGATACAGGGAGAGTTAATCATACCACCCATCTCTACACCTTCTCACACGTTGGTCCACCATCTCCATTGTCAAAGCACAACTCTTCTCTTTCACAAGAGCATCATGTGGTACAGTCAGGACACTTGAACCTTTGTATTGTTCCCAAGATCACTATTTTGACTACCACACCACATCCAGTTGAGTATTTTCTCTTTAGTAGGATTCTACTTCTACTCTACTTGACTCTCTAGCTCCATTCATCAAGCCTCCAAGTGCACTTGTTGAGGATTCTACAAAGGACATTCATCTTCTCTTTCATGACAGTGTTAGCACACCTACATTGGGGATTCCTTTTCAAGATCCTCATGTTTTCTCCTTTGTGCATTAGTTAGGCCTTCCAGTTTCACCTCTCATTTAGGGGTTTCCTTTTTCAATGCCCTTGTTTCTTTTGCATTGGAGTTCCATTGGCTTGATCATTTCTACAGGGGCTCCATCATTCTGGGTGGCTTTAGTGTCTCTTCTCTCTCTCATGGGGGGGCTACTTGTACTTATGGTTTTGAGAGAGTCTCTTGAGCCATTTATTTTTGTTGTTTTTTTTCATCTCTTTTTGGAGAGGATTTTTTTCCACTGATTTTTCTCCTTTGTCTCTGGTTTACAGAGATTTCCTTGTTTTGGGTACCTGATCAGACCTTGTTGTCAGGACCAATTTCCTACTTTCATAGTTGTGCTAGGTTAGCTTATCCCCTTCGCTTAGCTTAAGGGGGTTGTTAGAGTAATATTTTTTTTTCTTACTACTTAAATCATTTTGATTTAATTAGTTAAGTTATTACTATTTAGTGCTTAAGCTTTCTCTTAGGTGCATTAATAACTAATCCTTTTATTAATTATTAATGTGCAACCTAGCTTTCTTAGGCTTTAGGGTTTCGTTCACCTTTAAGGTTGAACTCTTTTAATTTCTTTTTTGTTATCTTGGAATACATTTTTCTCTCACTCTATTGAGATTTCCAAGCTACACTTTTTTCCTTCTCTGGTTATCCTTCAACAACAGGTTATTTACATGGGGGTGTTCTTGGCAAACTACAAAGTTGGTTTTCTCAACTTCTACACCTTTACCCCATCTTCCAACATGGCCCTCCATGAATCACATCACATGTATTGGAAAATTCAACATTGACCTTGGCCCTCATGTAGTGCTTTACCCAAGGTTTCTAAGGTGAAAAGATCTATTTTGAAAGCACAAAAAGGGAGTGATGTGGACCTTCTCCCATTCCCCTTTTTATATTTTTTTCTTCACTTTTCCTTTGTTTCCAAGCCATGCATTTTTCTTTGGAAGGTGGTACCTCCCATGTGTGAGGAGATGGGTCAATTAATGTACCCAAGGGTGGTCAGCCTTGGGGAATATTATAATGTGTTCATTTTTTTAAAAAATTATATATATAACAAAAATTTAAAAAGCTCTTCCTTCTTTTGGTATTTAATGGGGTCAATTTTCTTGGGGAGAGGAAACATAAGGGAATAATTTTATTTTATTTGAAATTGGGTGGAATGATTTGACCTCCTTCTAGGAACATGAAACACTAAGTACAACTCACCTAGGTTATTATCCTTGAGTATTAGCTATGACTTAGTCACCTAGGTAATTATTATTATTTAGTCTTATCTCTTAGCTAACATATTATTTTATTAATGTTCTATGTACTAGAATCCAAGGCATATCCTTCCTTTATTTTTTTATTGATCTATATTAAAAATGAGTTTTCACTACTCATACAAAATCCAGAGCGTTGAATACCCACTTACAGGCTTGTTTACTTATGCTTTTTTCTTGGTTTTATATTTCTACTAGTTAACCATTCTTATTCAATAGTTATGATATTAGTCTTGTTTTGGCAATAGTTTGATGTTGTCCTAACATTATATCATATTGGTGCAAATCAAAAGGAATTTTATCAAATTCACTTCAAGACTAAATTCATTACATGTGATGCCTTTGGAAACAATATCAAGTATGAACATTTAGATCAAATAGAGTCTATTTGAAAACCTACTAATTCCACTCCTTTTCTTTTCCAATAAAAGAAGATTTAAGTGAGATTTCTCCTTGAACTTATTACATTATACAAATTTCTTTTACATGATCATTATATTTGAAAGAAATACAATCTCCTCATAGTATCTCATGGCTTGAAAATGAATACAATCCACATATACTTGATACTTCCAAATGATTTTTAAATACAATAGATTCTCTATTTGAAATGACTCCGCTCTACTTTCCAACTACATTAACAATGATATTCAAATCCTCATTGATTACTTGTAAATGCACATCACTAACTTAATACAATTACATTTCTAACAATTCTTATATTGCCAACATGCAATCCTATATCACAGCAAGAGAATAAGGTGAGGATCTCTCCATTACTCATGCAATACACAAATGATAGGGTTCTTTTCCACTTTACATCTACTCATGAGCAATCCGAGCTTCCTTTTTCATATGGGTCCAAAAGAACAAACCTACAACAAGAACACAAAACTAGGAACCATGGAAGCTCACCTCCCATCCTAGGCTTCCATGAAGCCACCAACTGAGTAGGGGAAACAAAGCCCAGATGGGATACACATACACAACATTTGCTAGTGCATACAATCACACAACACAACACATAACAATCCCTTCCATGGCTTGCACATCGGTTCACCATTGGAATAATGAATACATTGGGCACAGGTGGACTCTTCAAAGAGGATAATGCCATATCCATAATACAAATATCATATTGTAATTGAATTTTTGCCTCTCAAGGTAATCATAAAATATCTTCCTTCTTACACAAATCCCTTATGCCTCCCAAAACATCAAAGGCATATGGCTTCAATGGAGCCCATACTCCATGAAAGAAAGAACAATTCCTCATCATGAGGTAAAATTTTCTCTACTACAATGTTGAGCCCAACTAAACCCTTCACCCAAGGCTTCTCTTCCCTCCCAAGGGTGATTAAGCCTTCACACCCATTAACAAATTCAACATTCAAAACAAAACAAGGAGATCAAGAAAGAAGACCAAGAAAATAAATGGAGCATAATGCACAATCACACCATCATAATACAATATAAAGATTTACAATAATAATACATGATCCCATAGCAACACTCCATGCTTGCAGATTCATTATGCAATGCCAAAAAAAATGGCATGGTTTGAGCACCAACCTTGGTCCAAGCTAAAGGCAATGATAGTTGATGAAGAGTTTCCTTAGTCTCCCTCCAAAACCCTAACTATCTCTAAACTTAGAGAGTGAGTGCACACTCACTAGTTTTTCCAAGACCACTAAAAAAACTCTCCCACTACCTCCTTTTGCCAAAACATCAAGCCACTATCTCTTACAACTTTGTCCCTACCAAATTTGTTACTTTTGACTAAGAGTAAAGATGGGTTTGAACCGATGAAACAACTCAATTTTTGAATTGGTGGAAGAATACATTGGTTAAGGGGTCCCCTAGGCTAGCTAAGGAATAAAATGGTCAAATTTAGGACCCTAACATGTTATGCTAACGTAGGGGTAGCTTATTTTCACAAAAATGGCACTTTGGGACCACCTATTGACCCTCTAAAATTCTTGTCAAGTTTGAATTCGAATTTTCCTTGATAGTGACCCATCCTATCCTTTCTCCAAGTGCATTTACTTAATCTTATGAAAGGTAATTAGTTTAAGGTAAGTATAACCATGCTCAGAACCCTAAGTGACATTTCATCAACACACAAACAACTACAAGTGTCAAGTGACACATTTAAACATATTACACATCACAATGGCATGTCCCTACTTACTCATGAATTTAAATTCACCATACACACACACACAAGCTTACATTTATAAAATAAAACACATCACAACAAGATTTTTTCAATATTCCAAGATTCGCCTTAGCTATACCGTGTTCACATAAGTTTGGACCTTGTTTCCCCCAAGTAATTCCATGGTTCAATTGCCTACACACTAACTCAAACATCAATAGCCCAATGAAAAAAATATATATAAAATGCATGTATATAAGTGTATGACAATTTCATATTTAATAATTCACCTTAACATCATAATCAATTTTCATTTTCTAATCATTTTCATATAAAGCATTTAAAGCTTTAAAATATCATAATCTACATATTGACATATCAACTAACATTTCGAACCACATCATAATCCATTTCCTATCAAAATGATGGAATGTTAAATCTATACTTTAAGTTGTTCAACATGAAAATTAGTTCTGAACACATATTTTAGGTCAAAATTATCAAAATGTAAACATCACAACTAATATCCTTTGGTTCACTTAAATATAGTTTGATTGCTAATAGTATCTCGTTATCATTATGAGATAGTACATTATAAGGTGTATCAATTTTGTCAGGTAAACAAGATGTTTGCATAGTCATGTCTCATAGTTTCAAAATCTATCATAGAACAAATCCATTACAATTTATTGGGCCATAAAAATTTTCCTTATGAATATCAACATATCCACCTATTCTACTTGCACAATAATTGGATTATTGCATTACATCATACTGAGTTCTACTGTGTAGACCCTTATCTAATTTTGATAACAATTTTTGTCTATGATTATTAGAAATGTTCACAAGAGTGCATGTTGATTGATCGTTCCCAAAATTCAATTATCCTAATAGCCAGTACTATATCATGAAACCATCAACATAGTTTCCAGGTTATGACATCTTGAGCCATTATTCCATAGGTCTTAGCTTATCAACCTAATGTAATTCTAAATATGATACTTAACACAATAGAGACTAAAACATATATTAGTCCTAATAAGATCTTAGGTTCATATTGGTAAGGGAAATTCCATTCATGGAAAACTCAAATCCTAGAACCTACTTACCATCATTCCTATATCTAATCATATTTGTGTTATTTGGATTTAAAATAGGGTACTAGGAAGGGGCCTTACAAAAGGCTTCAAATGGTTGCACAACACCTTCTATTGCCCTGCTTCTTCAACATCAATTACTACCTATGAGTTATCCCTCTTTAGTCCATATTTCTTCATCCTCTCATTTAAAATAGTATCATCAAGCCAGTTGATTTCAATAATCTTCTCTTCTTTCATCATAACATCATTCCATTCTACCTTAAATTATTTTATTTCAAGTCTAAAAGAGTTAAAAAAATATCTCAGCCCTCACAATTTCATAAAAAGTTCTTGTGAACAAGTAATTGTCTTCATTATTTAATATATAGTTCATCCTAACGTTACGGGTGGTATTCAATTCCCCTTCCCATTCCTCAAAAATTTTCATACTACTTGTATTTTTTATGACATGAGGAAAAAGGTTAAAAGTATTCCTGGCATATTTTATAAAAAAAACCTTACTCTTATTTGCACTAAGTCCCTATTGATATCAAATTCCAATAGGTTTTCCGCAAGACTATATATCTTCCCCATTAATTAATAAAACTCTGATTTCTCTTTGATAGCTGAATAAATCTCATTTAACTCTCACTTTCTACTAATTTATTTACCCAAAATTTTTCTTAATGCATCCTCATTCTTATTGAAAAAACCCAAATGTCCACTAGCTTTCACATCCAATAATGCAAAAGCCTGGTACCAAAAATTTTTACCAAATACAATATTGTATCTTAGATTTTCTCTTCATATCATTGTTCCACATTTATTTGCAAGGCTTTGAGCTTGGTTTTTTCACCCTCCAATCCTTCAATGAATAGTTCTCCAAGATGCGATAGAGTTTGAGGAATTTCAATAATAGGACTGGTAGGAGGTGGTGAGGTAGATGATGATGCAATCATTCTCTGAGAAGATTCACCCACTTGCATTTGTCTAACTTTTTTCTTTTCATACATAGCAAATTTTCCCATTAACTTGTTATTTTTCTTTCTTTCCACATCATAAGCCTCCAGAACCTTTTCATACTTGAAATTAAATTCATCCAAATTTTGTTTCTCTTTTGTAGTAGTAGGAACTGTAAAATCTAAAATTTCTTGACTCATATATGTTGCTTCAACACCTAAAGTTTCACCCACTCTTCTCACCATTAAACTTCCCACTTGGTCTTCATCAGCGAATTCATGTTGCTTGGATTTATGTCTCTTTTACAGTGACCACATGACTAGTGCAGCATGGTCTTCACTATACTTTACTCCTCTAAATTTTTATTTGGCTTCTTCCTCTGTTCTATACTTAGTATTTTTCATCTTCCTAATATCATCAAAAACTATGGCATTTGCAATATCCCACTTCAGAGGGATCAACACGCTTGCTTCCTTTGTCATCATTCTTCCCTCCTCTATCTTGAGTGATTTTGTCAAACTCCTCCATCATTTCTTCTTTTATTTCTTCCCTTATGATAGAGTCCTCTTTTCTAGGTTAGTCTAATTTTCTCTTCTGACATTTAGCCTCAAAATTAGAGATACTCAACCTCCAAACAAATTGGATAAAGTCCCTAGACCTAATTAAATTGTCATCTGCTAAAAAATTGTTGCATGCCTTTTCAACAACAGGGTCCAATTCTTTTCCCCTAAAATCATCCATAGTAAGGTCCATTATTGGTGTTGCGGGATATTCTGGCATTCCTTCTTTCAATTCAGTTGTGGTAACTAGTAGGTCCCCTTGATTGACCAATTGCATCAATTTCTCATGCACTACTTGTTTAGTTTCATAATGCATTAAGGATTGGTAAGGTGAATACATCTCTTTACCTGATGAGGTTTCCCCTTCTACACTCTACCTCTTTGAAGTAAATTCCAATGAAGGACCCTTTGATGGATGTATATTATATGCTGGGGTAGGAGGTACATCTGATTCTTGGGGTGGTGAAGACCTACCTTCTTATCCCTCTATTCTCCTAACAAGATTTCCTCTTAGTTTCACAACACTATACCTCGGCTTCCTTTGAAGAGTGTATTAATTGGGAGCAACAATAGGGGTAAATGAGAGTTTCTCAATTACCTCCTTTTATTTCTAAAGATTTATGTTCATAAACATGGCCCTTTTCTCATTCAGTACTTTCATAATTTCTCCAAAATGCATCACTAATATTTTCATCTTATCAACCTAGAATTTTTCATTATTTAAAGGGTCATAATCCTTATTAAAAGAATTTATAAAGTCTAAGGCCTTTTGTAGACCCTCCACTTTTTTTCTTAACTTCATGTTCTTGCAAAGAATATTCATTTCTAATTATATCTTTAGGATAATAAAATTGGTGATTCCATCTCTTAGCCTTAGTTCTTTTTTGAAACATCTCATAGAATCCCTCAGGATCAGAAAACCTGGCATGAGATTTTTTCATTATATATAGTTCCAAGATTTTATCCAAATATATACATCCTCTATTTGTGATTATAAACTAATGTGCAATAGTGAAAAAATAAAAAATTGTACCTTTGGATATTCCTATTAACTCTTCCTCCTGTAAACAACATATTTTCCATAAAACTTTTGCAACACTTGTTGGAATCACCATTGTCTTTACACCAAAATCTTGAGCTATCAATGAATGTCACTATAGCTAGAGATAAAGATCTATGAGAGGCAGTTAATCACATGTCACAAATCCATTGATCTATTTTTAATAGTACCTCCACCTAGAGGGGATGGAGGCACCAACCTCCTAACAATCCCCCCTCAGCATGACATGAGGGATTTGAACTTGTAACCGAGTGATCTAAAACCACTTGTTGGAATCATCATTGATGTTACACAAAAATCTCAAGCTATCAATAAACATCACAAAAGCCAGAGACAAGGATCTACAAGAGGTGGTTAAGCACATGTCACAAATCCATCAGTCTATGTTGAACATTACATCCACCTAGAGGGGACGGAGGCACCAACCTCCCAACAACACCAACCTTAAAAAGTACCTAATAGGACAACACATGAGAGTCCGTTAAAAACCATAAACTGTAAAAAATGTAGAAATAGGGTAAGGGATAATGTCACCCCATTTATGCACAATCTTCAAATCCTTAGAAAATTCCTTCAGTCTAATGAACTTAGGAGTTCTTTTGGGATTCTTCGGTTATTAAGTGATAATAATACTATCAACTTGGAAGCAAAGTATATATCAAATATGACAAAATTGGCATCCTCACGATCCCATGACATGTCTACGCTCCATAATTAGATAGGTAATACCTCCCTATCCATTTCCTTTTTCATCTCTATCTCTCTTCAAAAATAAGATGATTCTTTAAAAAGAAACATGTGCATTAGCATAAAGTACCACCCAAAAGATTTGTCAACCTTTTCTTTCTCAATTCACACTAGGACATGGTGTATTTGTTCAGCGATATAAGAGGAAAAATCAAGAACTACATCAACACCATAATAAAGAATTTACACCATCATGTACATATAATGGACATGCATTGAATTTTGTTTACCCTCACCAAAAAATTTAGAGAAAGACATATAGACAGCTAGGGCACAAGAATTAAAGTATGTCTTTAAGAATGGCTCAGGGGTAGATAGTGCAACCAAAGTCAAACCCCCAACAACTAAAAAATATTCCTTCAAATGTCCATTCCTAAGATAAACCCATTGGGCTTCATACACTTCTCGCAATTTTTGAAAGCCGATAGCCTCATGAAGATCAAAAGGTGGATCCAACCCCAAAACCTCAAGGATCTCTTATGCTATGATTTTCACCAAACCATTCTCATTAATATCTTGAATAAATCTAAGAACTGGATCATATCTCTTTACAATTAGAGTTAAGAGGTATGTATCCATAAAACCCCTAGGTATGATTAATTTTCCCAAGTCAAAATTCCAAACATTATTATGTGGGGCATATGAATTCCTTTGTGAAAACCAAGTCTTAAAAAGATACAAACCACTATTTTTTGTTTGAGCATCTCGTATCGAATTCCCTCTATTATATAAACCCTCAAAAACCATGAGATAAGGTGAAGTAGGAATGAGTTTCCTTCCTTTTGAATAATCATCAATAAACATGTCTTATTGCTCCAAAAAATCATCACACACATACCTATCTTGATAATCTATCTTTCCTATAAAATCCCTCATAGGCATCATTCTAGGGTTTATAATAATGCAATATCCACAAGAAATTTACAACCTCACTCTCTATAAAAACAAATTTTCTACGAGCTGGACAAAGGTACTTAGTGATTTTCAAGCTCACAATTGCCTACAATTCCTTCCCATGGAAAACCCTTGTCCTTTTCAACTTATCCAGGCAGTGTCTTCTTCTCCTTTCTATGATCACACTGGAAACTTAGGAAGTACTTATGACAAGACAAATTATGTGAGAAGAGTAATTTTACCTCATCAATGGTTGTATGAATTTGAGCTAACTCCTCAAAAATCTTTGGGATAACTGGTGAAAGGAACCATATAGATTTTTTGAACTTAGGCCATTGATTATTTTTTACAAAAGCTACATGGATTGACAGTTCAGCTTTAGTCTTCAAGTGTTGGGTCCATTTTTATTTGATGATAAGGAGATCAAACCAAATGGAAAAGGGCACATGGATTCCATCTTGGCATTGAGGCCCACCCTTTTTTCTTCAAAATATCCTGGACATGTGTGACAATGTTAAAATGTCACAATGAATATAAGACTTGCAACTTTTCATTACACCATTTGGACCATCATCAAATTTTATCTAATCTAACAGTCAAGAAATGACCAATTATTTGTCTTTTGTAGCCCATTTTACTGCCCTGTGTGTGACACATGGTAACTTCTCATTTGTTTCAAGGTTTGACTTCCCTCAATAATTTTTTGGTCCCACATTGGACATGTTTTGTGAGGTCATAATGTCTTATTTCATTGTGCCATCACAATCATTGTTAGACTAAACTAAATCGGACGTCCATTGAGTTTTGTTTTAAAGACCACCCAATACATGTGTCTAACACTTGCATTATTGCGATGAATATAAAACATGCATCTTTTGATCACAATATCATGCTAGTCATCAGATCTTAATCATTTGAACACTGAGCATTACAACATTTACTTTATTTGAATGGCCCACTACACTACTTAAGTCTTTGACATGTGGCATCCATTGAGTCACTACTAGAACCACCCTCTTTCAAATACCCCTCAGGTCCCACCTTGGATACGCATCACATTTTCACAATGTCACAAAGAATATCTTTCACGCACCTTCTCTTCATGACATCATGCCAACCATTGGATTTGTTTGATCAGCCCTGCAATCAAGGAACTAAACTGGTGGCTTCACTCCATTTTCTAAGACATGCATTACCAAATGGGGAACTACCATGTGGTAGGAAAAGCAAGGCACTGATTGGAGTGTATTTTGTGGACCCGGGGTAGGATATTTCACAAAGTCTAAACCATCTTAATGACATGCGTTGAACAAGATGTTCACCTAGGATAATAAAGGATCCCCCCACATATTAGAAAAACCCACGCTTAATTTCATGAAATAAAACCTTTGGATATTGGTTATGAGATAAAATAAAAAGTTATTACATTAGGTAAAATAAGAAAGTCCCCTTTTTAATGAAGAATGGACCCTTTTTTAAGTCACATAAAGGTAAAACAAAATTATAACAAGACAAGGGTTTTGCTTTAGAACTTATCAACACTTAGAAAAAAAAAAATAGGAAAGTCTCAAAATATTTTCCAATTTTTAATTAACATATGAGAATTTTGGCACTTACTTCAAATTTTGCAACCCTCTAGAAATAGAGCTAATAGTGACTATGTCTAGGGATGATGGACAAATTATTCCCATGCAAGGATACAAAATCACTAGAGAAGAATACCATATACCTAACAACATTTGGAGAACACAAGGAAAAACAACATCAAGCCCTAAAAGAAACAAACCAATCCTATGCACAAGGAAACACACAATAGGAAAGAGAAACATACCTATATAAATGATCTACAAGATGTACAAACCTAATCTATTACTTTTGGAAAATCAATACCTTCTAGTAGAAGTACTTCAAAAACTATCCATGAACTGACAATTCAAGAAGATCACCAGAAAGTCATTTTATGATATATGAGTCCTCTCCCCATTTACTATGAATCAAGTATGGACCCAAACAAATTGGTTCAAACTTCTTGTGTTTTCCTTTGTCTTCCAGCTAGCATTCCAAAGCAGCACTAAATCTTCTAGCTCAATCTTTCTATTTGTGGCTTTCTTATCATATAGGTGTTTCATTTGCAAAGGTGTTTCATTTGCAACTATAGCTTAGCATTTCTTACTGATGCTTCTCACTTGAATATCATTAAGTCTATCATGCATATCATTAGTAATATAATCCTCATACTTTTGAATGAATTTATACATCCCAATTAGATTATTTTGAGGAAACCTTGCATGAATTCCATATACCAGATCAAATGGTGTAGAAATGATTGTTTTCTTCATTGTTACCTAGTCTGCCCACACTACCAAAGGAAACTTGGGATTCTGATCTAGAATCATTTTGATGATCTTCAAAATGCTTTTATTTCAAAATTATGCATGTCATTTTCTTGAGGAGTTTATGGAGAAGATGTAGACTAGGTAATTCCATATTTGTCACAAAACTAAATGTATTCATCAGACCTATAACACATAGAATTATTAGTGACAATCTTCTTAGTGTAGCCAAGCCTAGTTATGATCTTCTTCAAAAAGAAATCATTTACCACTTTTCTTGTTGACTTTCTACTAGGGATAGCTTCCACCCACTTTGTAAAGTAATATGTTGCTACCAATATCCAAGAATGACCACCACTAAATTTTTTGGCAATCTCACCTATGAAATTTATACTCCATTGTTGAAAAAGTGCTTGCACTTCTACTGGTTTTAAAGGTAAATTTCTAGAGAACTTTAATTTCTTGCAAACCTTTGACAAGGATCATAGTTCTTCACCAACACATGGTCATCCTTAAACAAAATGGGCCACTAAAACCCAACCTTATTATCTTGTGAGATGTGGTATTTTCCACATAATGACCTCCACATACACCATTGTGCATTTCACTTAGAATCTTAACTAAATCCTCTTGGTCTGCACACTTCAAAAGCATACCTTTTGCATTTCTCCACCATATTTTTTCATTAAAAATAATGCATTTAATGGATTGATGCTTCAATACTCACTTTGCATTATCATTCATTGTAGGAGGAGGACACATGTATTGTAAATAATGAATAACATCTATGTACCAATCAAAAAAAATCATGTCACATACATATGTCATGTGGTCATCATCCACTTGATTTATCTAATTTCCATCCAAGTTAGATTATGCCATCAACTTTAATAATCTTTGTCCTCTGACAAGTTTGGTGATCTAAATATCAATATTGAAGTCTTGGATTCAATTAATCCACCTACACCTTCTTCTTGATACCTCTTTTTGGGAGAACCTATATTTAATAGTACTAGGGACAAAAGCCACTACTATTTCTCCCCTTAGATAGCATATAAATGTTTTAACTTCTTTTACCACAGCATATGTTTGTTTCTCATCAATATCATACTTTAGCTCTGCTACTTGAAGGGACTTGTTGAAAAAGACTATTGGATTCTCAAAACCTTCCTCATTTTTCTAGAGTAATACTGTTGCAACTATGTGGAATGAAGAAAATGAAAATATGTGCATAGGTTTTATGTAATCAGGAGTCCTCAACATAGGTGCATTCTTGATGTTTGTTTCTCATTGATATCATACTTTAGCTCTACTACTTGAAGGAACTTCCTAAAAAAGGCTATTGGCTTCTCAAAACCTTCCTCATTTTTCTAGAGTAATACTATTGCGACTGTGTCGAATGAAGAAAATGAAAATATGTGCATAGGTTTTCTATAATTAGGAGTCCTCAACATAGGTGCATTCTTGATTGCTTCCTTAATATTTTGGAATGCAATTTCTAGTTCTCCATCCCATTTAATCTCTACTACCTTCTTGAGCATCTTCGATATGGGCCTACAAATCTCTATAAAATTGGTGACAAACCTTCTTAAAAATTTGTTTTTCCAAAGAAGGATCAGATGCCTTTTACATTCTTTGGTTTGGGAATCTTATCTATTACAGTAACCCTTTCTAGATCTATCCTTGCCCCTTCCGTGGATACTAAATGACCTAGGAGCTTTCCTTCAGTTACTCCAAATGCACATTTTCTTGCGTCGAGAGAGACACCATACTCCAAGGCTCTTACAAAAAAGTTCTAAAAATGTTTGCAATTCTCTTCTTCTTTCTTGGAGTAGGTAGTGAGGTCACCTTGATACACCACCATAAATATATCTATGAATTCAATAAAAGTTACATCCATAGATCTTTGAAAAGTTGCTACAGCATTAGTGAGTCCAAATGGCATTCTAACATACACATAGGTACCCCATGGCATAGTGAAAGTAGCTTTGTATTGTTTAGCTTCATCCACTAATTCTTAGTTATAGCCAAAGAAGTCATCCATCATGGACATTAGCTCAGATCCTATCACTCTTTTCAACATAGTTTCCATATTGGGTAATCCATATTTTTTCTTCAATGATGAAATGTTTAAATTCTAGAAATCAACACAAAGCCTAGTGTCTCCATTATTCTTCCTAAAATGCACCAAGTTTGATACCCAAGTTGAATGTATAATTGGTTTTATTTTACCACCATCTTTCAGTTTCATTGACTTTTCTTGCATCTTAAGAGCTAGGGTAGGATTTATTGTTCTTTGTTTTTTTCTTGAATGGTTTATCATTCTCTTTAAGAGGAATAACATATTTGAAAAGGTCCTCTTTATAGGCTTTCAAATCATCATATGACCATGCAAAAATATGTCTATATTTTCTTAACAATTCAACCAGATATTTTCAAAAAGCAAGAGATATTTTGTTACCTATATATACCTTCTTGGAAGCTTCATTTGTGCCTAAATTTATCTCCTCTAACTACTCTAGCTTCTTATCTTTAATGTCTAATTTCACCCTATCCTGGTTATCAATGATAATTTCCAAAACAACTAAGCCTTTGGGTACTTTGTTAGTCTTGAGTTGTATTACCTCAATCACAAAAATGGTATCCTTTCCATTTGCAATCTCTATAAGTGCATTTCAGTCTAACTCCTGACCATGATACTTACCTTCACAATTTAGAAAATTCAAAATGTCGAAGTCATCTTCAAACGCCTGCTAACTTTCAACATTATCTAAAATTGAATGCCTAGTTTGCACTTCAACCTTGGATACCCCTGCAAAAGTTATATCATCGGGTTCGATAGCTACATTTGCTAACAGATGTGTCATCTTATTATTTTTCATATCCATCCATGTGATACCAAAGGCATCAAAGGCCTCAATTTCATCCCATATGGCATTCTTGTATTGCTTGAGCTTCTTATTCTTTTATGCATACAACTGCCTAATTTGTGACACCACTAACTCTGAGTCCCCAATCACATGCAAGCATTTAATTTCATGCTTTGCAGCCAACTTCAAACTTAGAAGCAATTCTTCATATTCTGCAATGTTCTTCATACATGTGAAATCAAGAGTAAAAGAAAATCTAAAAGTTTTCTTTTCTTGTAAAATAAGGAGTACTCGACCACCATCTCTCTCTTTAGAATTTTCTCCATCAAAATACATTGTCCACAAAACTCCATTCTCAGAGCTACTATTAGCTTCTTGTGTCACAGGTGGTTGTGTTCTTTCTTTTTCTACAAAAATGACTTCTTCTCTGAAAGAATTAATGTATTTGTCTAGGAAACATGTTGCATCATTGTGTATGTTTCCCTCAATCATATGAGTGACCCTTGGTTATATGTTTACTTTCGTATCTTTATCATCTATGTGAAATATGGAAAGTGACATATCACACTACGGGATACCCCCCATAGTAGCACTCTGCTTTCTAGATAACAACATGTCATACTGAGGGGGAATGTCTACTACCAATACACTCATGGTTGGGTCTCATTAGAATATGCAGCTAACCTATATGGTAATGCACTAATAGTCCATATGACAAGAACTTCCCAAAAATCAAAGGCACAACATCTTCCTTGTTTTGTATCAACTCTTTAGCCTAAGGATTCCATTATTTTGAAAGGTGTGACAATATTTGAAGCACCTAAGTCAATCATATAGTTCTTTATTGTCTTACCATTTATAATGAGGCTCGGGAAAAATGGGTTAATATTTTCAATATAAGAAACAGTCGAACTATCAAGGTACATAGGAGGGATTTGTGAAACTACCCTCTCATCCTCCTTAACCTTACATAACTTCTCTCCATTGCCTCCTAGAATCTTTGTATGCTAAAGCCTTATTTTTATTTTCCTCTATCCTAAACATTTCATATAAAGGATTTTTTATTGTGATATATGAAAGCATAGATAACATATCTACAAGAGTATAAGGTGGAAGTTCAATAACCATATCATTTCCCTCCTTGAGTTAAAATATAGCATTATCAACTTGTTTGATGATCTTTACCACAAGTTTCTTTACTTTTGTAGTTTCTATCTTCTTTTCAATATTTTGAGCTACTATGATTTTCTTAGGTTCCATGTCTTTTCCTTTACATCTTTCACCTTCATCACCAATGGATCTTTGGCTTTTCTTACATCAAAGATCTTATGTGGAACATCCTTAATGAATATTCTAGAAGGTTTACTAGAATCACCATTGAATGTTCTATTTCTCAAATTTTATGTGCTCTTAACTTGAGAAACCATGTATATTGTAATTCTATCAAATTCTTATTTTGATGGTTTCCTCAAGTTTATATGACTCACATTAGATACTATATTACATGCTTTATTATCCACTTCTTCATCATTGTCAGAGAAAATTCATTGATACAAAACCTCTTATAGTTATATCTCTGCAAGTCTACATCCATAACAGGCTCTCCTTGATCAAAATTGTCATCAAACTCATGATATGAACCTACCAGATTACATGATACATTATCTAGATTTTCCTTTTCCTCACCTTCTTCTAGCTTTGATTTTTGGGATGGAATAATTAATTTGGCAACTGCACAATATTCAAGTGAATGAGGTGATTGACAGGCCATGCACCAAGGGATATCCTCTACAACATTTACTGTGTTCCTTTGCAATGAATCTGGAGTGACCTTTTTAGTGTTTTCTTTATAAACATTATTAATTGGCTTCCCATCTTTCCAATGAGTGTTATAAGGGAAAATTTGTAGCCTATTCTATCTACTGAAGTTATTATTACCAAACTGTAGTTCATCAACAGTAGAACCCTTATTATTATTAGTGAAAGGAAGTTTTAGATCCTTTAATATCTTCAAAACCTTGTCCATCTTGTCTTCCTTGCACTTCTTGTTTCCCCCAGGCTTGTTACTTTCTCTTTTGTTACCTCAAGAGTTAAACAACTTAGGGTCATCTCTTCTTCCCAACTTAACTAAGGCCCTCCTATTATTTTCAATATTTACTACAACTCTAAAAGCATCTCTTAATGTCTTGGGGTCTTTACCTCTAAGTATGTATGCCATTTTTCTATCAAATGCATTGAGATAGATTGTCAGACACACATTTTCATCTAGTCTCATAACTTGCAAGAGTTTATACATTCCTTTTTGAAACCTAACATTGAAGTCAAAGGTGGATTCATCCTAGTTTTTCTTGATGTTATTAAACTCATTAAACACAAAGGCAACATTAGTATTATCTCTATATTGTTCTTTAAAACACTTTTCAAGATCATCCCAAGAACTAATTATGTCATCAAGGAGTCTCCTAAACCAATCTCTAGCATCTTCAGTAAGGGAATGGACAAATAATTTCATGACTACATCTTGGTGCTCCACTTCATAATCATTCAACATATCAATAAAGTTCCTAAGGTTTTCCTCTCCACTAATGGCATTGTTACCAGCAAATTTTGTGACCTTATCTCTTAATTCATTAGTAACGGGATTAGGATATCCTGGGATCCCTGCAATACATATTTTCTTGTATCTTTCTAAATATATAGGTTTCCTTTGAAAACCTTGATTACCACTAGCACTTGGTCTAGCAGTATTGGATATTGTTCCTACTTTAGTGTTTGCATGTTGTCCAGACACAATTTGGCCTATTTCAACAAAAGAAATCATGAGACTAGCTTTGGAAATACTCATATTACTTGTTATAAGACTACAAGATACACCAAAAGACATATCTTGAGAATATGCAGCTTGTCCAATAGCAAGGTCAAAAGAAGACTTGACGAATTGGGTTTTTTTTCTCATTTTTGTTGCTTGAGCTTCATTCTCATCCTTTTCCAATTCCTTGGCAAGATCCTCGCACTCTTTTCTACTCTTCTCTAATTCCAAATCAATTTTGGACATGGTAAAGGTGCTCTTTGATTTCACCATGGGTTCATTTATTTGAATGTTTACAACCTTTTGTTTACCTTTATCTACAACCTTAGTTGTAGACTCTGTGGTACTTGTTTCAACCCTAATTTCCTCTAATCACTTATATGGATGGATTTGTGCAATGACAAGTCCCTCTTTTTCTAGTAAAGCACGCTCCTCATCTTGAATCTTTGATTTCAATTTCAAAATCACCACATTAATGTGTGTGTGAGGATGTAGATCTTTCTTCCAACTTCTTGTTTTGTTCTTTCAAAAAGGTCATCCTTCTCAGCAAATTTTATCTCTCCATGAGAGCATCCATGGTTATCCTTTCTTTCTCGTTCTCCAAATGTAAGTATTTGGCATCTTCTTCTACAACTTTCTTTCTAAGAAAAATTAATTCATTAAAGAGATCGTTGTGATTTACACTAGTAGCTTCTGATTCTGTGGTATCATCAAGATCTATAAGATTTCTCTCAGTAAAAGGTATATACTCTAAATGAGATCCTCTAGGTTGGATATTGTTTGATCTACCTTGCTGATCCATTCATTTAGAACCACTTTGCCTAAAAAAAGCATCTCCAATAGAAGAAATTGTTTTATCCTAGTAGTTTGTTTCTTGCTGAAAAGGAGTAGTGAAGAGTCCACCCATAAGCCTAGATTTTTTAGATTCAAAGATAAAAGACGAGGGCTCCTTGTCCTCTATGGGTTATTTCAACATTATCCCTAGGTTTCTAACCATGACTAAATTCTCCCTTTTTCCTAGGCCAACTCTTTCTACCAGCTTGTGGTAAGTCATTTGTAGTGGGACATCAGGGTGTGCTCTTGTGTAAGCCCTCATGTTTTTTCTCTTGTCAGCCATTTTGTTAAGATATAAACCAAATAGTAGTTATGAAACCTTGACTGAGTCGCCACCCACTAAGGGAGATAAGACTTTTCTAATGACAAACCTTGAGAATCTACAAAGAGTGTGAAATGACCCCACAGAAAGAAAGCCCCTCACCTGTGAAGAACGTGACTAACCTTATTGGCCCACTTTTAACATAAAATATTAAATACTTACACCCAAGTGTGAGAAAAAATACTGACCTGATGAGACACAATATATTACAGAAGAAAACAACTTTGTCAAGCGATGAAAGGACACTAGTCTCACACACATACTATATAATATTTTACGCAACCCCAACATAGTGTATCCCCAGTAGAGTTGTCATTTTGTTGGCTCATGTTTGGTAGTGTTTTAATCACCTTTTGGAATGTGGAAAATACCTAGAAGCTAACTGCAAACCATGAAAAATGCATCCTGACATACCAAAAGGACCAACTAACAAGACATTAAAGACTTCTTCCCTTTGAACTCTACAAAGTTCAAGCAAGTATACCGAGGATTAATCCTCTTATTTATCAAACTACAAATCCGTTCTTAATCCCCAATAAAGAAAACAATGGTCCTTCAATTCTTCTAACTATAGGATAACCAAAAGAATGAAAGAGAGCTAATAATCCATATCTTATGGTCCCTAAGTCAAGTATAGGCTAATTCATTTAGATCCATAATTCAACACAAAGTAAATAAGTTTTTTATCAAAGATTTTGAAGCTATGTAAGCCTAGATATCTGCTCAAAATGATACCATGGACAGTGATTTATCCATTTGGGCTTTGAATTACAAATCCGACACAATAATCTCAAATCTACTCCACCACCTTGTGAATAAGATCAATACACAATCAAGATCTTGTGCTTATCAAAATCTTCTCACAAAACATATCTAGCATTTCTTCTTCCAATTCAGTTGTGGTAGCCATTAGGTCCTCTTGATTGCCCAATTACATCAATTGCTCGACCATTACTTGTTCTATTTCATAATGCATTGGGGATTGGGAAAGTGAATACATCTCTTTACCTGATGAGGTTGCCCCTTCCCTTCTTTGCCTGTTTTAACTAGATTCCAATGGAGGACTCTCCAATGGATGTCTTTTATATGTTGGGGCAGGAGGGACATCTGATGGATGGCTCAATGAAGGTCTACGTTTTGATCCCTCTCGTCTCCCTACATGACTTCCTCCTTGTTTCACAACACTATACCTTGTCTTCCTTTGAAGAGAGTATTGACCAAGAGCAGCAGCAATGGTAAGTGCAAGTCTCTCCATTACCTCATTTATTTTCTCAGGATTTGTGCTCATAACCATGGCCCTTTTCTCATTTAGAATTTTCATAATTTCTCCAAAATGTGTCACTAATTTGGCTAGGTTTTTGCATTCTTTAAAGGGTCATAATCCTTATCACAAGAATTTATAAAATCTAAGGCCTTTTTGTAGACCCTTCACTTTTCTTTCTTAACTTCTTGTTCTTGCAAAGAATGTTCATTTCTAATTATATCTTCAGGATAATAAAATTGGTGATTCCATCACTTAGCCTCAGTCATTTTTTGAAATGTCTCATAAAATCCCTCAAAATGAGAAAACATGGCATGAAATGTTGCTATTCTATATGGTTCCAAGATTTTATCCAAATATATTTATCCTATCTTTGTGATTATAAATTGATATACAACAATGGAAGGAGGAAAATTTGTAGTTTTGGATCTCCCTTTTAACTATGCCTCCTCCAAACAACCAATTTGCCACAAAACTTCTCCAACACCAACCTTGAAAGATATCTGATAGGGCAACACATGGTAGTCCCTTGAAAACCATATACTTTAAAAACTCTAGAAACAAGGGATAATATCACCCCAATTATGCACATCCTTCAAATCCTTAGCAAATTCCTTTGGCCTAAAATGAACTCAAATAGTACTTTTGGGATTCTTGGGTTATCTTGTGATAATAATACTCTCGACTTAGAAGCAAAGTATTTAGCAAATCTGACAAAACTAGCATCTTCCTGATGCCATGACATGTCTACACTCCACAATTGGACAGGTAATACCTCCCCTTTCTCTTTGTCATGTCCATCTCTCTTCCAAAATGAGATGATCCTTTATAAAGAAACATGTGTATAAGCATAAAGTACCACCCAAAAGGTTTGTCAACCTCTACTTTCTCAATTCCCACCAAGCCATGGTGTATTTGTTCAACAATATAAGAGGCAAAATCAAAAACCACATCAACATCGTAATAAAGAATTTGCACCATCATGTACATACAATGGATACCATCATGTACATACAATGGATAGGCATTGAATTTTGCTCATCCTCACCAAAAACCTTACACAAAGACAGAGATCTAGGGCATGAGAATTAAAGTATTTAAGAATGGCTTAGGGGAGTATTTAAGAATGGCTTAGGGGTGGACGATGCAACCAAAGTCAAATCCCAAATAGCCTTCAAAGGAACATTCGTAAGATAAACCTGCTAGGCTTCATACACTTTTTTGCAATTTCTAAAATCTGGTGACCTCGTGGAAATCAAAAGGTGGATCCAACCCAATAACCTCACAAATCTCTTATGCTATGATTTTCACTAGACAATTCCCATTAATATCTCGAAAAAATCTAAGCATTGGATCATATCTCTTTACAATTAGGGTTAAGAGGTTTGTATCCATAATAACCCTAGATACTATTAATTTTCCCAAGTCAAATTCCAAACATTACCATGTGAGGCACATGAATTCCTTTGTGAAAACCAAGTCTTAAAAAAATGCAAACCACTCTTTGTTGTCTGAGTATCTCGTACCCAATTCCCTCTATCATATAAACCCTCAACGACCATGAGACAGGGTAAAGTAGGAACGAGTTTCCTTCCTTTTGAATAATCATTGGTAGATATGTCTAATTGCTCCAAAAAATCATCACACTGACCTATCTTGATAATCTATCTTTCCTATAAAATCCCTCCTAATCGTCATTCTAGGGTTTATGATTATGCAATATCCACAAGAAATTAACGATCTTGTTCTCTCGAAAAGAAAATTCAACAAACTAGACAAAAGCACTTACTAATTTTCAAGCTCACAATTGCCTTCAATACCTTCCCGTGAAAAAACCCTAGTCCTCAACAACTTATCCCAACAGCGTCTTCTCCTCTCTACAATCACACTAGAAACTTAGGAAGTACTTATGACAAGGAAAACTCCGTGCAAAGAAAAAAAAATTATCTCATCAATGGTCACACGAATTCCACTCATGAACAATCTTGGAGACAACGGACAAAAGGAACCATAGATCGATTTGGAAGTTAGGTCACTGATTAATTTTTATAGAAGCATGGGTCAACAATTCAAATTTAATTCTCCAGTGCTGGGTCCATTTTTGTTTGGTGACAAGGAGGTCAAACCAACTGGAAAATGACACCTGGATTCCATCTTGGCACTACTTGCTTTGTGCAGCCCACTACACTTCATAAGCCTATGACACGTGGCATACATTGAGTTATTGTTGGAACCAACCTCTTTCAACTACCTCTCAGGTCCCACCTTGGACACACGTTACATTTTCACGATGAATATCTTCCTCGCACCTTCTCTTCACGACATCATGCCAAACGTTGGATTTGTTTGATCAACTCTGTACTCAAGGAAATAAACTAGTGGGTCTGCTCCATTTTCTAAGACATGCATCACCAAATGGGGAATTGCCACATTGTAGGAAAAGAAAGGCGTTAACTAGAGTGTATTCTATGAACCTTGGGCAGGATATTTCACAAGGTTTAAACCATCATAATGGCATGCGTTGAACAGGATGTTCACCTAGGAAATAATAAAGGATCCCCCCACATATTAAAACGACCCACACTTAAGTTCATGACATAAAACCTTGGGATATCGGTTACAGGATAAAACAAGAAGTCGTTACATTAGGTAAAATAAGAAAGTCCCCTTTTTTAATGATGAACAGGCCCTTTCTTCAAGTCACATAAAGGTAACACAATATTATAACAAAATCAGAGTTTTGCTTTGGAACTTACCAACACTTGGAGAAAAAAATTTAGGTGAGTCTCAAAACATGGGCCAGTTTTTTATTAACAAAGGAGAATTTTGGCATGCACTTCAAATTTTGCAACCTTCTGGAAATAGAGCTAACAAGATCATTGTCCCAACCCAACCCAAAAGCAAAGAAAACTGAAAGTGAAGGCCACTTACATCACCACAAAGCAAAAACAAACAAAAGGCTACAAGTAGCCTATCAAACAGACCAACTCTCCCAGCTGGAGAGATGCCAACACCTGTAAGATCTTGAGGAAGACAATTCAACCCCATTCTTAGCACACTCAGAACAATTGGGGCCAAGCACAACGTAATGAGCACCAAGCCACCAAAAGTTCCAAAGCACCTCCTTCAGAACAGAAATAACAACTAGGGCCTTCAACAATTCTCGAGCCCCTTAGCTCCTTCAAATTGAGCATCCCCAACTCAAATGAAGCAACAAGGCTCAAGAAACCATAAATCCTATGAACTCTCCAAGATGTTGAAGAGTCAATCAATCTCTGCTAACAAACCAGAGCAAATCCTCGTAGAAAAGTGCCATTCACATGAGGAGCCCCCTCTCCATCCAACAGTCATAACAAAGACTGAGAAAGTCCCCAAAAATGAAGCACAGCAGGGCTTACACCTATCTCCACAAAGAGGAACATAAACACACCCCAGTCTACGACCAACGGCAAGCAAAGTCCCTAAAATAAGAAAGCAAGAATAAAACCAGAGAGGGAGGAAAAAATCCTCCACCCTCAAGGACTCAGTAGCAAACAACAAGACTTTTCACGGCACAAAGGGGCAAGGATGAAACACCCAAAGAACATCACTGACACTGCATAAAAGCCCACAATCAACAAGCCTGGATACCTGAAAACAGGCAGCGGCTTCCCACCATTGAATCCTTTTCCAAATACTCACAAAACCTCCTGGATTATCATTATCATCCTCACTCTCATTCCCTAAATCACCTGAATTGGAAAGCCCCACACTCCCACCCAAATGCTCCATTACAAAGCACACTTTAAGTTCCTATTATGTTGCTTCACACTACTTATGTTCTGCTAGGAAAGAACAGAAAAACTTTCACATTGACACAACTTTTATACGGTGAATAACAAAATCCATGCTTATCTATGTGATAGTTACTAATTCAGAAAATAAAAATGACTCGGACAAAAGAACATTTGCTTAGAAAGTAGCAATAATATATCATGTTTCTGTGCATATTGAATATGGAAATATATACACAACTGAATGTGAAGGGCTATTGATTTTTGAAAGATGGAAACCCAACCATGTGTCCAAAGTTAACTTGGACAACAACATTGCTGAATGAAACATTAGATACTTTAAAATCAATAATAAGGGTGTACAAAATCAGAAAAATAAACTGAGCATGTGGCATTTTCTGAGCAAAGCATCTTTGCCATGGATTGTGATAAACTTGCAAATACAATGATGAGGTATGGTGTTACAAAATAAAAAATCTTCCTGGCCAGGATTGCCAAGTAAGTCAGCTGTCAAGAATCTAAGCCAATCCTAGTATGCTCAAAACTGATGACAGATGACAGGTGAGAAAAAAATGGATGACCCATACCAATTGTATTTGACATAGGCTTCTAGGCTCGAGAAGCAAATTTCAAGATTATAAATTACAGGACAATGTCCACCTTTCCTATGTAAAATATACAGACCAAGAACTGAATGCAATTTTTAGAAATGCAAGAGCAAAGGGCTGACTGAGATATCAATTTTAAGAACAATTCATCATCTTGATGCTCCAGCTGCAGTAGTTTTGTCATTTGTACTTGTAGATCCCAAAAGGTCAATATCACCAACACCAAGTGGAGGACCAAGGCTGCATCGAGCTGTGTTGTGTAATGCAATAGCATCTTTTAGCTTCTGGAACTGTTATCAGACAAAAATATTATCAGTCTTGGATATCAATAGAAATTAAGAGGACTCCAATATACCACAAACGAAAGAGTAATGTATGTGTGTGTGTATATATATACAATCCAAAAATAAAGCCCAAAGTCAATTCTTCAAAACAGCATAGAAATCAAATTATCTTCAACAACAATTTGCACATAATTTAAATTTAGATAAATCCAAAATGCAAACCCTTCCCTGCATCTGGATGTCAATCAAGTATTCCATATGTCAATCTGACTCTAGTTGCATCAAAAAATGTGCAGTTATAATTAAAAGATCGATTCCCCATATGCCCCGAGTAGTCCCCCAATTTGATATATAGTAGTAGCAATCACAATGAATAATCTTTCCTTTTCAGAGGATGCAACAAATTTATATACAAATAATTAGCAAGGAAAAAATAATATTAAAACACAAAGGACAATGAATCTTGTGCTCAGGCAAGAAGGCAGTCTTCTGTTGTATTCAACAGGCACATACATTGGATTTGTTTTTTTCTGTTGTTAAATATCTCATATTAAAAATGAAAAAATAGTGGCTCTTCAGTTTGATCCTAAGGTCCATCTACCTAGACCTTTCAACTTGTCCGAGTAATTCTAGTTGCTAACAGGACACAGCCAAGAGAACTAAGATGAGATTCATTCATAAGAAATCATAGATCAAATCTTATCACAAATCTTGCACTCAATTAGGTCTTTTCTGCATTTGGGCACATGAATCTAAGGCATTGCCAATATCTGATTGCTACACCTATAAAAGTCTCCAAAGGTTCTGCCATGTGCACAAGCATTGACAATCTATAATTCAAGAAGTTCACAAAAATAAGGCGGTAAATGAGCAACATGTCCTATCTGATTGAATTACAAAGCAGGCTTGCCAGGCGGTCATGAATTGCCAAGGACAGACAACCCATTGGATATTTTTTGTGGATGATGATTACGTTGCATTAAAATATTTATGATCCATCATCATTACACTTTCTGGTGGCTTATGCCTACAACTTACAAGTGAACTTATTGACATAATTGTGTTTAGAAGTGTTGTAATGCCTAGTGTATGGATTTGTCCTGCATGGATTGTGCCTCTAGATCACTGATTTAGTGATTGTTTAAAGAGGTTAGTTGTACTACGATCATATACCATGAACACAGGGAATTGAGACAAAGAATGAAATGAAGTAAAGGGTACCTAATGCACTTCTTTCAATTCATTTGCCTATGTTTTCACCAATTTTCCTTCAATGCACAGGTCCTATGCAAAAAAATTTTCCCAACATAGAATCAAATTTTGGAATCAAGCAATAAGGCAAAGCCCATGTTGTGTGCATGGTGCTACTCCAAGGGTGGGTTCATTAGCCATTTGCAAGGTTTGATGCTTTTGGTGTTGGTAATGGCTGAGAGTATTTTCTCCCAATGTGCAAGTGCACAACTTAGGTTCAAGCACATCTGACTGTATGTTTGCACAACTTAGGTTCAAGCACATTTGACTGTATGTTTGCACAAGGTTGCCATCTTGTTTAAGCCAAGTTCATGATTGGCTTCTTGGTGTCCATAGCTTATGCTGATTTAGAATTTGTAAACTTCAGTGCCAGTGTTGCTGTGTTCAACGCATATAAGATTTAAAATTTTGGTATGTGACCATTGTTTGCTAGTTTGGGTGCTGTCTTCTAATTAATGAGGCATTGTTTATACCATTACCACTGCCGATAATTAATGAGGCATTGTTTATACCACACAGCAGGTTTGGCCGCAGTACACAAGAAAAAGCGCAAAAAAATTTAAAAGTGGAAAGCTCCAGACAATCTTCTTCCATCTCCTCTCTCATTCTTCTTCTAGATCTGTTGTCTTTGGCTAAGCCAGATTCCTCATAAATGTTTTGGCAAAGGGGTACACAACTCCAATACCCAGGCTGCAAACAAACTTGAGAACTTTCCAAAGACACTTCTCACAAAGGCAAAATGGACCAAATGTAGAATGACAAAAACTAAGTTATGCCAATCTGAGAGATCATTGATGCTAGATGGGATCAGAAATGAATTCACATCCATTTTGTAGGTTGTTCCTGTAATCCCTCTATCTATTGTAATGCATCATTCAAGGAGGATGGTCATTTGAATTAATTTCTGCAATTTTTCTTTCGTAAAAGAAAGGAAAGGCATCCATCGTTTAACTGACATTGTATAAGCAAGCAAAGGAATTCTTTTTCAATAGAATACAATAACACCAAGTACTAATTTCTACATTAATAATGTGCAATCTGACTTACCAAACATTACATAAATTCAATCACACGGGATTATTAATGACATTTTATTTTGGGAGTACTTTGACCGTGACACAGAATCACTTCATTGGTCGGTAACACAAATTCCAACTCAGGCATGCAGTTCTTCTACTTGTGAGCATTCTTGGAGTGTCCATGACCATAAAGACTAGTAAACACAACAAATTGAGCAGTTACCTTCAACAGACAAAAATTTAAAATTAGGAACTTTCCAATTATGACTTGAATAATTTTCTATTTTTCTAGCACATATCAGGAGGTTGATATATATTCATCATCGCCAAATTTGTTAATCTCAATTACTGTTGAAAATGATCACCCAATTTACCTATATGAGAATTATCCTAATGTAGAATGGATCAACACTGATAAGTAGCCTACATTTAGTGAAATGGATTTGGATGAATGTGATTATGGATGATCAAGGTTATGCCGTTTTGCAGCAAATGGTTATAAATGCAAGGGCATTGACTTCAACTTGACATATCTAGTCATGGCTACCTTTGAGACTATTTGAATTTTGTTATTTGTTTTCTCTGATTTTGTTTTGTAAATGAGTAATGGATCTTTGAAAATATGTACTCCTAAGACTGGAAATATGATAATTAAGAAGAATTCAAGAGAAACTGGCAATATTGAAACTTTTGAAGTCTAGAAACCATTTCTTATTCCCTAGTTGACATGAAAAAACATTTGTGGTTCTCTTTATCATGTTTTTTTAAGTAATTTAAGCATCTTTTAATTTGCTATGTTTGTCCTGTAATTTTCCCATTTTAGACTGAAGTAATTGAATTCTATTTATACTTACAGTTTCTCATGCTGTGGCTGGGAAAATATAATGCTGTTATGGTTGATGTAGTACCAGCATCATTTGAATCATAAAAAGCCAGGGCAATGCTGCAGAAATAAGTCATTGTTCCCATTAGGATGCACCTCATTAAACATGGCACTCCATATGCAATTTCAGAGAAATAGCTGAAGATATATGAGATCATTGAAGCTTGTCAGTTGGTGAATTCAACCGTGTCACTTGGCAGTCATAAAGTTGAGAAGGACAATAGCCTTGACTACCTAAAAAGGCTGAAAGCGTACAGGGCCAAGTCTGTGCCTCTATTAGAAAACTCTTGGTAGGATGATAAGTGGAACTTGGGTTCTAGAGCATCTTCCTGTGTTCAATAATTTCTTAACTCACATGGAAGATGACAGCAAAATGCAGAACATGTCATGGGAGGCACTCAAAAAATACGTGTAGAAGAAACAGAGTTGTAAGGATGCTTGTTGTGGGAACAGTGAAATTCAGGAGTGGCTTCTTTGATAACATTGAGTACACCCTTACCAACTATAACTTTTTTGGTTGTTGCAACTAGTGATTCTAACAAATTTTGTGATCACAATGATCGAGCATTGATTGCTTCAGTTGATGATGCTGGATGTTTCTGAAATGAGAGGTTGGGACACCTTAACTACCTAAATATTGCTTTCTTGAAGTGGCACTATATGTTTCATGATCTTCTGTGTGTCATTGCATCCAAGAGTGTTTGTGAAGGCTTTGTGTATGGGAAGCATCAAAAAGAACCCTTTTGGTAAGAACACTACACAAGGGCCAAAGAGACCAAAGTTGGCACATGTTTTGGTCATGGTTGACATCTTTACTAGAAAGACAAATGTGTTTTTTTGGAGGAGGTAAACGTTGTCTGCTTTCAAGGATTTAAAGGTATTAGTGGCGAAGTTATCAAATAAAAGCATCAAGAAATTGTGGACAGACATTAAATATTGTAATGTTTCTTTGATGGTCATCTTAGTTAGTTTAGCTAGTTTCTAATTCTGTCTTTTTGTTTACATTTGTTTTTTAAAAGCACTGTAATGTAACTGCATATATAATGTAACCTTCAACTTCATTATCAAATATACAATTACCATTACATGGTATCAAAGCGAGTCAATGGGGTTTTATAGTGTTTGGTGAGTTTAAATTTTTTTAGTAAAAGAATGTAACTTCCTTAAATTTATTCCAAAAAATAATTCAATTGTTTTTTCAGTCTGCAATTTTCAAGGGTTTTGTTTTGTATTAAAATCGTGTTTGTAGCAGTGCAAGAATTGAGGGTTACTCAATGTTTTCATTTCTGGTCCATGCATTGTTTTTGTGCACTGTTTCTGGTTAAGGTCATGCACGACAGGTTTCCCACATCCATTTTTTTAAAGCCAAAGTTGGGAGGTCTTTCTGTTTGCTACCTTAAAGTAACAGCTCTGTCTGAAGATTCGACCTTTTTTTAACATGATTTTTCCCATGCGACTTCTCCATCTGTACATCCCGCACAAGCTTTCTGCAATTTCCTAGTGTCGTTTACAGTTTTCATACTACTTTTGATGAAACTCGTGTCTGTCTATTTATGCAGTTTTCTTCAATGTTTGCAGCCATCTGCACATATTTTCAACCCGTGTGACTTTCTGTTTGCATGTGCATTTTCTGAAAATCGTAGAGTTTGTGTGGCCATGTTTAGACAAGTTCACCTGCAATCTGCGACGTATTTGTGGCATGCTCGCAGCTAGGGTTAGCATGGTTTCTTTGCAGCTAGGATTTTCCAATTTTCCCCAAAATTGACGATTGCTCCAATTTCGACCTAGGGTTTCAGGGTCTCTATATCTGCTCGTGAAGGATTGTGGTTTTTGTGACAATGTCTATTACAATAATAGATAAGACGTCTATTATTAGTTAATGGTTATCTTGTAAATATCTTTAGCTTTAGTTTGCTTTCGTTTTTTGCTTTCTCTGGAATAGAATGTTTCTATTCTTTATGATCGTTTCCTAAGGAAACATCGTCTCATTCTTTTGTATAAATTGACCTTTCGGTCTCTGTTATTAACAAGGCAAGTATTTACCAATTACCTCGTAATATGGTATCAAAGCTAAATGCTTAAATTTTTTTGTTAAAATTTATAATTTCTTCTTGAAATTATTTGTTTAAATTTTTCCAAAATTATTTCAGCTATTTTCTCCAAAAACTCGCCTAGGTTTTCCTGTCTAGAGAAATTCTGAACTCGGGTCTACAAATTGCATGAAAATCGTGGTCGTTTTGTACCATTCTCAGCTGGTATCTGAAAATCACGATTTCTTTTGCCTAACATCCTCTGCAAATCGCGTTTTTTTTTTTTTACACTCCATTTTCGCGTCTTCAGCCTGCACCCGTGCAATTTGGAGGCTCATGTTGTAGTTGCAGGGGTTTGTACTTCCTACCAAAGACGCGGAATCGACAGTTTTGGTTCAGATCTTTATCTAAGACCTTTTTTTTTTGAGATCGTTTCTAACAGCCGCACGACTAGCAAACTCGCGTTTTTGGGGTGAAAATCTGCATGTTTCTGTATCAAATCTTCATGCTCTTAGCCGTCTCAGTCTGTCATCATGCTCCGGGAAGCAGATTCAACCATTTTTTATCAAGAAATCTGAAGATTTTTCAAGCTTTTTTTAGCTAGGGCCGTTTTTTTTCGAAACCCTAATTTTTGGGGTCAAAAAAATATTTTGTTTGCAGATTCTTGGTGGGTTTTTCGAGAGCTCACCTGGGTTGTCGTCCGTTTTTTCTGGGTGCCTCGATTTTTGTGCCTCAATTTTCGAGCCAGCAAATTCCTTTTGGGTTTTTCGAGCTCTCTTCTGGGTCATTCTCTAATTCTTCTAGGTCTTCCGTATTTTTGCCTCGAAGAACGTGCCTTCACAGATTTTCACAATTTTCCATTGAAAAACGTGCCATGGCATCTCTGACAAATATTCTGCTCGAGCATAATTCCAAATTCAATGGTCACAATTATGGAACCTGGAAGGAGCGCATCATCGCAATCTTCGAATATCGAAACACCGATCAACTTGTTCTGGGTGTTAAGCAGCGTCCGACTTCTCCGGGCCCTGATCAAGATACATGGGATCTAAACAATCGAGAGGCAGTAATGCTTCTCAAACTCTCCATAGCTGATGACCAGCTTTCTCAGATTCCATCCGGCAAGACAATGGCCGAAATCTGGACACATCTCAAAGTCTTCATGAGACTTCCGACAAGAGCAGAGCCTTCTTTCTGAAAAACACTCTGTTTTCTATTGTCATGGATGAGCGCACCTCGCTCCAGGCACACCTGAATCGGATTCAGGAAATCCGTGATCAGTTACTTGCCATCGGTCGCAAGATGGAGGAAGAGGATATTGTGGTAATCACTCTTCGGAGTTTACCAAATTCCTATGAGCATTTTATCGAGACTCTCAACATCACATCTACTGGTGTTGATCTAAAGTTCACTGATCTCTGCACCCTGCTACTTCAGCAAGATCAGTGGAAACAATAGTTCGGTAGCAGCTCCAGTTCCACCTCCACTGAGCAAGCCTTTGCTGCGAAATCCTTTCAGAAGGATAAGGGCAAGTTTCAGCAACCATCTCAGCAGAAGTCTTCTGCTCCAGCATCCGATGGTACCAAAAAGAAGAACATTCAATGCAACTATTGCCACAAGTATGGTCACATGAAGGTTGCATGTCGGAAACGCTTAGCTGCCCAATCTAAGCAATCAGGTTCACAACCCAAAGCGAACAGTGCAGAGCACACCGAGCAAGCGGAATCTGCCTTTTACGCCTTCATGGCTAAAAGACCCGCAGATCATGTGCAGTCATCTGCCTGGTACATTGATTCAGGTGCCTCTCGACATTTCACTCACCGCAGAGACTGGTTTACTGACTACCAGCCTTATTCAGATTCTGTTATCTTTGGTGGTGGAGAAGAGTACACGGTTGCTGGTAAAGGCAACATTCAAATTCAGTCTGTTGGGAGGAAGCTCATATTCCTTGATGTGTACTACGTTCCAGGGATGGAACTAAATCTACTCTCGGTTAGTCAGTTGCTGCAACATTCTCCACACTTGGCAGTCACCTTCAATTCACATCAGTGCACCATCACTGATCGGGCGACTAAGTCTACTATTGCAGTTGGTCTTGAGGATCATGGTCTTTTCAGACTTACTGATTCTGGTGATTCTCAAGACTTAGCTATGGCTGCTCGGCGATCTTCCATCAGCACACTTTGGCATCAACGATATGGGCACTTAAATGTGCATTATCTCTCACAACTTGCTCGGGATGAGCTTGTTCTTGGTTTGCCAGAGATTCAAACCCAACACCTTGGAGTTTGTGACGCATGTCAAGCTGGGAAGCAACATCGCTCACCTTTCCCCAGTGGTGATTCCTGGCGAGCTTCTCAAGTCCTTCAGCTTGTTCATGCTGATATCTGTGGCCCTATGGCCACTCCTGTTCTTGGGTACAGGTATTTTCTGTTGTTTGTAGATGATTTCAGTAGAAAAATGTGGGTGTATTTCCTTAAAAAGAAATCCAATGCATTTACCGTATTTCAGAAGTTTAAACCCTTAGTTGAAAAAGAGTCTGGGAAATCTATTATTACTCTTAGATCAAACAATGGGGGGGAATTTTGTTCTAATGTTTTCTCCAGCTTCTTGGATACACATGGCATCCAATGCCAGTTCACCACACCCCACACGCCACAACAAAACAGTGTAGTTGAACGTCGGAACAGGACAATCACCGAGATGGCTCGTTCCATGCTCGAACACAAACATGTTTTGAAGCGTTTTTGGGCAGAAGCAGTTAACATTGCAGTTTATCTGTTGAATCGGTCACCCACAGTGGCGGTCAAAGGTAAAACTCTGGAAGAGGCCTGGTCAAGTCACAAGCCCAGAATCAATCACTTGAAGGTTTTTGGCTCTCTTGCTTTTGTTTGGATCCCTGATGCTTCACGCACCAAGTTGGATGCCAAAAGTCAGAAACTGATGCTTGCTAGATATAGCAGTCTTCACAAAGCCTACCCCCTTATTGATGTTGAGACATCTCGTCTCATATACAGCCGCGATGTAGTCTTTGATGAGCAGCGAGGACCATTCATGCATGTTTCTCCTGTTCCTGATCCAGTAGACCAGCCTATGCAGGTTCATGATTTGGGAGTTCGGCTTCCATTAGGTCCACCTGATGGGAGGGCTCCAGTAGCTCCTCCAGCTCCAGTCCTGTCAGTGATACCTGTACAGACACCTCCGGCTTCTCCTGCAGGATCACCTCGTTTTGAAGATGCTTCACCTGAGTTTGATCCAGATTCTTTTGATGAGGATCCTGTTGATCAAGCATCTCCTAGTACTACTGTTGGTCATTCTCCTCTCCGGCCTAAGTGGTGGGCTAAGACACTTGCTGATCTTCATGATGATGAGCTTATTGATGGGAGAACTGCTCAGAAAAAGAGCAAAACTACAGATTCTGTTAACTTTGCTCTTATGGCCAACATTCACAGTGTGTTTGAACCTCAAACATATTTCGAGGCTAAAGGAATTCCAAAGTGGGAACAGGCCGTGCAATCTGAACACCAGAGCCTGCTGAAGAACAACACTTGGGTCCTTTCTGATCTTCCCCCAGGAAAGAAACCCATTAGCTGCAAATGGGTCTACAAAATCAAATACAAATCAGATGGTACTTTGGATAAGTACAAAGCTCGTTTAGTGGCAAAGGGCTTTTCTTAGCGTCAGGGCATTGATTATGAGGAGACCTTTGCTCCTACTGCAAAGATGAGCACCATCAGATTAGTCGTAGCTATGGCAGCACAGTTTGGCTGGAAGGTCCATCAGATGGACGTAAAGAGTGCTTTCTTGAATGGTGATCTCCATGAAGAGGTCTACATGACGCAGCCTCCTGGTTTCAAGGTTGCTGGTAAAGACCATCAAGTTCTCAGATTGGTAAAAGCTCTCTATGGTTTGAAGCAAGCCCCTCGGGCATGGTACATCAAGATTGATACGTAACTCGGTGATCAAGGCTTCAAGAGGAGTTCTTCAGACTCAAATCTGTACATCAAGACTACTGACAGTGACATCATCCTTCTGGTGATCTATGTGGATGATCTGATCATCACTGGCAGTTCGGCATCTTTGATTCAAGGAATCAAACAACACTTATGCCAGTCTTTTGATATGACTGACCTTGGGCTCATGCATTATTGCTTAGGTGTTGAAGTTTGGCAACAGTCTTCTGGTATATTCATCTCTCAGTCCAAATATGTCAGGGCCTTGTTAGACAAATTCCGAATGCAGGATTGCAAACCTGCATCTACACCTATGGAGAAAAGTCTCAAGTTATCAGCCAAGTCTGATTCTCCTTCCGTTGATGATACTACGTATAGGCAACTAGTAGGCAGCCTCATCTACCTATCTGCTACTAGGCCTGATATCAGCTTCGTAGTCAGCTATATTTCACGCTTTACGACAGCTCCTAAGGCTGATCATTGGATGGCAGCAAAGTGTGTGCTTCGTTATGTGAAGGGCACTTCTGATTATGGACTTCTGTATTCTCGGAGTTCTAATCCTAAACTCAGTGGGTTCACAGATTCAGATTGGGCAGGCTCTGTTGATGATAAAAAGTCAACATCTAGATATGTGTTCAGTTTGGGATCCGGTGCAGTCACATGGACCAGCAAGAAGCAGCAGGCAGTTTCTCTCTCTTCTACAGAGGCTGAATACAGAGGGACTGTTACGGCAGGATGTGAAGTTGTCTAGCTTCGTCGGATGCTTGGGAATATGTAGATGTCACCAATAGGACCGACTACTCTGTTTGTTGATAACGAAGGCGTTATCAAGTTAGCACGGAATCCAGTCTTCCATGAACGAACCAAGCATGTGGATGTTCATTGTCATTACATATGACAGCTGGTTGAAGACGGGACTATAGATCTGCAGTATGTTCCTACCACAGATCAAACTGCAGACATTCTCACCAAGCCTCTTGGTCCTGATAAGTTTGTCAAATTCAGAGGACAGCTTGGTGTGTTAGATAGATTAACCATTAAGGGAGGGTATTACAATAATAGATAAGACGTCTATTATTAGTTAATGGTTATCTTGTAAATATCTTTAGCTTTAGTTTGCTTTCGTTTTTTGCTTTCTCTGGAATAGAATGTTTCTATTCTTTATGATCGTCTCCTAAGGAAACATCGTCTCATTCTTTTGTATAAATTGACCTTTCGGTCTCTGTTATTAACAAGGCAAGTATTTACCAATTACCTCGTAATAATGTCATGGTCATGGGTTTTTCATGTTTTTCTCAAAAATGTGTTTTTCATAAGTTTTTACTCAAAAAATTATATCTGGTATTCTTTTGTGGGTTGTAGTTTTTTTCCTAAAAACAAAGTTGTCTATTTTAAGTAAATTTGTCCCTAGGAATCCGTAACTTCAATTTTGTACCAGGAACTCACTAAGGATCTTTATGCTGCATGATGTCTATATTTTGTCATGCGCTGTCCGTAGGATTTTGCACGATTTTCTCCTTAAAAACATGGTTGTGTTTACATTTTTTTACCCAATTTCTCCAACAAAATTGTGGGTTTTACTCTGCTAGAGAGTTTTTTAATTTTATACAAGAAATCACGATTGATATAAAGTTTTCTGGTTCTGATCAATTTTTCTCCTCAAAAATAATGTCAGGTTTTTCAACTCTCTCCTCAAAAATCGTGTCTGGTTATTTTTACTTTCTCCTATAAAATTGCTTATAGGTTTTCTGGTTTTTTTAAATAAAAAAAACCATGACTGGTGTTGTTTGTCTCAGGGTATTTTGTTTTTGCCAAAGAAATCATTTAAGGGTTTAAGTCATCTTTTTCCACTTGCTCTCTGTTTAGGGGTGTAGTGCTTGTCTACAAAAGTTTTTGGTGATTTTTCGAACAAAATCATGGCTGTTTTTCTGAAGCAGTTCAAATTTGGAGATTTTCCCCTCAAAGTCATGCTTTCAGGTTGAGATGCGGTTCTTAATATCTCCGGCTACAGAGAGGGACAGTACTCTTCCCCAACATCAGGTTGAAAGGATTTTGGTTATCTTGGCCATCTCCAAGAGTTCAGCAGAATTAGTGAGGATCTCAAAAACAAGTCCATTTTGCAGAGTGTTATATGCATTCATGCCCAAAAGGGGGCAGCCTTCTATGCGTTTGTGTCCAAAATACCTGGAAATTGTCCTCTGTCAGGTTGTTAGAACGCTGACCATTAAGGGATCCTGGGATAGTATTGAATTGTAATGTTTCCTTAATGGTCATCTTAGTTTACTGTAATGTCCCCTTCTAGCTAGAGACATCACTTTAGTTGGTGATTAGCCTATCAAAGACCCTCGTAGGCTAATAAGATTGGATAGAGGGTCACCTTGGTGTGGAGATCCTCCAAGGACCAGAGCAGAGTACTCTTCTGGGTTGCCAGAGTTTGTTTATGATGAGTTTTGCTTTGAGTTTGGCTTGGTCAGGCTATTTTTAGCAGTTTTGGAGTTATAAAGATAGACCCCTGCTATTTTTAGAAAAGGGGTATGGTCATATGCAGTTCTATCATGTTAGCTCCCAGTCCAAACAACATTCAAAAATGTTGTTGAGTAATAATGGAGATATTAATGTTTATTTAGTTAAAATAAACGTTATTGGTTTTGAGCCTATATTGTTAAGTTATAATATATAACTTAAGTGAGGGTCATGATATCATAAAAGGGGCCATTGTTTCAATTAATTGTGGGTTCAAGCTTATGGAAAAATTAAAAGGGATTTTCTAAGTTTTAATGTAATAACATTTTTTATGTTATTATTATATCTTTTATCCCACATTGAGCTTGGAGACTCATTCTGGAGTTGAGGAGTCCTTATAAACAAACCTTGTCTTCCTTCAAGAGCAGGTTATGAGAATTGCTTAAAAACTTTGCCTTGTGAAATTTCTTGAAGTTGTGGCAACAAGGGTTTCTACAAGTTTGAGAAGAATTCAGACTGTGGAGAACGTAGTATCTTCAGAGTTGATGCAATTTGAGGGTGTGAAATATCACTTGAATTTTGCCTGTGAGTTGACTTCATTCTGGAGTGAATATTGTGTTTTAGTAAGAAAGTATTGGATGAATCTGTTTACAGGTTGGAAGGGGTTATAACAGCAGCTACAGTGTCGTGAACAGTGCGCTACAGTGCCGTGAACAATGCGCTACAGTACCGCAAACAGTAACATGCTACAGTGCCACCGTGAATAGTGCGCTACAGTGCTGTGAACAGTACAGCGCTACAGTGAATTAAAAATCAGAGATTTAATATTGCGGTTTTTTGATAGGTGCTGCCCAAGGAGGAAGCAACCAGCAGCGTGGTTGCGTATTGGAGACAAAAATCAAGTTTTTTCAACTATTAATGATGATGTTTTTAATGTATTCTTCCAACAATAAGTATTGTACATACATTAGGAACCATCTGAAAAAATGAATTTGATTAGCATTATAATCAGATTTGAGTTATAATTTTAGGTAAGATTAGTTTTCAATATTTGTATTTTCTTTTCATCAACTCAAAAACCCAAAAACAGCTTGAAACATTAAAAAACAAACCAAAAACAATCATTACACCCAGGGAAACAAACAGTGATCAGCGTAGAGCCTATTTGGGGTTCTTACTTTTACACAATTTTTAATTTTGTCTTTTGTTTACATTTGTTTCTTTTAGAAACATCATAATGTAATTGCCTATATAATGTAACCTTTCTCTTCATCACTGAATATACAATTACCATTACAAGACAATGCAACAAGATATGTGAAGTGGGAGTTCATAAACCAATTTGGCATAGCAAGAGAATCGATAGTTCCTCAAGCTCTAGAACACAATAGGTTAGTTGAAAGAAAATATTGTGTGCACATGAAGATGGCCAAGCACATGTTCCTTCTTGTTGAAGGTGAGGAATACAAATGAAACAAGGAATGCAAGAACACTTGCTAAGAAGGTTTAGGAACGGGAAACAGCAACAATAGCCTCTGACAATGGCAACAAATGCTTAAATGGCCCATAAAGACCCTCCACGATGCTTCAATTAAGGTAAATCTCACTAGGCAAGAAGTCAATTTGCAAACAATGCTTTGATTGCAAGGTACAAGATTTATATTTCCACAAACACATAAGGAGGCCTACATACAGAATCAGAGATTGAGGATATATATGATTCTCTCATGAAGAATAAAACTTGGGAGTTATGCAAGTTAACAAAGGATAAGAAGATGATTGGTTGCAAGGCTCACTTTAAAAAGGGACATTAGTAAGCACAAGACTTGTAGCCAAGGGATACTTGCAAACTAAAGACATTTACTACAATGAGATGTTCCTCCAAGTGCAAGATTTGTCATTGATGGCATTTTTGCAATTATTGGAGAGTATAGGTGGATTGGTTGGATATAAAAAGTGTGCTTCTTCATGGTGATTTAAAGGAAGGTATCTTCTTCCAGTAACCTCCTTCTGTTTGCGAAGGAAAACAAGGAAGATTTAGTGCATAGATTAATTTGCCTCAACTGAAAGATTCACCATAGTGAGGAAAGTTCTTGCAATTACAGCAAAGTATAAGTGGAGTTGTTGGATGTAACAAGTGTGCTTCTCATGGTGATTTGGTGGAAGATAGCTTCATCCAGAAGCCTCCATGCTTTGTGAAATAAGCATGTCATGCCCCTGCCTAAGTGATAGCATTAACTTTGCATCGACAAGAAAATTGTCTTATTTATAAGACATAAAAAAATTCAAATCCACCGAAGGCAGCAGCGAGGATCATATTCAAATCCTACAGTGATCATATTCATCTCAGAGATCAATGTTGATAACAAAGCTGTAGAGTAAGGCAGTGATATGATTAATTAATAATTTAATACTTAATACAGCAGTTAACCAAAGCCCAGAGATTGAAATATTGATGCAGCAATCAAGAAATACAATAGACAAGGCATTGTGTGGTCTTGAAGAGATATCATTAAGGATCGAACTTGATGAGGCATTGTTAAGAACAGTTGTGACTATTCATTAAGGACGCCAACTTCCAAAGGTTGTCACTCTACAGAGACATGAGGGTATAAAAGGTAGAAAACAACACTGGAGGAAATCATCAAGCAATCAATCCAAGCATACCAGCGATTGAGCAAAGAGATCTGCAATTCAGAATACAGGCATATTTGGATCTACTAAATATTGTGATATGATATGCATGAGAATATGTTTGATATGTATGCCTAGTGCATGCAATGCGAAAAAATTCTATCATATACATATACTTCTTTAGATATTTCTTATCAAGGAAACACATAGGGGAAGCTATTGTTAAGGACTCTAAATTTGGTAGGAAGGGTTAAAACTTAAAATGTTCCCCCGCAAACTGATTTGCACTCCTATCAAAACAATGAACGTACCATATTATCTTCAAAATCATGAAAATCCTACAACCATTTGACAACTCAAAAAGGAATAATTGGAGGAAAAAATCTCATAAAAAATTTAAAATAAATATATTAATTTTTTTAAGTGAAGACCTGTCATATACACTCCTTAATTAATAATAGGAGATATTATACAAAAGAGATCAAAATCATAATTTATTTATTTTAATTATTTGAATAATCCAAATTTTTCATTGGAAAATATCTCTAAACCTTTTTTGACATTCTTTCTTTCACAGATCATACCTAGTTAAAGTACGCAGAATGTGCAAAGAGAAGTTTTCAAATTTTAAGATATTAAAAAATGGGTCAGTTTGGATTCAAGGGATTCATGAGCATTTGGAATAATTCCATTTAATCTAGAAACCAGGAAGATATTTTATTCTTGGCTTCAACCTAGTCATGCTTTAGCTATTGGATCTTGGCCACTGAAATTTAACTGCGCCTAGTTAGATAGGAAAAAAGTTAACATGCAGCCAATGACAAGGGTCTTCTATAGGGTTGCTTTGCCAATTTTATTGCAAGATCTTTTTATGGCTTTATCCCTTGAACATCTTGCACATGCTCCAATACTGTCAATATGGTGCTAGATCTCTCCCTACCAATTGTAAATCACCAGCCGGAGCTCCGGATGATAATCAGAAAATGACACATCGGTAACTACAATAACTTTGGCATCAGCCAAAGTCTTAACTTTTGTTTTTGTTTCTCTTTTTTTCTTAATGATTTGGAACTGTTTTCATATGTGGATTATGGAGCCCACTTTTGTTTCAAGCTTCTGAACAGGCATTTTATGGGACTTGAATTTCCTTCTTAGTGGTTATAAGGGTCTTTATCAACTCTGTAATGAAACTGTGTTTTCTTATAGGCCAGGTGCAGAAACTAGTTGTGCAACTCTTTGCCTAAGTAGCAGTGATCCGAGAGAGACTGAGAGGCCAAATGATGGGTGTCATCTCATACTCTTGGGCTTGATGGAAAGGAATATTCACAAGGCACCTTATATGTCTTTCCAAGGAACTCCATCCATGAAATTAGTTATAAACTGCAGCAAAACAAAAAGAATGAAAGACACATCTTGGCAATCAATTACGGCTGCTCTACAGAAAAGATAGAAAGGTTCACAGCATGCTCCATAACAAACAGTGCTTAATTAGAATAGACCATATATCAGTTTGAGACAGAAGCAACATTTTTAAGGTTGTGTTACTGGATCTTCCAAGGGGAAAAGCCAGATCTGGGTCCACTACAAGAGGAATCCAAATTCAGCCTCAGTTCATCTGCCAATGTTAGGGTGCATTTGTCTTAGACAAACTCAAGTGAACCCAAGGAGGAATTATGCACACCAGACAAAACCATCAATTTTCTGCATTTTCACCCTTCTCTGACTTTAACAGGGATGACCTAAACAAAACTCCTGACACTAAAAGTTCCATTTAAAAACATTTCAAACACTAAAACAAACTCATTTTAGCTCATTTTTATTGCAAATGACAAATACCATTCCACAAGACTACTTTCTTTTCTGTTTTTCATTCAACAAAGACAGCTAAAGATTGATCATTGAAGGATCTACATCAGTTGCAATCCAATTCCTGCATATCTGCAACTGTCCATTAGATGCCAAGATCATAGAAGAATATTATTAAAAAGAGCGATGTTTTTCCTTTTTCATTCCTGCATTTTGCTTTTGGAAACATGAAACAAACACTCTGTGTATCTTTTCTTTCATGTTTCTAAAAATATCTCACTATGCTTTAAAAAATTTAAATGCTAAGTTTTATGTAAATATTTTTTGTTTTTAAAATATTATATGTTTTGAATGTCATGTTCATAAAATTTATTGCCATACGAATAAATCCCCAAGGCAACCTAAATTCAAAACAATTCCAAGTTCTACCATTTGGAAGAATGTCGGTAAGATACAAAAGTTCCATCTTGTGAGGGTTATATTCGGATTTGAAGGAGGTGGGATATCAAGTACTCAAGTTTATATGGTCAATGTGGACTTACAAGACTAGTCATCAATGTTGATGTTTGATGGCTTTACTCAAATAAACCTATTATACATGAGATATGATTTATATGTGTGTTCTCTAGATTGAGATATAAGGTCATTGTTGTATGACAAAAATTCATATATATATATATATATATGAGATTAAATTATTTTTATTATTAATTATCTGATTAATGAATAGAATTGTCCCATGAAGGGACATGTCTATTCATAGCCTATTCTCTCTATATAAAAAGGATATTGCATTTGGATAATACTTGTCAAAAACTCTAACCCTAACCCTATATATAACCCTTGTTCTAATCTTAACCCTAACTCAAACCCTAATCTAACCCTAACTCAAACTCAAAACCCTAATCTAACCCTAACCCTAACTCTAATTCTAACTCTAACTCAAACCCTAACTAAATAACCCTAAACCCTTGTTCTAATCTTAACCCTAACCCTAAGCCAAACCCTAACTCTAACTCTAACTCTAACTCTAACCCTAAACCTAACTCAAACCCTAATCTAACCCTAACTCAAACTCAAAACCCTAATCTAACCCTAACCCTAACTCTAATTCTAACTCTAACTCTAACCCTAACTAAATAACCCTTTAATTCTAGAAACCTAACCCTAACATATTGTGTTACAAGATTCAAGAATTGACAGATTAACAGATTTTCGAATCATTGATTAATTAATAGAGGAACAAATGTGTTCCTTATAAAGAATTACAAGGACGTTCTTTCTAAAGAAACAACATAGACTGAAGAAGAAATTAGAAACAAAACTGAAGACAATATAGGAAACATTCCTATCTAGGCTAAAAGACGAAGTACAGACAAGTAGTTGACCATTATAGAAAGTATTTAACTAAAGAGATAATATCTTAATAAAGATATTAAAGATATTATCTTAATACCCTCCCTTAATGGTCAACATACGGATGTCGAAACATTCTGGGATAACTGAAACCCTCCCTAGATTTACAGAATGTTGAAACCAAGAAGCTTTGCCAAAAGAGTGCTATGACTCAAAACAAATTGCAATTAGAAAACTTCATTTTTGTGGAAAAAATGGTAAAACCTAGAATCTCACGCAACCTTGCGTATTACAGACAACAGGAAATGATTTTTAAGGAGAAAATCAACAAACCCAGAAAAATAGAAACAAATTCAAAATGCGAAAAATGCAACTTCGCCTTGATCAAGACCTGGAGAAGTCGGACGCTTCGTAGCACACAAAACAAGTTGATCGGTGTTCCAATATTCAAAAATTTTAAAATTGCAATGATGTGCTGCTTCTAGGTTCCATAGTTGCGACCATTGAATTTGGAATTATGCTCGAGCAGAATATTTGTCAAAGATGCCATCACACGTGTTTCAATGAAAAACTGTGAAAATCTGTGAAGGCACATTCTTCAAGGCAAAAATACGGAAGACCCAAAAGAATTAGAGTGACCCAAAAGAGAGCTCGAAAAACCCAAAAGGAATATGTTGTCTGTTTCTCAATCCGCTGGCTAAAAAATCGACACCCAGAAAAAACAGACAACAACCCAGTTGAGCTCTCAAAAAACCCACCAAGAATCTACAATCAAAAAAAATTCTGACCCCAAAAAATTAGGGTTTCGAGCAGAAATTCAGTCAACGGCCATGGAGGTCAAATTTGCAAAAAGAAAACGTTGATTTTCTAGAAAAAAAAGGTCAATTTGGCAGTCGCTGGCATTTGATTTTATTAAAAAACACAAAGTCGTTTGAAAACGGCTGTGTTTGACCTCAAACAATGGCGAATTTGGCAAGTACAAAGGTTTGCCCAAAAAAAACGCAGAGCCGCGAGTCGGAAAGCCACGAATTTCTAGTCGCAAGTGGAAACAACGACCAAAGCCAAGAGCCAATAAAAACGACTGATACCACACAAGCTTGCTGAAGAAAAAACATGATTATCAAAGAAAAACCAAATGCCAAAACCCACATTTTTCAAAAAATGGATGCCAAATAGAAACCCTAGCCGTGATTGGGTGTACGAACAGAAACCCTAGTCGAGTTATTTGTGAAATACCAGAAGCAATTTCGAAAAAACGTAACAAATAATTTCAATAGAAATTATAAAAAAATTTCGAAAAAATTTTTAAGTATTTGCTCTAATACCATGTTACAAGATTCAAGAATTGGCAGATTAACAAATTTTCGGATGATTGATTAATTAACAGAGGAACAAATGTGTTCCTTATAAAGAATTACAAGGACGTTGTTTCTAAAAAAGAAACAACATAGACTGAAGACGAAATTAGAAACAAAACTGAAGACATGATAGGAAACATTCCTGTCTGGACTAAAAACAAAAGAGACAGGATAGGAAACATTCCTACCTACATTGAAAGACGTACTATACACAAGTAGTTGACCATTATAGAAAAATATTTAACTAAGGAGATAATATCTTAATAAAGATATTAAAGATATTATCTTAATATATTGTTCCTTCTACTTTAATTGTTTCAGAGAAAAATGAATGTTTAGGAACAGTTGCTCCAATTGAACAGGGAGAACAAATAGTTGTTGTAAATATAGCGCAATTGCACAATAGACTTGGGCACATGAGTGAGAAAGGTATGAAATTACTTCATTCAAAGAAAGTTTCACCAGACCCGAAATGTGTCGATATGGATATTTGTGAAAGTTGTCTATGGAAAACAAAAAAGGGTGAATTTTGTGAAGAGTGGGAAGGAAATGAAAAATGAGGAATTAGAGCTTGTGCATATATATGTATGGGGACCAACTCAAGTATCTTCCCTTGGTGGCTCTCATTATTATATTGCATTCATTGATGATGCAAGTAGAAAAGTAAGGGTTTATTTCCTTAGATAGAAATCTAATGTATTTCAAACTTTTAAGAAATGGAAACGCTTGGTTGAGAATGAGACTGGTAAAAGATTAAAATGTCTCAAATCTGATAAGGCAGTGCTTAATACATTTTCAGCAAATACGAAAAACCAACACGGTATCAAAGCCATGGTTGGAAATACATACTATTAAGCATGGATATTATGTTCAAAACGATAAGGTAAATAAGATAAGATAATAGTATTAATGTCCAACAAAAGACCACAAAAGGTCTATGGGACTGAGAGTTTACAATAGGATAACAGATAATAGCAAGAACACCAAAAGGTCTCCGAGAAAAACAAACAAGAACAAGAAGAGAAAAGAGAAGAGAAGAGAAGAGAAGCGTCGAGAAGTCAAGCCAAAGACAAGGAATCCTTTGTAGCCGAAAAGAAATCAATCACTAAAAGATAAGACTGTGGGGGAACATAAGCCCTGATTCATCATTGTGAACTCCTAGATGAGTGTCGCTGACATAAGAAATTTTGCGAGGTCTAACAGATCTGGAATGACCGGTAGAGCTGGTAGAACTAGACAGTCTTGACTCTTTTCACACCCCGTAACAGGGATAAGGGTGAGAAAAAGGCAATAATGAGCTGATCAGAGGAAGCTCGAGAAGGAAGGAGTGACTGTAAAGTGCTATCACGAAGCAAGGTGGCCTTCTAAAGATAAAATGCAAGACACCGCTGGTCAATGTAACTGAAGAAAGATGAAAGAGAGAATCAATCCCGGAACAGACAATGAAATCTTCCTCTAATCTCAAAAAAGATAGAGCAACAAAAAATAAAGTGTCTCTGTCTCAACCTCCGCTAAAGTACACAGCTAACAGATCCAATCACCGTTGTCAATATGATGGTCAGTCTGAGCCCGAAGGCAGTGAGAACCAACTCTAAAAGACCCCAGAGAAATACACAGAGCATGACACCATCGGCAATATAGGTAGCTAGGACAAACAATAAACCCATCACAGATCTCCATAAAGTGCTCAGCATAGAAGGCCATCCTTGAACGTAATCCACCAGGAGGGTTAGTCCAGGTGGTGATAATGTACTGTCTGTAGATATCCAATCTGACATGCTCATTTAATTCCTAATGGGGGGGGAGGAGATGAACAGGGTCATTCAACAAAAATTGGTATGGAGGGAGACGGTCAATAGCAATCCCGATCGAGCTCAACAAAGAGGATGCTTGTGCATACCAACAACGAGCACGAGCACTAGCATCAGATCTCGCAGTCGCAATTGAGGAGCAGTATGCCAAGTATGAGTATCTATTCTAATCATCAACAGAGTCCGCAAAACCACGAAGGCAATGAAGGAACCAAATCAGGTCAAAAATGGGCATAAGTCTGAAAGGATGAGCACCAAACTTAGCAAGAATGGTACTATAAGAAATGAACCTGTGACATCGAATGTTACACCGTAGAAGAAAAGTTTGTACCCGTTCGATCGAGGCCCAGTCAGAGACAAGGAGAGAAGGCCCCCAAAACATTGAGCCATAAAGAACCGTTGGTCGAACAAGAGAGTCTAAGAGGGATAACTTGGATAGGGTGTCCTGAAAATGGTGTTTGAAACGATGTTTCTCAAGCATAGCTAGAGATCCCATACCCTTACTAACTCTAGAGTAGATTGCAAGTCTCATACTGAAGGAGGTCCACAAAACTTCACTCCCAAATACATATATGAAAAAGTAATCTCAATCTCTTGTCCCTGAAAGAAGAAATGAAGATGAGAGGTCTTTAAACAATTAAAAACCATAATTTGAGTCTTACCCAGGTTAACCAGAAGCTGTCTCTGATCACAAAAGGAAGCCAAACCATCAAGAATCCTCTGTAGACTCTCAAGAGAAGAGGCAAGAAGAGCCACATCATCCGCAAAAAGAAGAATGGAGATCAAGACCTGATGTAAGTAACATCCATCCCCAGGAAGACAGAACTTCAAAAGAAAGTCCTCAAGCTCGTATATAAAAACCGAACAAAGTGGGTGAGAGAAGGCAGCCTTGTTTAACCCCAATAGTACTACGGATCGGAACAAAGAAACCCTCAGGAGTCCTGAATCTACCCATCACAGTTTCATATAATCTCAAGATCACAATAAGTAGCATCTTTGAAATCCCAATCATATGAAGCCTCTGAAATAGAGCCATCCTAGGAACAAAATCAAAAGCCTTGCGAAAATCAACAAAGCAGTAGTATACTTTCGTCAATCTATGTCTAGCCTCCTCAATAATAGCCTGTAAAGTAAAAATGTGATCTATGGTCTAATAGTCAACTCAGAAACCAGCCTGTCCTCTAGCTCTACAACCTCTCATATCAAGCTCTCTGGATAACATAACATTCAGGGTTGTAGCATGAAGTTTGGTAAACATGTGTCTGATCAAAATGGTCTTGTAGTTGCCAGGGTCAAAAACAAGTCTTGTCTTGTGAATTGGATAAATCAGATGCCTAGACCAAGGAACAGGAAAACCAGTACAAACTACTCTATTAAAGAGTATAGAAAGGTAGGGGCCAAGAACCGGAGCACCAAACTTGAAGAATTCAGCCTGAAACCCCTCCTCATCTGCCGCTATGTTGCATCACATGGATCTGATGGCCTCGTAAATGTTAGAAGGGGTGAACAAGTGACAATAAGGAGGCGGAATGGGGTGGATAGAAGGCTGCCCAGAAATGTCATAATGCAGTGGTTTGAGAGGTTAGGGAGCGAAAGTCAAGGGCGGCGGGCAGAGGGGAACAACAGGGAAATAGTGTACGCTAGAAAAGTTGCGAGTTGTGGGTAAGTGTGGAGCATAGGGATTTGCACTGATAAGCGATGAAGGATCGTTTCTTAAAGCAAAGGAAACGAAGGTAAGAAGAACACAGGTGAGAAAAAGAGGGGGAATGAGCCTCAAAAGTGAGACGCACAGAGCAATGGAAAGCTTTGCAGTCAACGTCAAACCATTGGTTCATGGGACATGTATTATGGCATTTGCTTCTGAGGGATAGCGAAGAGCGGTGAGGGATAGAAAGGGTGGCGGACTCCCAAATGGTCGCAACAAGCAAATCAAACATGGAGGAGGCCTCACAAGAATCACTAAACAAGCAGGATTAAGGAGCCTCACTAGATGAGATGAGAAGAGCTCACTATCGCCATCAAGGAAGTTGTAAGTCGGGGGGCAAGTAGCGGGAGGCAAGAGGTGAGAAGGCTAGAGAGGAGGTGACAAGTGAGGAGAAATACGAATACTAAGAAGAGCATGATCCGCAAGAGGAAGGCGTAAGATGACGAAGCTACGAATGAAGGGAACGAAAGAGGGAGAGGTGAGGGCATAGTCAACAACACTAGCACCCCCACAAGGACACCAACAAGTAAAGAGCTCAAAACCTGGGAAGCATGAGAGACCATTCAAAATCACAAGCCCAAAGAGGACTCACAAAGTTGTAGAAGATGGCAACCATAACAAGAAATCGGCCCAAGAGCATCATCAGAAACACGTTGAAGTCCCAAAGTAGTCGGATCAATCGCAGTGGTGCAGATAGAATCAGAGCATTAGTCATAAAGCGAAGGCTGGAGTTCTCTTGTCCGCACATTGAAATCACCAAGGAGTTGTACTGGTTAGTGTGAGAATTTCTAGAGAGGTCGTACAACCTTTGCTCAAGTCTTGTTTCATTAATCACTGGGACAACACTTAGTCTGTCCTCTTTTACAGACTCGGATAATCCAAGAAGCTAATTGTTGTTCCTGGCATGCTGGTACAAAATTAACAGCTGATGTTTTGGACCCTTACAAGGCACTATTATGAGTTGAAGGATGGGATAAAGTAATTGCAGAAGTCGGCAAATTGTCTATAGGAACTATGCTCTCAGCAAGCCATGCCTCGGTTTTGTTGAAAGCAATGCAGGGCCTACCAGTACTGGTAACAGTTGGGGCAGAAGATATTTTAGTCTCCTTACGATCTTGCCAGCTTCTAGCATCTAAGATCTCTAATTCTAAACTAGTAGCAATTTCTGGTTGTGGGCATCTCCCTCATGAAGAGTGTCCAAAAGAATTGCTAGCAGCTATAGTACCTCTTGTCTCTAACTTGCGCATGGAATTAAATTTGCCAGACATATTCTTATCTAACGAATAAAGATAACAAGAGTCCCGATGCTCTGATTGATGACTTCGGCACTTCTAAATGGACATTTTAGTAAAAGCTTGGAGCAAGTGTGTGATGCTTGTCATTTTGAATGGAGTAATAGTCTGATTTAAAGCAAAAACAGATCAACCCAGCTTGATATTTTATTAACTATTGCATTAAAATCAGACAAGGATATGGTTTGAGACAAAGGAAGTTGCATTTAAATCCAAAGAAGTCTAAGTAGAGTTTGCCAGCAAAGGATACAATTTTTGCAATCCACTATTGCACAGAAGGGTGTTCTTGCTATACTGATCATGATTCTCAAAAGTCATTCCCATTACAGATGGAAATGACAGCATCCAACATGCGTGGGTGATATAAGTTATTTTACAGCAAATGTGAAGGACTTGTGGTTAATGATAAGGAATCAATAAATTTTTACTTTTTTTGAAACGAGGCGACCGTGTGGGTAGGGTTTTGAAAGTACAGATGGCCAGCGACCACCCAAATGGCATTCACAACTTTAACATCAGCGAACACCTAAGAATAAGGCAATATATAAATATTTTTCTAATAAGGTGATTATGCTTTATTTACTTGAATGATTATCAATTCAAATAACATGTCTATTCATGATAAGATTATAATGGGAGAAATCCTTAATACTATTATTAGAATTATAAAATGGAATGATATTCATAATAATACTGAATATAAATAAGAGATGATATTATTATTTGTTAATATCATAATTAGAAAAACTAAATATTATTATTATCCTTGAGTATTATAGTAATCTCTCTTATTTGGTTGTATGTTCAACACATACTATAAGAGTCATGTGCCTTGAACTTTTCCTCCGAGAACGTTATTGCAAGAAGAGGGAGATCGAGATTCAAAGGGAGCCTGACATTTCATTAGAGGCAACCTTGAAAGAGAGGGAGTAGATAGAGGATCTGATTCAATCAACTTCCGGTGATCTTGGTCATATTGATTGAGAGGGAGTAAACCAAGCTGAGATGGGTTCTCTAGCGATCAATAAATTGTAGGAGTCAAGAGAACTGTGAGTCATGACTATACCTCATGACTGTGATTTTAATGGACCTACACTTGTGTACATCATGATGAAGTGACAACTACCAAATGATGTCACTTGTATTTGTAGAAGTTACTACAAGAACAGGGAGATCGAGATTTAGAGGGAGCCTGACATTTCATTAAAGGCAACCTTGAAAGAGAGGAAGCAAATAGAGGATTTGATTCAATCAACTTCCAGTGATCCTAGTCATATTGATTCAAAGCGAGTAAACCAAGCTAAGATGGGTTCTTTGGTGATCAATAAATTGTAGTAGTCTACCCCATAACTATGTGACTTTAATGTGCCTACCCCTGTGTACATCATGACGAAGTGACGACTTCCAAATGATGTCACTTGTATTTGTAGAAGTTACTGTAAGGTGATGATCTTATAGTAACTTGTATTATGAGATCAAACAAATTGAGTATATGGTGAATGTCTTGCATCTCAACATTCTGGAAGGCCATTACTCAAAGAGTTTTTGGTGAATATCATTGATATTCTGTGAAGCCAATACTCTTGATATCAGATGTGATATCAAACCTTATTTTGAGTATTTGGTGAATATCACTGATATTTTGGGAGGCCAATACTCTTGATATCAATGTGATATCAAACCTTATTTTTGGGTACTTGGTGAATATCATTGATATTTTGGGAGACTAATACTCTTGATATCAGATGTGATATCAAAACATTTTGAGTACTTCGTAAATATCATGTGTTGATATTTTGGGAGACCAATACTCTCGATATCAGATGTGATATCAAATGGTGGAAATCTTCTGAGATATCAAATGAGATCTCCTAAAAATTGTTATTTGTAATATTACATTGAAGTAATATTTATTCTTATGTGTTTATCCTTCTGAGCTAAAAGGGAGTGTTGATGTTTGATAGCATATATATATATATATATATATATATATATATATATATTTTTTTTTCTCATATAACAATTACCTCATATCTCAATATAAAGAACATATATATAGAAAAATTATATATCTCATATATAATAGGTTTATCTGATAGCATTCGTCAGATAAACCTATTATATATGAGATATATAATTTTTCTATATATATGTTCTTTATATTGAGATATGAGGTAATTGTTATATGAGAAAAATAAATTTATATATATATATATATAATTAAAAAATTATTATTATTAATTATTGTAAAAGGATAGTTCTTTAAGATGATAAGTAAGATTCAGCAAATATGATCTAGGAAGGTATAGAACATTTATCGATTACCATGACTATACTCCTTTGTTAGACAGCATATATGTATCATATCAAGAACCGATTCCAAACGGTCATGACCATCCATTACAAAGAGTTGCAATTACTTAGGGTTGGTTAGCTTTTACTAACTAGTCAAGGTATTATTAGCAAAACCTGCAACTCAACCATAGATCAATTTATATCTCAATCATTTGTAATTCATACAATGCTCGATATTAATATGCACCATGTTCATCTCAGTTAAATATGATAATGCTGGTTGATTATCTCATATATTATGGACTATTCAAAGATGTGTAAATATATGTGAATATTCATAAAGCATATTTTCACATAATTATATTCAAATAGGGTCCAATAATCTGACCATAGCTACCATATCTTCAACGCTCCCTTTTAGCTAGGAAAGATTAACTAAGTATGAACAAATTCAGGTACCACATTACTTGTGATATCAAGGAGTATAATAAATATAAAATCAGCATGATATTCTATTATCCTGGCCATGGTAAGTGCAATGATATTACATTGCATGATGTTTATCATAACACATCATGGCATCTCACCATGATTATCTTATAACGAACATAATGATCTGCAATAGGTATCATGTCTCATGATATCCATCAAAATGCTCAAGAGATATCAAGTATTACATATTTAGATATCACCTCACTCGTGATATCAAGGAGTATATTGAACATCAAGTCAGCATGATATTCACATATCTTGGTTATGATATGTACACTAACATCATGTCGCATGATGTCTACCATAACTCATCATGGCATACCAACAGATATTACGTCACATGATATCCACCATGATTATCTCATGAAGAACAAATTGATACACAACCGATATCAAGTCAACATGATATCTATCAATAAGTTCATGAGATATTAACTATTACGTATTTAGATATCACCTCACTCGTGATATCAAGGAGTATATTGGACATCAAGTCAGCATGATATTCACATATCCTAGTTATGGTATGTACACTAGCATCATGTCACATGATGTCTACCATAACTCATCATGGCATATCCACGGATATTACGTCACATAATATCCACCACGATTAACTCATCAAGAACAAATTGATACACAACCGATATCAAGTCAGCATGATATCTATCAATAAGTTCACGAGATATTAACTATTACGTACTTAGATATCACCTCACTCGTGATATCAAGGAGTATATTGAACATCAAGTCCGCATGGCACTCCCCGTGATAGTAAGCATTGTCAAGTCGTCACCTTATAATGTTGAGTACAAGAGTATATTATTAGAAAGATTGTCACCTTTTTGTAATATACGCAGGGGGCAGGCCCATAAAAATCATGGAGTCACACACATGACATCAAAATGTTTACATGAAGTCGGATTCTCTCATGTGGTGTTGTCATGGAATTACACACACGACATCCACCATGACCCATATCAGAGGGTGGATCCATCATAACTACTATCAAAGGGTGGAACAAGGGCTCTACTTTAAACTTCTCTTTCACAGAGAAGCATCCTATAAAGTATATTTCAAGAATTCACTGATGCTAAGACTCCCTCTTAGAAATGGCTTTATTCTTGAAACTTCAAACTAGTCTCCAAATGCACAAACTTTACTTTGATATGAGACTTGGTGTTAATATCAGTCATTCGTACTGTAGAGGTTATGTACCTTCTCTAGAAACCATCTCCATGGTCTACTCCTCTGAATCACTTATTATCAAAGATACATTTGGAAGATCTTCTAATAACTCTCTGTGTTATGATCACTACATTATTCATAGGAGTAGTTTCTCATACACAGATATACTTGTTTGATTTCATAGTAACATGGGCGAATGTAATTAGTCAATATTCAAAATAGTAAGGCTTCTATCTAAAGCTCCAAGTACATGCATCAACATTTTGTTCTTCTCGTCCAAGGTTGCCTATGATGAATTCTCAAACTCCCTCTAAATGTTGATTCTTCCTCTTCAAAGAACTATGACCATTTTATATTTGAACAAAATTCAATTTCAGTATGCTCCCTCTCAATGGAAGAGCCCCTTGGCTTTATTTCATATAATCCCCTTGGCTCAATATCATTCCAATGCATCATTATTTTCTTATCCCTGCACATCAACATCCTTGATTTCAAATGCACCAATGAAGCTCCATATGCATAAGATCTAAAATGGTTCATATTTGAACTCTGATGGTATCCTTTCTCTGAAATCTTCCTTCTACAGATGGTTCTAACAGGAATGGAACATTAGTTATTATTCCCCCCGCAATGTAAAATTCCCAATCGGGCCATTTTATAGAATTGATTCCGATGATGACCAAACATTGAGTTTTAGCTATCAACTACTACATGAGTTTGCACTCTCCCTCTACTACTTAGGCTCCCTCTAAATCAGTATGATTGAGATCCAGACTGTTGCCTCTTTGAAAAATGCAACATTTTAGCCATATGGTATAAGGAAATAGTAGATGTCCAAGTCATAACTCAGTTGAAATTGGTTTGGTATAATAAAATGAACAATTTGTTGCACCCACCTAGCAAGGTCAAATTCAGTTTTCCAAGGTGATAAAGCTGCATATGCAAATGCTTCACATGCATTCTAGGCATGAAGCATACTCCCCAACTTATAACAAATGGTAATTTCACATAATGATAATTGTTTAGTTAACTACTCACACTACCCAGCAATGATCGCCTCATACCTTAAGGTGATTTCTCAATTAGTACAAATGTAATCAATCAGATTACGTGAGAAATATTAATCCAGAGCTCTAGTTGATTCGATGCAAAGCTTAATATTGTATATCTCTCCTGGCAATCACCCAATCTACTCCAAATGATCAGTTAAGTCACACAGGCAGCATTCATATCGGTGTTGAGCTTTCTACACCAAGCCACTGTGAATCTTTATCTACAAACCGGAGTAGGCAATTATTGTGTCCCAGAATGTTCCCAGAACATTGCATCAGCAAGTTAAGTACATTATGAGACATTTCATTGAAGTAACCATATTCAAGCATCATCTGATCCAAACATTAATCTCCAATGCAAGAACAGACATCAAACATTGAGATTCCCACATTTGGTGCTGATTTGAGTACTGACAATAATCAACCATTGACATTCCTAGGTCGCGGTGCCCATTAGCATTACATTGAACACTCTGTCAGCTACCAAGACAATTAACAACCATCGCCTGCTATCCGTAAACACCAACAACAACGGAAATTTCTATTTCCAGCATGGTCATGATTAGAGCAAGGTCACAAATCTGATGTTGGTGGGAGACGGGAAGGATAAAACCGTGGTGAGCGGAAGCAACAGCGTCCAAGACGGCATCACCACCTTCAAAACTACAGTTGTCGGTAAGACTCCACAACACAATCCATTATCTCTTCTTGGCATTGTCCATCATATCGCTTCATGAAGTTATTTCTATATAGGACAACTCAAATCCTTTTCACTGATCAATTTACTATCCTACCATAACTTCTATCTCTCCCAAATTTCGCTTTGATACCATGTTAAATAGGATAGTTCTTTACGCTGATAAGTAAGATTCAATAAATATGATCGTCTGATCATCTTCAGACTGTAGGAAGGTATAGAACATTTATCAATTACCATGACTATACTCCTTTGTTAGACGGCATATATGTATCATATCAAGAACCGATTCCAATTGGCCATTACCATTCATTACAAAGAGTTGTGATTACTTAGGGTTGGTTAGTATTTACTAACTAAGCAAGGTATTATTAGCAAAACTTGCAACTCAACCATAGATCAATTTATATCTCAATCATTTGTAATTCATAGAATGCTCTATTAAAATGCACCATGTTCATCTCAGTTAAATATGATAAAGTTGGTTGATTATCTCATATATTATGGACTATTCAAAGATGTGTATACATATGTGAATATTCATACAGCATATTTTCACATCTATATATACAAATAGGGTCCAATAATCTGACCATAGCTACCATATCTTCAACAATTATCTAATTAATGAATAGATGTGTTCCATGAAGGGATATGTCTATTCATGGCCGATTCTCTCTCTATATAAATCTAAGAGGATGTTGCATTTGGAACATAGATACCTAATAAGGCAATGCTTATTACATTTGAAACAGATATGAAAAACCAACAATCAATGCTGCCTTGGAAAGCCCTATGCCATCAAAACAAGTGACAGCATATATTATAAAGGAGAAGCAAGTAAATCAATGAGAAAGCCAACTAAAAAATTTAAAGAATCTGGCCCCCCTATAAATCCTCCATCTAATCCTAATGATGTCATATTGTCACCCATTTGTGTCGACTCTTATGAAACCTACCACAAACAAATCACTAAAGGAACCTTTGGAAATGGCATTCCAAAATGAAACTCAAGACATTGCCAATTAACACATAACACAGTGTATTTATGCATTGATTGGCTTCAATGTTGTTTGTTCATTGCATTAACAAGAAATCGTGAGAATAAAGAGCACACAAATATACCAAGAGGGGGGGGTGAATCAGTATATTAACAAATTTTCCAATTTAAACTTTTATCCAAACAATTAACTTCAAATGCTGAAATGGACAATTATGGACATGAACACAAATACACAATGACTTACGTGGAAACCCAATACAAAAGAAAACCACGACAAACAAATGCTTTCTTATATAAATTGTTCTTTTACAATGTTTTGTAGGCTACGACCTACTAGAGGCTCCAACCGTATGTTTATGAGCACCAACTCATTGGAAGCTCCAACTCCCACACTCCCCAGGCACCGACCTACTGGAAGCACAAACTCCCCACTGCATGTCTTCGCGAGCACCAACTCACTACACACAAACTTCTTTTCCACCTTTAAGATGTTGCTTTCTTCAACAGATGATGGATATTTTTAGCGCACAAATCATTCCGCTATTTTGCTTTGCACAATATCCTTTGTCACTACTTTTGACACACTTACCCACCACCCTTCTCTCACTCACTTTCTTCTCTTTATCACCTTAATAATTATTAATATATCAATATATATTTCTACTTCAGAATACTGAATCTGAAACTAGAAGTATATACATATATTGTTTAGTATCCAGCCCCTTTTAATCTCTTATTCATTGCCCTTCTTATTTCCAGCACATCAATTCATGTCTCCTTCATTCACATCTGACTCTCTTACTCTTTTATATACAGCTTTCACCACCGCTAAATCTTACTACTGGTCTCTTCTTTTTCGCCTCATGCTCTGACTTTTAATTCTTCACTCCCTTCTTATTCATCTTTCCAAATGATTCATTTCCTTTTTATATTTATCTTTTGTAGGATCATGACTTTTCAAATAAGACTTTACCTCTAACCGTTTACCTCTAACCACACCTTCGGTTAATGAATAAATCACTAATAAATAGATTCTTATATAAATTGTTGGCACAAAATGAATGTCAACAATATAGTCTTTTAGACTCAATATAAAGGCAAGAACATTTAGTGGGGTGGTCATTGTGTTCCATCGTTTTCCAATAATTTTGTGTACTTATGATATTGTTCTTTTTCTAATCAGTAATAGATAATATTTTATGCATCATCTATATGACTTTACATTATAATATCATAGTTACTATCCAAAAAATAAAAAGATCATTTCATCTGTCCTAATCACCTGTTGAACTATTAACATCATGCACATTGCCAATCAACACATAACGCAATGTATTTATGCATTGATTGGTAATGTTGTTTGTTCACTACATTGACAAGAAATGGTGAGAAAACCCAAGGTTATGAGAAGAGGTGTGGCACCATATTAGACAAAGAGTTCAAGATCATAAAAGATTCATTGAAGCGTATGAGGAATCATGGACCAAGGAAAAGATGCCCATTGTTTCAGATCAGTGGAACAATGCTAAAAATTGAGTAATGTGAAAAGTTTTAGAAACCCATTGATCGTGAGGGGCAGATGAAGGATGACCAATTTATTGCTAATATTCTCATCACAGCCATTTAAGAAGTGGGACCCTATCATGTTGCTCAAATCATAACAAATGACAAAGAGTTTAATAGTAGTTGGGTTGTTGGTTGAGAAATAAAATCCACACACCTTTTGGACACTTTATGTGATCCGCTCTTTCAAATTTATGCATAAAAAAAATTTGGGACAAAAATTGATTGGATCAAAGAGTTGTGTGCTGAACTTGAGGAGGTTCAAATGTTCATCTCCAATCGCCAGATATCACAAATCATAGTTGAATCATTTTTAAAATTGGAGCTACTGAAGGTAAGTAAATACTAAAATAGTATAAAACTTTAGATTTTAGTTTCACCTTATTACTAAGGGAAAAATTTAAACATAGTTAGTCATAATTCATTATTTGATTGTATTCAAAAAAAAAGTTGAAGTTTGTTTTTAATTATTATAGTTTTTTTATTTTTTGAACTAGTTACAAGTTGCTAAGAGTCTGAGGCATGTTTTACCTCTAATACAATCATTAAGAGATGACATGTGAAGGTTAAAAATGACATTTTCTAGCATGGCCATTAGCCAAAGTTGGTCCATATGGAAGAAAAACAACATTGAAACAATGGAACACAATGACCACCCCACTAAATATTCTTGCCTTTGCATTGAGTCCAAAAGACTATATTGTTGACATTCATTTTGTGCCAACAAGGATTTATGCAAGAGCCTCCTTGAACACCTCTGCCTTCTCTTGTCAAAATATAATAGTAATACGTCTTGAGTCTATATATATATATATATATATAGTTCAGATATTATTCTTTTTTTATCAGTAAAAGATAATTTTTTTATAAATATAACGCATTGCATTATCTATATGACTTTACATTATAATATCATAGTTACCATCCAACAACTAAAAAGATCATTTCATCTGTCCTAATTATCTAGTGAACTGTTAAAATCATGCCCGTAGGCCTAAATCCAATTTACCTTTACACACTCATTAGCAGCTTTGAAACATTCTAACATACAAAAAGACTTTATAAAATCCAAGTCATCTGACAAAATGACTGGCCTTTAGCAGAGAACGCAGCATTCCAAATTGACTGCCACGCACAAGGAGATTCCTTGCCCATTACACTGCTGTCGAATCGCTTCCGCAGTTTTTTCAAATAAACTTTACTACTTTTATCATCCTGCCCGACACTTCTTCTCGGTTCTTTTACCAGACTGCCATCAAAAAGATTTCAAAACAGACACCCGTCCAAATATATTTTCCAAACCTATATATATATATATATATATCAATCAGACCCTGCTAAGGATTCCTTATCATTACTTGGATTCATGCTTATCCATCTATAAAAAAACATTAACTCATAGATATGTTACAGCATTGTATACAGTCAAACAATGCTCACCAGCAATAATAATGTATATATTTTATTTATTTCCGATCCCTTTCTTATGATCAGTCTCAAATATATTCATCATCTCCTATTCTGATCCTTTTCCATGTGATTAATGTCAAATATATTTAATAATCTCCTTCTTCCCTATTGTCCTCTTTCTTGAAAACCATCTTAATGTACTTATAAGCTAGTTACATATCTATTATATAATTCTGAAGAATTATATTAACTAATAATAACTATATATAAATTATAAATACACAGTCTCTCGATGGAACCATATCCTATTTTATTACCTTCAGCATATCCTATTGCTTAGGCTGTGAACTGAATATTACATAAAACATCACAAATATTAATGGTTCTAACATTTCCTTTAATTGATTCTTCAAGTTGCCGCCATCTTGGAATGTTGTTGGATTAGGATTGCATAGACTAACAGGCATTTAATAGTTGCTTTGTCAGGTATGTTACCGCCACTTTCTGTACAACATTAATTTATTATTTCTTTGATGTCATTGCTAGTCTTCCTATTTGGTTGGGATATGTATCATTTTCCTACTTTTGTCTAGATATTATTGTCCCTCCAGTCGGGGACATTGGTAATTAGTTCTTTTCTATTAACGCTATCTAATTGCTTTGTTGACTCTGCATTCTTTTTCCCCCTTTATAATATTCAGTTCTGCTCTGCTTTTTATATCCTTCCTTATATATCCGGCAGTATTGAACTAGAGATGCAATTTCCATCCTTTTCTTCCTGTGATTACTTCTGCTTTATGTCTTACTGCAAGGGACGTGTCCTTCGAATGTGACTCCAGTTTAGAATTAGAGCAGGAGTATGTATTCATTTGGTCACTTTAATATATGATTTAATCATTTGTTTATTAATTAGCATTTAGTTATTATTTACAAAATAAACAGGGATGAATAATCCTTGGATTAGTTTAGGCTTGTATCAATAAAATGCATTTGAAGATTAATTATTTAATAACTATTTATTTTTTAATTAATAATTATTTGTCTATTTAATTAATACTTAATTATTCAACATATATTATTTATATGTTTGATTAGCTACTCAATTAATTAATTAATAATAAGATTGATGTTTGATCAATATATATTATATATATATATAATATATATAGACACACACACACACTCTACCATCAATTAATAACTTATTACATATAGGGAATATTACAGTGTTTTGTTGTTTATATGATGGTGTGGTGTTCTAAATTTAACTATTGCATTTAGGCTGCAAATGGATGGATCCAGAACAAACCCAACCCCAAACTAATTTTGCCAGATCCATGAACCTGAACCAAGATCTGTCCCAGAACCACCAACTTAGCTCTAGAGGATAAGAAGAAAATAAAAAGCGGGAACCCAAAAGCAGTATGAAAGGCACTCTTACGTTCAAGATGATGGACACTCTCAAACAAGTCCAAATACTTTATGTTGGTTTAACTCAGACCAACCAAACTCATAGCTGCAAAATCTCTGGTGGAGGTAGTTTCCTTGGAACTGCCACTTATTACCAGCAGGCACATAGACTGCCTACTGTTATTGTACTCAGATGTCATTTGTAGACAGACATGTGTCATAATATGATATTTTGTACATGTTTCATGAGTAAATTGCTAATGTTATGCAATGGCTGGTAGCTTTTAATTTCAATCATATAGTTTTATCACCCAATTCAAAAGCACAACTTTTAAAATAAGCTCAAATCACATAGCAGTGAAGTTATTTGTTGTAAAATGCAATTCTCTTTAAAAAGTAGTGCCAATCAAAACAGCTGCTTCATTTTGGATTTGTCCCATCAAATATTCTAGTATGCAAATTAAGACTTGACAAAGTTCACAATAATATAAGCAGGAACTTTCCAGTATTGCAATACCTGTGAAAAATTAGTTATGAATAATTACAATAACGTATTTTTAATGAGTCAATTTCAATATTGCTAATCATGTACTCCAGATTAATATATTTTCATAACTAACAATCACTCACACTGTCAAACAGAAGGGAGTCAGGGACAAGACTAGCCCAAGTTATTGGTTACAATTAGACAGATCTATCTTAACCTGGATCTGATATTTACTTAAGCATTCATAACACATATAGGACAAGTTTCTACAGTTTAGATCCTAAATGGTGTGCTAATTTCAATAAGTTTGTTAATCCAGATGCATTATAGGTTTGGCTCCCTTATATACTCAAATGGGTGCACTAGAAACCCATATATTCAGAATGATTTCAGCCAAAAAAGGAAAAGAAATTGATTTGGGATGCTACTGGTTCAAATTTTAGCTCAATTCTCATATGCCAACTGGCAAACAGTAGTGGAGAGACAAACCTAGGCGCTCTTTATATCTAGAAGATAATATAATTTCAAGGTTTTCATTTTTCTCGCCAAGGCTAAAGATGGGTACTCGAAAGAAGGATCAAATAACAAATGGAAATGAAAAATGCACTAAGATTTTAATAGCAAAGAAAACCCATCGGCAAAAAAGTTAGAAAATAAGCAAGGTGAATAACACTAATTAAAGAAAGAACAACTATCTTATAATTGTGAAATTTATCTTCTTACCTTTGCTAATGAACAAGAAAATGACTCGATGCGTCCCTCTGCCCCACGGTAAAAGTGAAAATAAGGAAGAACCTTGATATTCAGGCTCTTGCACATTGGCTTGTTTTCATCAAAGTTGACTTTAAGAAATACAATATCAGGGAGCTCTGCAGCCATCTTGCACAGCTGCCAAATATCACATTTTCCATAGATACATAAATCAGTGTCAAAATATTGCAGCAAACAAAAAATTCAGTATTAGAAGTCGGATATTTAATAAGCTACACAGATGCTATTGTTCCGCCGTAAATAATCCTACCAGGTGTTATTGTTCACTCAGCTTAGCAATGCTAATGAGAAAAAGAAATTATTAAAAAGAAAAACAAGTTTCACAATAATAATTTATTTGACAAGAGATCTTTCTTGCATTTTAACTATGTACCCCAGGGACGTGTCCCCGCCCGAAAAGCCAAGGTTTCCGAGATGGGGATGTCCCGTGGGTGGGGGGATGGGTATGGAACGTCCCCCCATCGTCCCCAGACTTGCAAAAATTGCAGGAGGTGTCCCTGGTACTGGGGGACGTCTGGGAGAAAGAAAAAAAAAGCTACAGAAAGGAGACATCCAGACGTCCCCTCACTGTACCGGGAATGGCCAGCCATCCCCAATTTTTGCAAATCAAAAACAAATAAAGTAAACAAAAAAACTTGGACATGATGAAAATTTATGGCAGCCCTCTAGCCTTTGGGCATATTTAGCTTTTCAGACTTTTATGATATTGTTCACTGCTAAACCTATATTTAAATATTTTTGTTCACATATTGATATGCATATTGACAATTGAGTACTGAAATCAGTTATTATTTCCTAGATGGCATTCAAATGGTGTATGTTAAGGTTCTATAATGTTTAAATGACATGCTTTGTGCTTAGGGTCATATGAATGACATGAATATTTGCAAATTTCAGTGTATCCTTTAAAGTTTCCCTATTATATAGCCATCCCCGTTTGCCATTCCCCCGTCCCCAAAATCACCAAAAACATTTGCAGTCCCAGAAACCCGTTTTAGAAACTGTTCAATCTGAACATCATACAACACTTAAAGCTTTCCAGTTTGCAATTTTTCCAGTAAAATGATGTATGAATGCCAAAGTTCTGTTTGGCAAAAAATAATTGGTCAAAAGTAAAACAGCTTTGTCAATACAACATTTAAGCTTATGCAATCTACAATAGTTTAAAAAAATAAGCTTCAAAGAAAATTGCACAGAGGATTTTGTGAAATCATTTGGACAAAAATCTTTACACATATTTATTCAAAGCTTGTTTTCTTAATTTTATTGATAACACCAAACCAAAAAATATATTCTATATGCAATCAATTATAGAAACTTGTTTCTCAAATTTATCAATAGCACCAATCAAATTTGCAAGAAGAGATAGAGTTGCTCGGTAGTTACATAAACATAAGTTCATAATCTCAAAACTTCAGATTTCAATCAACAACATCTGACATCTATGCATCCCAGTTGCCTAATCAAAATAAAAAAATTAATGTTTTTATAAAAGAGATTTATGGACAATTATGTCTGACAACTACATTCATGTTACCTTTGGATACAATGCTCGACAAGAGCCACACCAAGTACCATAGAATTCTGCAATAACAAGTTTGTCCCCAGCCTGGCTGAGTGCATCTAGAAACTCTTGAGTTGAATGGATATCATGCATATTTGGCCCTCCACTCTTTTCCCACCATTTCACCTCTGGATTTTCAACTGCCCGTACCTGAATAATACAACATTATTATGGCTTGCTGATACAACATAATACAGATGGAAGACTAAAAAAAGTAATCAATATTCATACGAAAATGCAGAACTTTTAATAAAAGTGAGAAGTGTAACTACTATAGCCTGTATATAAGAAAGACAATCAAATCAAAATTCAAGGGCAACTAAGCCTTTTTCACTAAGTTAGACTTGTTACTCAACTGCATGTCATTGTATATTAATCAAAATGCATGACCCAATTTGTCTTCTCTCTAGCACTAAAAAAATGTCGCCTAGCACAACCAAAAAGGAGCTCTCTAAAAAAGTTATAGCTATGCAAAATGAAAACCTGTGGCTTGGTGGGAAAAAAACTCACTGAGTAAATGCCCTATGAAGTCAACTCACAGAAAAATCCTAGTTTTACACTAAGCAGTAATGGATATAACCGATATTCCCCTAGACTTCTAATGTTCAATTGGATGCATCTATACATATGCATTAACATTATGTGAGGTAGGTAAGAAGAGTTCAAAGTTTTGCAATTGCTACAACGTTAAACCAATTCTGGCTTTAAATCATTTATATTATAATACTAGGATACATGAACAACACACAACTTTCTTTATTTAAATGAGTAAAATTCAGTTTGTACCCATACCTTAGGAAGTATTTTTTATTTTGTTTATGGTTAATGGACTCTACTGTTGAAGGAAGGCCAAAAAAAGGTACTTCTTTCAAAACCTTAGGTGACGCACACTACATTCTAAAATATAGTAACAATGGAATTACCATGGTACATCAAGCTGAGTCAACCAATCAAGAAAGGGGGTTACCAGGCAAAAGACCCAGGCTTGGGTCCTGGTCAGCAGAAAACCCCTTAATTTCCCAGAAGAAAAAACTCAACCTCACAATGACACAATGAGCAAAGCCCACAGAGAGAAAGCAATATGGAAAAAGCAACAAACAGGATGAATGAAATTAGATTCTGATAGGACATGGGAGCCTCAGCACATCAGGTACAGATTGCATAATTAGAGACTGTTTAAAAAATATAATTCTAACCTCTTCCAAATTTCCAAACCTTTGAAAAGAGGCACAAACAATGAAGCAGAGTTTAATGCTCTACTTCTTGGACTAACTCTATGCAAACAACAAGGAATCAAAAACATAGAAATAGAAGGGGATTCAGCGGTGGTGATCAAAGCACTTCGAATGGGCACGACACCAAATAGACAGGTGAACAGCTTTCTGGAAGGAGCTTTATCCATACATCTTGGCCAACTTCAATGATTTTATTGCCAACCACATTCACCGTGGAGGGAATTTAGAGGTGGATGTTTTAGCCAAATCAGCAGCAGAAGGCATAGCGAGTTTTATTAAATATCTGGACATGATTACTTCGTCAACATCCTAAAAAGAGGCAAAACAAAAAAAAACAGTAAACTACTCAACTGACAATTCCCATTGAAAGCAATATGTGAAGGGAGTTTCTGTCAAACGATGACTATTACCGGGTAAATATGGATATATCCCCCAAGTTCCTAGCATCTCTTTTGGACTTGTGTGGGACAAAATCGGATGCCCAGTTGCTGCTGAGAGAAGCTTTTGTGCCAAAAATTCTACCAGATGATTCTGATATAGTGGGGTATGGGCAGAAATTGGTATCGAGATCTAGTGGCCCAAAGACATTTCAAAGCTGCTATTTCTGGGTGCCAGGGTCCCTCGCCAACTGTTCATACCCACTATGAATGATAGAGAGCTTGGTAAACATCACCATTGGGTAACTGTGGGGCAGGACTTTCTCAGGAAGATCAAAGCTATAGATGAAGTGAAGAACTTTAACTGGTTACTCCGCTTTGTGGGCATTGTTGTGGATGGGCATTTCCTCAAGGAGATTGAAGGGGGCTGTAACTGGGCATATCACTGTGGGCTTTTGTGTCTTCTGTTTTCATCTGTCAGACATCATGGCACAAAACCTTTGTACAGTGTATGATCAGTATGTATATTATACAAATTGGGACTGTGTTCAGGGCAGAATTTTGTTATATCTCTCTATTTATTTGATAGCAAATGAAAGCCGCTGGGCTAATGTAAGGAACAATGTAATTACTCGGTTTTTATTTATAGAAGTTCCCCTTCTTCAGCAGTTTACCAAGAAAAATACATAAATAAATAAAGCGTATAGTTATTGTGATAATGATGAGAATTCCATAATTATACAGATCGCAAGGAGTGTCTCCCAAGATTTGGATGCCCTGGTATCAGAAGAAGGCAAGTCAATTGCTTTTGTAATGCTCCTTGGTTTAACAAAATTTGAAAGTTCCTTCACCCACCAAAAGAGAAAATAAAAAATTTCAATTAATGTATCAGATAGAATACTTTTATGACTTAACCCATCTCATCAAACATTACAACTAAGCATTATGGTACAAACAAATAACGTGTACAAGACAGCTTTATAAGATATATTGGTCTATAATGTGATGTGAAATAGCAATAACACAAAAAGAGAAAACAACGTCAAATGAAATGAGTTGAAGTAGCAAATACTAAGTTACAAGTCAAATGCATGAGGTCAGTAATCCATCGTCAAAGCTTTCGTGATGGAGAATACTTTTCAAATCACCACAAATCATGTTACATGTTTGTACTTACAAAAATCTTGATTTAGATAATAACCATATTCAATTCTGAATATAGCTAACCCCAACAGACAATGTCATGTCCCACCATAAACAAACACACTGAAGGCATTCAATATTATGATGGTAATCCAGCAAGAAAATTGTCTCATCTTGAGACTTCACAAATTTCTATGAAGTCGACCAGGCTCAACAAAACAACAAACAGGGCAGTGATTGTTGGAAGAACAACAATTTACCCTGTCTATTGAAACAGCAATTATTGCTAATATATATAAGGTAATAATTCAATAACATAACAAGGCCAAATCACGATGAAGCATTAGCAAAATTAACGAAATTTTATTTATAACAAAGGCTGCTAGGGCGGCAATCTAGTACAAAGAAAAGATCAAGTTCAATTAAGGAAATAGCCAACCCATAAGTTAAAGTGATGCGAAGATGAAGAGATGTGACTATGAGATACACAGATATGAATTTAAAGTGAGGTATTGTGCAAAGGACACATTGAAGTTTTTATTCTAATATCAAATTCAGATTAAAGCTCAAGATTGAGCAGCATACTTATAAAGTTGGGTAGCATGATTTAAAAGAAACTATACAGGAACAGCGCCCTCAAGCGTAGATTGCATGCTCATAATATCAGAAATTTGAAACAGCAATTACTACTATCAATCGAGTAATTCATATCAGTTTATCTACCCTACAGACATGAGTGGATTTAATCCACCATCGACAACAGACAAGAATTGCAGGTGCAAACAGATTATATCAGATATGACAACAATACATAAGATGTCATAAAGATTACAAATCAGAGATAGTGAAACAAGGATTTCAGATTGGTCATTATATCAACTATTGGTTGGATTAGAATTAGATCATATCATACACAAGATAATCACTAATCAGAGACAGTATTATACAGTCAAATTTCCAAATGTATATCCCTTATCCTTGCATAGATATTTAATTCAATCCATCTTGCAAAAAATTCATATTTAATATATTTGATGCATTTCAAATCACAAATATAACATACTCTTTACCATACTCAGATCAGTGTACAAACCCTAAATATATATATTCAGATTAACCTGTATATAATTGAAGGACAATATCCATTCCTTCCATATTTGAAGATCGATAAAATTTTGCATTTCAAATAAAAATAATTTTGATCCAAGATAATATCATTCAAACATCAACACCATCATCTGGCTGAAATCAGCTAAAAGAATCATTACCGTCTGACAAATATACTTCAGTAGTTTAGTCTTTTTCAATATCAAAGATAGGCATACATCTGCAAATCATACAAAAGAAAATTGTGTTCAAACTATAGATAGAAAGAAGTCTCTTGCAATTTGGATTATAGGGATTTAGTCAAAACCCTAGAAAATTGCACAAGGGAACAATACAGACAAGGCTATTTCTGTTGAAGGCATAACCTAGGGTGCAAAACTGGGATAAATCTTAACAGAAGAGTGCCCTTGGTTATATAGCATGGGTCGTAGCCCGGAATTTACCAATCAAATAGAACAGGCGAATATGATGGAAGAGATAGACCTTGGACACAGAGTTTAAACCAAAGGGCATCCTGCAACTGGAATTTACCACTAAAAATATTATAAAACCAATGGATCTTCCATGCAGTGCTATCAATTAAAAGTGCCACAAATTTGTTAAAATGAGAATATTGGATAAAATGTGGCATCTTGACTATGGGTACAGCATATCCAACGCCACGAAATATGCACCTTCAAGTGATAATAAGTATAACTATTAAAAACGTTCAAGTTTCCACGCATCGTAAATTAGAAGAGGTCTTCCGGCTCAAATCTGCTATAAACTTGTTTGTAAAGGAGTAGACGTCGTTGTTCATCATAAGATTTATAAATTGTAGAATAATGTATCTCAGGGTTTTACGATAATAAGAGCATAGAAACTTTGAAAGAATCAACGTTTTACTACACCCTGAAATTCTTATCAAAAGAACCACAAAATATAATTGATGAATGGAATGAGCTCGGGATTTGCCGAAAAACACTGCCTAGAATCTTTCAAACAGACAATATTTCCAGCTACTGACCAGAGAGATTCTAACGCCGTCTTAAAAATAAACAACAAAAGTTAATGCATGAGTGTTGGGGGTTTAATAAGAAGAATTCCAGGTTTAAAATCCCCAGGAAACACATTTTTCGCAAATTCCCGGTGAAAAACTAACCAATCAAAAAAGCAAAATAAATAAAAATTACCGGTATAGCAGACATTTTCCCGATATTGAACCTGCGCGCGAGGGACAAAGGGCGAGAAAATTTTACTTGAAGCCTGTGCAATGAAGTTAGAGAAAGGCAATTCCCATGCCTGGGATAATAATTCGCAACGGTGGGCGGTAATAATGTGCAAGACTGGAGAGATGGGCAGCAGCGAAATGGAGTTGGAATGACAGTAACGGCCATTGATTTAAACTGGATTGCAAATACTCAACTAGCGTTCCATCAAACCCTTGCTCGCCACATATTTGTAAAATTATCAGAACCCAACAGCAGACTTTTTAAAAATTCAAAGCCAAAATGTAATTCTCTGTCTCCTAGCGCTTTCTCGTAAACCTTGGCAGTTTCGTGGCAAGCAATTGAAACTAGATTGAAGCCATGCGAAATACATTCAGTCTTATCATTGGGTGGAACCAGTCGGACCCACCTTAAAAATCTAGTGTCATTGTGTGGACTTCATCTCCGCCTCAATTTTCAGTGGCTGGCGGCGTCAAAGTTAAAATGGCTTGAACGGCTAGAGTCAAACTCCGTTTTGTAGAAGAATTTGCGTTGTATCACTATTAAACCGATTAAAAATAATCACACTAAATTTCTATTTCTTTTTGGAAAAAAATTTGTTTTTATATGGAGGGTCAATTTTTAGTGTCACAGTAAAAATATTTGTGCATTCTTTTATTTTAATGATTAAGTTTTTTTCCATAGTTTAACTAATCATTGCATAGTAGCATAGCATTATTTTAGTGTTTGGAACAGTTATAATAAAATTAGTTTTTCGAAATATAATCTTATAACAACAAATTAGATTATTAATAAATTTCAATTTAAATAACATAATATGTACTCAAATTTTTTAAATAGATTAATAAATATTATTTATTTAAATTCAATTTATCAAATATATTTAAAAAATCATTTAAAAAAATTTCACAAAAAAACTATTATGAAAATTAATAAGAAACTAAAAAACAATATTTTAAAAAAAACTAAACTAATATAAAAATAAACTAAAATCTAAATCAATTTTAAAAATCAAAAATTAAATGAATAGAGATCACAACATGAATTAATGTGAAGATCAAGTATTTTTTTATTTTTTTTAAAGGAAAAGAAAAACAATAGTTAAAAGAGTTATGTATAATAAAGGACTATGTCTCGAGCAAGACTGAAGGTTTTTTCCCCATTCTTTCTTACTAGTGCTCATTTGAACAAAAGGTTTTTTCCCCCATTAATTTCCTACTAGTGCTCATTTGAACAAAGGACTTGTAATTTCTTTTATTTATTCAATAATATAATGAAAGGCTTCGGTCGTTTACCAATCAAAAAATAATAATAATAGTTAAAAGTGGAGATTTAAAATATAATCTTATGTGAAAAATTATATTATTAATATTTTTCAATTTGAACAACATAATATTTAGTAAAATATTTTAAATAAATTAACAAATATTATTTATTTAAATTCAATTTATCAAATATGAAAAAAAATCACTTAATAAAACTCTAAAAAATTAATAAGAGAAATACAAAAAAAAAAAAATGAAAGAATAGCAACATCTCTAACAAATATATATTCTATTGATTAAATAAATTATAGAAACTTTTAAAAATATTTAAAGAAAAAAAACTAATATAAAAAATAATTTTTTTTTTTTTTAAATAAAATATAAATCAATTTTAAAAATCAAATGTTAAATAAATAAAGATCACAACATGAGCTAATGTGAAGATCACAAGTAAATTATTTTTTAAAATAAAAAAAATAAAAGTTAAAAGTGGAGATAACAACTAATAAATATCAAAACAAGAGTTAAAAGTGAAGTTAAATAAAAAATAACCAATAAATAAACAACGGGAAGGATTTACAATTTTTCGGTCAAACTTACAACTTTTTCGTCAAAAAATCAATTTCTAGGAACAAAGTTCTCACTAATAACCTATCAGCTAAATTAAAAGATTTCAAAAATTATATAATTTATATATTAGTTTATTTTTAAAAAATTATAAAATATTTTTTTCTTATCTATTTGTTTCTTTTGAAAACAATAAATGTAAATTCATTTCTTTTTTCTATTAAATTATAGTTTTTAATACATTGTATAAAATGTGTAGCTTTTCTTATAAATGCAAATATCAAGATGAGCCAAAATATAGGCTTTCATCAAGGGAACAGGGCTTCCCCTTCACACGACCATGGATGGCTAATTGTTAAAAAAAAAAAAACCAAGAGGATGGAGAAATTATAGGCTTTAGAGGGCAGATGGGATAATCACAAATTTGGTAAAAGGCTTCATGAATGTAGGACGTGTTAATCACCACTAGAATATTGGAATTCCCTTTAGGAGTTAATTAGGTGGCATTGGGAAGAAGGAATCTCTCCTTATCACACTAGTACATTTGACCCCATTTTTAGACCAAAATTTTCAACCATCTATTAAAATGGGGTCAAATTGGTTCGAATAGGCAAGGAAAAATGTCTTCTTTTTTTTAAATCCATGCCCGTGTTGGTCAAAATTTCAACCAACACAGGCTTCATTATGTTAAAATGAAAAAATTTCTATTTCAAGCACCCTAATTCATTGTTATGCTCATCCGCGCCCTAATATCATTTCTATCGACACCACCAGCATTGTCATGCTCATCCATTACTCTGCCTACTTTGTCTCGCATGCACAAAACTTAAGTTTTTTCATCAAATTAGAGTACCATATATGATATTTTACATCTCATAAAAAAGTATGGTTCTAGGTTTTCATACTATTTTTTTTAAATTTTATCTCAGGTCACAAAGGTAGATGAGGGATTGGGTGGAAGTCAACATCAAAGGCATTGAGAGATAGGTGTTAATCAGGGTCAAGCTATGGTAGCACTCTATATATGCCTCTATTGCTTCACGACAGTGGCTTGGGAAGTCCTCACATAGGCAAAATTCTACACTTGCATCCCATCCAAATGGTGTTGGGGTATTTCTCTCCTAGTGAGGGGACATTAGGGACATATTGTTACTAAGGTGTAATTTAGACTATTGAAGCCATTAACAACATTTTCAATATCAAAAATAGACGTTTTTGCATAGAATTTCCAAAGATCATATGATAATCTAGGTATGATTTGTGTGTGATTGATTGATTTTCCACTTTGCTACACTCAAAAAGTCTTTTTTTTAAACAAACTATTGAGTCCTACATTTTTTAAACCCTAACATAGTAACAAAATGACAACTTTATATTTTGATTACAAAGACACTTGAATTTTCTTTGAAACCCTATCATGACTAAGGCACACATTATATTAGTTTTGATAAATTTCCCCTAAACTGTGTTTATACTATCTAGCAAATATCAACCAACTTGGCATAGATGTATTGATTATTAAATGAAGACAGATCTAGTTCATTATCATGATTTTGAGCTATTCTTTAGTGCTTCTTTCTTCTATAGTGCACACCCACACATTCATTTTGACTCATATGTTGAATATATTGTTAGAGT